>BMAU01000271.1:0-223211 GCA_019973935.1 Trichonephila clavipes | reverse complement strand
TCCATCACTGTGTTGAGTCTCAATGGCAGTTTTAGTGGAATGCGGTATGGGTTTTTTTTGCGGCTCGTTTTTAACTCGGAATAAAATTACCATTTTAACCCAAGAATACTACTCTTTCGTCTAGCCTACTACGCCTATTATAAAGAGAGAGAACCTTGTATTCTCTCTCCCCCAAAACAGTAAATGCGACTCAGGACTTTCATATGACCTTGAATACGACAGATAAGGATATTTCTTTTCCTTAAAATAATTTCACATGTAGTATTTTTAAAACAATGTTAGTCTGAGAGTGAATGGGTAGCAGTAACGATTGGAATTGAGAACCTGTCTAAGTTTTTTTTTTATTATTGTGCGTTATTGGGACGATGTCAAAACGCTTTCGTGAAGATAACTTTTTGGGTAGCTTGAGGCTACCCGAGAATTATTCAAAGAGTTAAGTGATGATGAAATTTTTTGTATCTGAGGTTGAATCGAAAATGGAGATATTGGACCAAAATCACAAATTTACAAATAGCATAATAAATATTAGTTTAGTGAATGCGCATGTTATATATGTATGTAATATGGCTCGCAAATCTGAAAAAGCTTTATCTGGAAGAAAGTTTACGATAAAGCTAAGTGAAGATCTCCTTGCACCATGGTTCAAGAAACGTCTAAATGTATCTATTTTGCCCCGATGAACAAGGACAATTATCTGTGAACTTTTGAAACTGGAGCAGAACATTGAACAAACTTAACAGTTGAAAACTAAAAAAAAGGAAAATTTGTACTTTTTTTCGTGTAATTCTTTTTGTTCATGTACGGCAGTGTTTCTCAAACTTTCAATACTGGCTATCCAATTTTCAATCATATTTTTTGTCGCGCCCCCCTGTTCAACAATAATGTATTTTCTGCAATAAAAATGAACTTTGAGAGAGAGACGCTAAAGTTACAATACGATCTTAATTGTAAACCGTACAAATTAATATGATAATTGTATTAAATTTGGTATATGTAGGTTTTAAGTAATATATATTTTAAGAAAATTACTTAAAATATATATTACTTACTTATTATTATGTTATTTTCCTTTCTCTAATTTTTTAAATTGGAAGGGATCTCAAAATGATACATTTAATTAAAAATTTATATCTCCTTCAGCATTCGTTTCTCAAAGTACAAATGTCATTAGAAAAATAGTCTAGTCTATGTTGCTCTCTATCATATCCATCACATTTAGCATTATAGGGTACGTTTGAGTTAGTCTGGGCATCCTATTGGACGACTGCGCAAATTATGTAAAACCTCGTACAATTCCAGTCAGTTTTGGTCGACTCGATACTTCTATAGCTACCGAATCTGGCTTGTAAATGTACATTTTTTAAATTCACACGGTAATTGTTATTCACGGTAATTAAGTATTTACGACAGTAGATTAAAAGAAAATCATACATACATTTTTAAGTCGTAAGCAAACATTCGACGATAATATAGGATCAACAAGTACACAGACGAGCAAGGTTCCGAAAATTAAATCAAGGGAGTATTCTCAAAAATACTTAAATTTTGAAGATCTATTTCAAGATACTCCAGAAAGGCTCTCAACTTCCGAAGAAGAAATCTTCATACATTTCACATCCAGTGAAAACTTAAAAGGCAATTTTGTAATAAATCGTTCTTTGAATTTTGGGTAGAGGTGGATGATGAATTCTCTGTACTGAAAACAAAAGCACTTCGCGTACTATTACCATTTTCAACATCCTACCTTTATTAAACCGGATTTTCTGCGGTGGCTGCTTTGAAGACAAAATATAGATCTCAGCTAAATATAGAAAAATAACTCAAAGTGGCAATTTCTGATATTAAACCTTCCTTTGAAAAACTTTGCTCTACACGACAAGCCCATGAAAGTCCCTAATAATTATCAAACTTGTTCTTAATTTAGTATTAAAAAATTATTGATAAAATACCTTCTTCACTACTGATACATTAAACATATACTGGCTGGATCACCAGCTCTTCGCACGAGTTCATTATTTTAAAAAATAAAACATTATTATTGATATAATAGCTGAATTGTAAGGAGAGTAAAACTGCGTGCTCGACATTGTATACAAAAATGTAAAATGATTTTTTTTAGATAAATACTATAATTGTAAATAACTGTTTAGAAGAACTGTAATTTTAAAACTCACATTATTAACATTTAGAATTAAATAATGAGAAAGAATATAAAATTCTGATGAAGAATAATTGCGTTACTTTTTAATACTTAAAGCGAGAAGACTTCAAAATGTTTTAAACCAGGAGCAGGCGCGCACTCGATACTAACGCTAATGGTAGTGCAGGGGGACTCAGTTACCCCAATCATTTGTTTATAATTTTTTTACTGTACACGATATAAATTGGAATTCCAGTGAATAATTTAATTAAAAGAAAGTATACTTATACCGGCTCTCAAGGACTATTCAATTTTTCTTTGATGATTTGAGAAAAAATCCTATAAAACTGAACTAACAAGACCTTAATAAAGGACGCAAATCAGAGACACTTTTCATTAATATTACAGAAATGTTATTTTCTTGTAAAGCTGCCATATTTTGTTCAAAGTTATTGTAGTTTTAATGAGCTTTCATGATCGAGTGAGTGAATATTAACGTCGCACAGTTCAGCTACACGAGGGCTAATGGAGACGGACCTCGTATATAATTTTGAACCATGGTTAAGTGACGAGAACGATACTTGAGCTGGCCTCTTTTAACTACCACACCACTCCAAAAAGAGGACGTTTGAGCTCTTGACAGATTTAACGTGCATCTCCCCCTCACGGCGGGTCTTTAGTGGTACTGGGCTCGAACTCGTGACACCTTTGGTAATCAACAAATCGAGAGTTGAACTTTTTCTTTCTTGTGTCTTTTTGACAAGGTGAACTGAACCTTGTGGTACACTTATGCCTTCATATTTTAGGTTGATGGAGTTCTTTAGGAAGAATTTGAAAATTTTCCTTTCGTTTCATGTTCATGGCGTTTCTCAATCATGAATAATATGTATTCTTTCAGCAGGTTTTTCTTTTGCTTGATCAGTTTCAACTTCCTTCAATAGAGATCACAGATGTCCAGTGCCTCCGCTCCCGGTTTAATAGTGTATTCAGAAAAAAAAAACGGATGATCTAAAAAACCATACCAGTAAGTTTGAAGGTCAATCAAATGATTAACAAATGTATTATGCAGCCTGGCTGAAAAGTGAATCATGTCTTCCTTTTCTTTTTCTACAACTAATGTACAATATTTCAATAATAATTACAGTGATGAATTGTTTATCTTCTTAGAATTTTTCTCATGGTCTAGGTTTCGTTTTTCTTTTAACGAGTAATATTTTATGTTAAAACGAAATAAAAAAAATCTCTCATTGAGGAAATATAGCCAATTAAACTAAATGTTTTTTTTCTTTAATTTGGATTTGGAATCAAAGATAGCATTTGATGACGGAAAAACGCCAGATGGTAAACATAAATTATATCAGTGCTGTTGTGTATTTTTTTTATTATGGAAGTATTTTGTTTTACTTCTCTTTCCGATTATTTTTTAAAAAAAATCTTGAAATTTTCGATATGCTCGCGCCCCCTTGTAGGGTCATCTCGCCCCCCGGGGGCGCGCTCCACACTTTTAGAAACACTGATGTACGGAGCACATCATGCTGATATAAGTAAAATTTGCTTCGAAAACAAATAAATTTTACTTCCTTGCTTACGTGAAGATTGGATGCATTGAGAGAGAGAGAGAGAGAAAAATCATCTACAGGTAGTATAATTTTAATGGACCTACGAGAATGTAATTAACTTTTAAATTATGTTTTAATCATGCTAAAACTTATGTCGTCTGGGAGAAGAAAGGGTACGATTCCAGGAAGTTTTTCAAAGGGTAGCATTCTAGGGTTAAAAAAAGATTTGTATTCGTGTACTAGTTCTAAAGAGACTCCATTTATAAAATTTTATTATTAACATTAACCAATCATAAGTTTGCAAATATTCTAATAGCTTGTGAATCATTAATAAATAAATATGCCTTCAGTATATATTACATTCGACACATTTCGAAGCTCGTAAGGAAATTTATATTTCATAATATCTTTAATATCATAATAAAGTTAAAACCCATGTTACTCAATTTAATAAAATTCATACAAATAAAAGAAATAAAATTTTGCATTACCGTTCTAATTATTTAAGTAATTTGTAAGATAGGGAATAAAAAGCAAACATTTACTTTAGAAAAATCGAGTTAAGGTTTCATAGATCGACTTGGATTTAAAAGTTTCGAATTTTAAGGGAATATTGTATTCTATTTGAGTGCTAAAAGCCTTTAATCTTTTGCTCAAACAAATCTTATTATTCAATTAGCTATGGAAAGGAGAATAAATGGATTTAATTTATTGAAGGAAACCTTTTGAAAATAACGATAAAAGAGTTTCTTTAAAAATCTCGAATTGCTGACCCGTATTATCTTATTTTACTATTTCGTTTCATTTGAAAAAATATTGGATCTTGAAAAAAAATGTAGAGGAAGATTTAGACACTTTTTTGTTTACATTTAAACAAATAAAAAAAACATCAACAAATTGAAAAATTTGCATACCTTTATTTTATCGGAAAAATAATTATTCCAAATTTTTATTTTAGAATAAATCAGTCGATCAGAGACAAGGAACAGAGGAAATAGAACGCACTTAAATGTAGAGATTTTTATTTGCGTTACCGTTGTTTAAAAATCAAATAACAAAGTAGGACATTAAAAACTTGACTGGAATAAAATAATAACCACATCTATCCACAATTAGCCTATTCTCCGTTAAGTATTTCACTTCTTGAGACAAGAGAAATAATTAAAATATTTCCAATATTAAAAAGTTTTAAATAAATTAGCTTTGTCTGTTTGTTGGTTTTTTTTTTTTTTCTTTTTTCTTTGAAGAAATAAATTGCATTGATTTTTACAGAGTAAAAAAAAGAACTTTTGGAATTTATATGTATAGGTTGCGCTACAAAATTATATGTCTTGAAATACAAAAGTAATAGAAATGTTTGAGTAGCAATCCAAATATAAAATAGGATCAACAAATAGAAAAATGATATAATTATATTAAAACCTAGTATCATGACACCAAAAACAGCGTATTTTTGTTGTTTTTTTTTCGCTTTATACGTAGAGGGGATTGGAAAGTTCCTGGACTGAGAGTCTATAACTTAAAAAATTTTGCCAATTAAGTTGCAGAAACACATCCTCCTTCGAAATAAGACCCCTGAGCAACGCTACACTTTTGCCACAGCTTGTAAAGAAAGAAACGTTCCTCGAAACGTTCCTGGAATCCAATTTTAGCCATGACCTTTAATTCAGTCTGCGATTAACTTTTAATTTTATCTGTAGATTGAAATCGATGTCCCTGAAAGCGACGTGTCGGTTCAAGAAATATTCGAAAGTTTCAGGGTGAGGAATCACGGGAGTAAGAAAAATGATGCAAAACAGTAGTTTTCATTTTTAACCAGTAATTATTTGAAGCATGTCCTTCGTACCACCTCAGGGAACTTTTCAATGTTTTTAGCAGTGCCAGAAGTCTGTGGAGCCTTCTTCGTCTTTGACACTTTCCCTGCCTGCTCTGAAACGTGGATGCCCCTCAAAATCTTGCGTTCACGATCGTGTATTACTGCCTTAAACATGCTTCAACTTTTTGTACGTTTCCGCGCATTTTTTCTCAAGGGAACTCAAAAACTGACATTCACTTTCTGTTCAACAAACGCCATTTCTCTCAATCGCCAGGTACTAAATGCATTCGACTACAAAATGCGACACCGTATCGATTTGGGAACAACCACTTAAGGAAAAAGGAAAGAAAGCAGCAACACACAGTTACAACTCATAGTTACTCTACTGCAAAATTTTTCCCGTTATATTTTTAGCCCGAGAACTTTTGAATCCTACCGTGTATACTCTCCAGCATCAACCACGCGTGTACCATGTTTTTGACTCCCGGTGAGCTCACTGCTTTATGTGAGAGATGGCCATAATAATGCAATTGGTTGTGTGTTTCCGATAAAGCACAGAAATCAAATAATGTGCACATTATCAAACCAATTGAGACAGATTGATTCCTTTCTCACATTATCTGATTAATTAGGTAATAGCTTATTCATTCAGTTCTTTCAACTATTCCTCGAATTCATTGTCCATCTCTAATCTGACGGAAGAGTTTAATGAAAACATCGATATATACAAGGTAGGATTTAAAAGTTCCCGGACTGACTCTATAGCTTAAAAAATATTAGTAATTAAATCGTTGAAACACATCCTTCAAAATAAGACCCTTGAGCAACAACAGACATTTGACATCGCTTCTAAAGGTCATCGAAACGTTTCTCGAATCCGTTTTTACCCCTCTCCTTTAAGGTATCCGACTACGTTCAGAACCGTGATTTTGCAAAAGCATATAAATAGATAATATTTATGATATTTAGTGTCACTTAGATTAGAACATGTGTATAAAACTGTTTTAAGAATAGTATTACAATAAAAAATTATTTTAAGTACAATATTTTTCAAAAAATGAACATGGAATGACCGATTTTCAAAATATTCTCCTTATGGGAAAAATGCTTCTACTATAATAGTATTTTGCCCGTATAGAGCTCACAGACCTCTGTACAGTCTGTAGAATTAGAATATTTGAAATATATAACTTAGAAGTGGGTTTATCCATGTTTTACGGCAACAGAGGGGAGAAATTTTAAGAAAAAAACGCCGATAATTATTTCAATTGGTAGTAACTCCGAAAATAAGGTGAATTTTTCAAAAATCATAGTTGAGCCTTTGTACAGGCAAAATATTATTATAATAGAAGCATTTTTCACAAAAGGAGAACATTTTGTAAAAAAGTTATTCTAATTTAATTTTTGCCGAAATATTGTATTTAAATAATTTTTTTGTCAAAATGTCCTTAAAACAATTTTATACATGTATTCTATCTAATCTAAGTGACACTAAATATTATGAAAATTATCCATTTATGTGCGCCTTTTTAAAATCATTGTTCCGAACGTAGTCGGATACCTTAATTCAGCCTGCGATGTACTTTAAAATTTATCTGCCGATTGAAATTGACGACTTGCGAGATTGTGGTGTTTCAAGTTTCCGGTACTCTTTCGAAGAGTGGGTCGTATAAAAAACACAATTTCTCGTATCCAGTAACCACACACAGTATTGAGAAGGGTATTGTTGTGGTTATAGATTTGTGAAATTTTTAGTATACGGTAGTTATACTTGTTGAATTGGAGAACACTGATGTGTAGCTTATTGGTGTTTAGATTTGCGCATATGGGTAAAATATAGTTATGTCTAGGTCTAGTGTATTGTTAGGTTACCTTGAGTCTTTGTATAATTTTTGTAAGGATTAAGTTTAGATTTGATTTTGTGTGTATTAGTGCATCATGACGTTTCTGTTAAGAGAAAGAGAAGACGTATTGTTAGAGGTTGCGAAGGAATTAAGGGTAGAAATTGATATTACTTTACCCAAGATATATAGAATTCAAGAAAAGAATCTGTCAAAGTAAATACTATGACGAAGAGTCAGTTAAATGTTTGTTGGAGGGTATTTTGGAAGAAAGGGACCAAAAAAGAATTTGAGGAACGTAGACTAGCTAGGGAATTTGAGTTAGAACGATTGAGAGCTCAACTCAGAAATACGTTAAATGGAAATAAATTGAAGGCAGGGAATAGGATTAACGATCTCGCAAATGTTTGTATTTTGTCAGAAAATCGTACCACAGAAGTTAGTGAACCGGTTAATAAGTGCAGGCCTTTAATTAACCCGGTAGTTAATAAAAGCGTGGAGAACGCTACGTCTTGTGATTTTGAAAAGAAGAATTGTGACCCCCCAGTGAGATGTACAAACGTTTCCCACCCGTCTGAAGTAGGAGGGAAAGAATTCAACGTGAATAGGAGTAGTGATTGTGACGTGAAAATGAAAGTAGGGGTATGTGAAGGAAGGGTCAAAACTGTGGCGATGGGTGCACAGCGGGTAAGAATTCCGGATACTATTGAAGATGGCTCTTTTGAATTGAAAAGAGATAAGGGAGTGACGAACCCTGAAGGATTGATTTGTGAGAATAGCTGCGAGGAAAAATATACCCTTGGGACGTTAATGGGTTGTGAAAAGCAGTTAAAAGTGGATCGGGAAAGTTTTCGAAATCATACAATAGCTAAGATAGCAGGGCAGTCAAATCGTACTCTGCCCGTTGTTTGGTTGGGAAGAGTGAACCGATACCCGTACCCACGTATCAAATGTATGAAGTATAGGAATTTGCACCAGGTGACGCGAGCCGAGATTTATTTATTTTTTTAAAGGGAAAGTTTGGTAGAAAAGATCAACGCGGTATCGTGGGTGACTGTACTGGATTTGTGGAAGTGGTATTTTCGTCGTTCACTACTGATGAATTAAACGAAGCACACCACATGCGTTATGCCAGTTGGCATGTACATTATAAAAAAATCGAGGTTTAAGTTTCTTTGTGCTTATGATGAATGTAATTTAACGACTCGGATTTTGAGGTTGTTAGAGCCGATTGAAGTACCGCGAATGGTCGATATAGACATTCTGATGGAAATTTGGAAAAACCGTGTAAAGAAAATAGACTTTGTGTTAAAATGGTTAAGTAGGGTTGGGTCGGAAGTCGGACCGACCAAAGGTAAATTAGAGACATGGGCAAGTTTGTTCCGTGTAGACATAATGTAGATTTAGAAAATTCATTGCATAAGCTACTGAGGCTTGTTAATTATATTCTCAATTAAAGTGTTTCCTCAATAACTAACGTAATGGAAGACAATACCATGAATTGTGAATAACCTGTTATGATGGTTGTGATAATGCTTGCTGATAGCCATAATTTAATTAAATTTTAAAAAAAAGTCTTAGTTTAAACTTCTTAATTTAAAAATTTGGTTTTTAATAATTTTTTTGGAAAGCTTGGAATTTATAAATGTTTATTTTGTTTATTTAATATCGTTGGAAACACCGTTGGAATAAGTAGATGGGAATGAGTAATTCTTAGGACTGTGTACGCTCACAAATGTTTAACACAATTGAATGAGCGATTGATGTATTAAAATTATAGAAATATTATAATTTGAGTTAATTTCTTTAAAACCCTAAATTTTGAAGTGTGATGTAACTGTATGAAATGAAAAAAATGGTCCAAGTTTCGGAATTTAAGTTTTTTTTTTTTTTTTTTTTTTTTTGTAAAGTGTAAGTTTTATAGACTTTTGGATTTATTTGTTTAATTTACTTGTGATTGTATGTGTTTCTTGGATTGCTGTCCTGATCGGTCTCATTGATAAGACGACCCTTTGGTGTGAAATGTTACGAACTGAACCAAACTGAGGCCAGAGCAGTCCAGTGAAATGGGCCTTTTTCAGGGGGAAGGAGTTGTGACATCGTCTATTGTCGTGAATCCCCATCTTTCGATAAGTGTTATGGTTTCACCAGCTGGTCAAGGACATGTACGACGTCATCAATTGTCCCTGCATTTTTATGATCCACCAGCTGTGGAATGACCAGTGCACGTGGCCATGGGGCCATTGTTTATTGTCTGAACTCAGGGAGTGAAGAGAGACAGACGGGTCGCCATAATAGTAAAGTAGAGCCGACGCCCCATTGACAATAGGCGAAGCCTATCTTAAAATAATCATGTCATCTTTTCTAGGGTTTTGTGAAGGAGATACTAGAAACAGGTGGCGTGATGGACAAGTGTGTCCAGATGTGGACAAGGAACTATGGCGCCTTGGGCAGACGGCTTGGGTGTGTTTTGGCGTGTTATGCGCCAATAGAACAAGGGAGGTCAAGAGAGACTTTTGTGACCTGCCAATAAGAAGAAGCGAGGGGCGTGCTGTGAACACACCCCTGGTGGTTAAAAAGGGTTCTTTTTTGAGGAGACGAGGAGGAAAGAGAAAGAGGAGAAGAGAGGACCGAGAAAAAAAGGACAAGAGTGTCCGGGGAGAGAGAACGGATGGAAGGAGGAGGAGAGACGGAAAAGAGAGAGAGGAGACGGAAAGAGACTGAAAGAGAGTCGGGGAGAGAGAGAGTGAAGCCCGCCTTGAATGGAGAAAAGGGCTGAGTCCGGAAATTGGAGTGAAAAAGACGATGAACGCCGGTGGCGTTGAGAATGGACTATGAACTGTCTACACCGGCTTGGCAATATTACTTCATTAAGAATTGTTTATCAAATTAACAATATTTTTTTATTTCTATAGAAGGCTGTAAAGAATTTTTTATTGAAGGATAGCTACACACGACGTTACAATCTTAAAGCATTTCTCCCCCTCCTCCATGCAGCCCGCGTGAAATAACTAACATATGTATGCGGCCCACCCACATGAAATCCCTGACACATTAGGAAAAAAGGTTGAGTACCCCTGATATATGTTCTTTTCATTTAAATTTTGTTATTATATTTGTTGTTAATGCGTGAGTTTACAAAAAATAATAAATTATTGTTTCTCTAAAAAAAAATTGAATTTACCATATTTGGTCTGACTCTCTACACGAAGAATTTTATTTCATCTCATACTTTTCTTTCTTTTCTACTTTTATTTATTTTAGCAGACTTTGATTAAAAAGTCATGACATTTCCATCTATTCATTCTAGATTAAAATTGAATTATTTTTTCTTTTTCCTTTTTTCCCCCGTTTTCTACTCCTTTTATTTCTTTGTTCAATCAGCCGTAATTACAATACTTAATGTTTACATTAATCTTCTGCCTCCTGATCCACCCCCAAAAAGAAAATTTTAAAAATATTTCTTTTGAAAACGAACTAAATAAAAATATTATCGCATGTCGAATTCTCCTTTTAATTATACGTGTTCATAACTTTCTTAATGCTGTCCTTTACAAACTATCCTTAAGTAGCTTATCTGAATGACTTCATTTTTATTTGAAAAGCTGACAGAAATATAATTAACTATGATTTTAATTAAGTTGACTGTTTTAAATTATCTAATGGATAATAACAGATTAACTGTTAAAAATAATTGATGAATGCTAAATAAAAAGACAAGGGAAAAAAGCATTTTATTCGATATTGAATTCGATTTCTTTTCCCGAATGCAATGAATTTTTTTCTCTTTCTTTTCTTTTTCTTCCTCTTTTTTTTAATTTCTTTCTTTCCCTTCTTTTTTTTCAGTTCCTACCATTGGTTTACACTCTCCCTATGTACATCTATGTAGTATATCGTTCAATTCTTCAATCGTTAATAAAATAATTTTTATTCATCTACTCAAGTTCAAATACATTTTTTTAAACTTGTAGTGGATGACACTTCTTGTTAATACAGTTTTTCAAATATTAATTCATTAGTTAAACTTAATTAGTTAATTTTAGTTTTATATAGGAAAAACAAATTTCTCTTACATATTAAGTATTTCGCAGGAAATAAATTTAGGAATAAATACCGTCACAGAGACGAAAAGTTTAAGTTGGCATTACTTTCCAAGATAGCGACCGATTTAACAGCTGTCAAGTGATTTATTCTCAGTTTGGTTTGGCAATTCATCAAAACAATCATCAAGCAAGGCGTAGATTCATCGAATGGGCGCAAAACGAGATTGCCGTTGTTCCCGATTTTCATAAGCGAATTTTGTTTAGCGATGAAGTGCACTTCTGGTTGAATGGCTAGGTCAACAAACAAAACTGCCGCATTTGGAGTGAAGCTAATCCTCAAGTGAAAAACTATGTCGAAACACCGTTATATCCAGAAAAAGGTGACTGTTTGGTGCGCTTTATGGACTGGTGGAATCCTTCAAAAAACGACGAGCTCTCGAGGCCACAACGTTTTAGTGGTAGTGGAACAAAGGGTGATCGTTAGCCACTAAAACGAGCCATGATTACTAACTTTTTTTTTCATTCCTGAATTGAACAATCATGATGTCAAGGAGCTGTGGTTCCAACAAGACGGCGCAACATGTCACATAGCTCGTGCCACAATCGATTTATTGAAAGACACGTTTGGTGACCACCTAATTTCACGTTTTGGACCTGTGAATTGGCCTCCAAGATCTTGTGATTTAACACCGCTAATTTATTTTCTGTGGGGCTATGTAAAGTCATTGGTCTATGCGGATAAGCCACAAACATTTGACCATTTGGAAGACAACATTCGCCGTGTTATTACCGGCCACAAATGTTGGAAAAAGTCATCGAAAATTGGACGTCCAGATTGGACTACATCCGAGCCAGCCGTGGCAGTCATATGCCAGAAATCATATTTAAAATGTAATGCCACAAAATTATCTTTCGAATAAAAAATATTCATGTCAATCGAATAATGCGTCGTTGTTTTATTGCAATTTAAAGTTCTATACCTCTAAAAAATACCTTTCACATATTTATGTTAATTGTAATTATTTAATAAAAAGTAACTAAAATAATTTTTTTTGTTGACCTAAGTAAGAATTGACTTAAAAAATGATTTTGTATTACTTTTTAATAATAGAAGCACCAATAAAACTTGCAAAAAAAAATAAATTCTGGGAAAGGAGAGTAATTTAAGGAACATTTTCTTGTGGTTGTCCCAGTACTTACTTTAAAACTATTAAGATTTATCTCTTAAAATAATACATTTTTAGGTGACGACCTATGTCAGGCATACTCAACGTTTTTCTTTTTTTGGTCGTGCCACGTACATATGACAACTTTTTCAAGCGGATCGCAACATGAGGATTAAGGATTAATGGATGGGAGGGACGCTATAAGATCAAGGGCTCTTAAAATGCGGAAAATGTATCAAAGCATATTAAAACACATAATAATTTCGGATTTTAATTTGAAACTATATTTATCGCTATCAAACTGAACTTACAAAGAATAGGTCTTATGCTTTTATTACTCAGTTATGAGGTAATATCAATTTTCTTTCATCAATAATCCTAATACTCTTGTTTGCATTCTAATGTCATAAAAACAAATCTGCAATATAATAAATTGATATACATATATATAACTTGGTTTCGACAAACCCTTACTCATTTTTATTTCAAATATTAATTATTCAGGTGCAGGATGGAAGCAAAGAGTTTTACTGAATTCCAGACAGAAATTAATATAATTTGTTTAAAATTAGTTCTAACAACTTGATTGTGCACTTTTATTTCAAATGTATTCCAATACTTTTTGGTTTTAAATCTACACAATACCCTACAATTTTCAAAATTATCAATTTTTTAAAAAACTTTCTAGTGGTTTATACCCTTGGGAAACATACCACCAAATTTCAGATCTGATAACAAATTAGTTTTTAAGATATTTGAAGTTTCTTGGGCTTTGGTTTTGGTTTCATCTTAAAGATTTTTCACTCTTAAGTTGAATTGATTAAAAAAAATTTTGTGTAAAATCAACTCTTTTAAAGTTGATATTTTTTAATTTAAATTTTCTTTACTAAAAAAATCTGCTTGATTATGTTTTGAGTTATTTCAGTTATCTTAGTTACTTAATTAAGATTGATTTCAAGACCAATTTTTGCTTTAAAAATAGTTTATATGATTTAAAACCTTTATTATTAATTTTTCCTGTTGAAAAAGTGCCAACACGACAAAACATTCTCTGGTTGCTATGAAAGACAATATTTAAACCAATTTTTACTACTGAAAAGGATGCATCCAAAAATCACTTCTCAGCTGATACTGCAATTAGATTTCCAAGTACAAGTATTCTGAAATCAAGTATTGCAGATAAAACTGAATATTTCCTCGATGTACCAAAATACATTATAGTAAACATATTATAGTACTATATTTTAGTATTATAAAGTAGTACAACAAGAACTAAAATTCCCTAAACTGCTCCGATTTAAAACTTTAAAAAATTACGTTTTTTTAACAAACCTGGCTATTTTGAGCTTAAATTAGTTTCATTATTGTTTTTACATAAGTGATTTGTGTTTCAAAACATTTGTAAAAATATTAGATTAAGCTGAATTAACTGTCGTCGTAACAAACACTATCAATATTATGCAAAAATATATTATGAATTGTAAAAAAATATATATTTTCAATCATATTTAAGTAAAATATTGTTTTAATGTAGAACATACGTTGGAAAATAACACATTAAAAATTAGAGCTTTATGGGCATTATAACTATTGATTTTATGCCTTTACAAACTTTAAATGCGTTTTTCTCAGATTTTTAATTTTAAAGATACAAGTATTTTCTAATGCCTTTTTTCCATTCAAGATACATTTTTGAAATTTTTTGTATCTATCATAAACGTATGTTCTGTAAAAGTTAGCATGGATTTAGGTCTAAGATCTTTAGTTATTTTTATAAAAAGTACTAAAGTTAGTATTTTAAAAAAAAAAATGTGTTTCTCTCTAGGTTAAGCTAGAAAAACAATTATTAAAAATGAGCAAGGGGAAACAGATTTTCAAATCCATACTAACTTTTCTTTGTAATAATCTGAAAAACATAAATCACTTAAAATGACTCAAAGAGAATTTTCAAAAATTCTTAATTTTTTTTTTAAATTGTAAGATAATGGCTGATCAAACTGACTTTTTACTTCCAGAACAAACTTAATAATGTAATCTGAATATAAAACATAAATTATTTTTACTATTTCTGTGCCAAACTTTTTTTGTGAACAAGGGTACTGTGTAGTCTTAATACAAAAAGTATGCGAACAAATAACTGAATTTATCAAATAGTACTTCAGAAGCATTTAAGAAGCACTAAAAATTTCTGTATCAATTCATATGTTATCCTTAACAAAAAATGTCATATATTTATCAATACCTATAATGTAAAAAATTTCTGGGCAGCTTTTGTTGCATCTGCATTTTGTGACATTACCACCGAAAAAATATTTTGTTGCTATTGCAAAGATTATTTTAAGAAAGCCTATTTATTTTGTCTTGAAAATATCTTCAAGAAAAAGAACTGTTGAAAGATTTGTGCTTAGTAGTGATCAAAATTGTTTTCTTTATATGTAACATTTCCACGAAAAATCAAACACGTTGTTCATCCATGTTTGTTTTTCTCTACGAAAAGTTTGAGATACCTATCGTGTGTCTTGAAACCACATATCGTCGGCCTAATTACAGAATGCGTAACTCCTTCTGGTGTGCTAATTTGATATAGGAATACTACGCGACAAGATGGGCGTTAACATTTACAATACGGTTACCTTGATATTTTTATTGTGGGGAAATGTGGTTGCCAGGAAGATAACGTGTTTTAGAGCTTATTTTGATTGCTTTTTATTCCGCGTTAACCCTATTAATTTCATACGATTTGAATTCGATTTCTTTAAAAATGTAATCGTTTCCATTACATTTGTTCTTCAAGCTGCTATTTCATTTTTCTGATGTATTTTGGGCTGTTTTCGAAAATGGATGTTTAGAATATCATTGGTGAGTACCAGGATATTATTTTCTAAAAGAATGAGTGCTGTCCTTTTAATTATTGCTATAAATCGCACTTTTCCACTTTATTTTACTTTTTAATAATCCATTTTTGAACGTTCCTTGTTCGATGCAATACATTGAAGGAACTCGCTGCTTTTGGAATATTGCAAGTTATCAGCACTTATTAATTGCTATTCATTACTATTTTAAATACACATTATATAAATAGTTTATATATAATAAGATTGTTATTGCACATAGTAATTGTTTTTATATTATTTATTTATAATAATTATTTTTTATTTCCCGTTTTTTTATAAATATTACAGATCTTATTTGTTTATAATTATTATTATGTTATTTATAATTATTATTATATTATATATGAGCATTATTACTTATAATAGTTATATTATATGAATATTATTATATATAATAATAATTTTTAAAAATTATATGTGAACATTATCATATATCATAATTACTATTACATTATATTATATGATAATATAATTATATATTACATATTATTATTATTATTATACAATTTTTATTATACAGAGTGTTTTTTCTCCAGGTATAGAAGTTTAAGTTGGCATTACTTTCCAAGATGGCGACCGATTTAACAGCTGTCAAGTGATTTATTCTCAGTTTGGTTTCGCAATTCATCATGAATAGACCCACGCCTGAACACCGCTTTCAAATTGTGCAATTTTATTTCGAAAATAATGGTCGATTTTCATAAGCGAATTTTGTTTAACGATGAAGCGCACTTCTGGTTGAATGACTACGTCAACAAACAAAACTGCCGCATTTGGAGTGAAGCTAATCCTCAAGTGTATGTCGAAACACCGTTACATCCAGAAAAACTGACTGTTTGGTGCGCTTTATGGACTGGTGGAATCCTTCTTCAAAAACGATGAAGGACACAACGTTACAGTCAATGGTGATCGGTATAGAGCCATGATTACTAACTTTTTCATTCCTAAATTGAACAATCATGATGTCCAGAAGCTTTGGTTCCAACAAGACGGCGCAACATGTCACACAGCTCGTGCCACAATCGATTTATTGAAAGACACGTTTGGTGACAGCATAATTTCACGTTTTGGACCTGTGAATTGGCCTCCAAGATGTTGTGATTTAACACCTCTAGACTATTTTCTGTGGGGCTATGTAAAGCCATTGGTCTATGCGGATAAGCCACAAACGCTTGCCCATTTGGAAGACAACATTCGCCGTGTTATTGCCGATATACGGCCACAAATGTTGGAAAAAGTCATCGAAAATTGGACTACATCCAAGCCAGCCGTGGCAGTCCTATGCCAGAAATCATATTTAAAATGTAATGCCACAAGATTATCTTTCGAACAAAAAAAATATTCATGTCAATCGAATTATACATCGTTGTTTTATTGCAATTTAAATTTCTATACCTCTAAAAAAACACCCTTTATTATATTGATATTCATTATTGATTGTTAATTTGGTTATTTTTAATCTATTCCTATATTCTTCGTTTGAAATATATTTAAAATAGTTCTTTGCAAATATTTTCCTTACGATTTGTTATCGCTGGGCTGCCTTCTTGGATTCTATGTAACTTGACAACAACCGCTGCTTGGTGCGATTCCTTAATCACGCCAAACAGTGCTTGACGCGTAGTACTCCTATATCAAATTAGTTCCCTTTGTAGAGTTATTCTGATAACTAGGTCAACGATATGTAGATAAGCATGTTGTGTGAGTTCAAACTATAATTAGATGCACATTTGAACGACTTCCTCCTTAAAGTATTATTTTAATATATCTCTACTTCACTGTACAACACATTACTAATTACAGATACAATTTCATAGTTGCGTGTTATTTATATACAATCCTCCACTCAGTCACAGTTAAGTCTATAATTGTTACAGTTAAATATACCACATCACTGGTTACAGTTAAATATACCACATCTCCTCCCTCCTTAAAGAACAAGTCTCTCCGGAGGCCGCCTGATTCTCCCGGAACGCCTAGGAAATGGCCTGTCTGGAACTGGTGGACTCCTCGTCTCGGAGTCAGTCTCTTTAGCTGAAGACTGTGATAGATCTGGAACCGCAACATCAGTTGATGGCACTCCTTGTACGGAAGATGAACCCAATTCCTTGTTCCGATCCTTAGAAATATCTTCCGCCGTTTCTGCATGCTGAATATTAGAGTTGTTTTCTCGAACCTCTGATGATGGAAATCTCTGGTGCATAAGTGGAATGATGTTTTCTTGCACTTTATCCCCCACTGGACGGATCTGATCAACATGTCGTCTCACGAGGGTTCCTTGAACATCAATGATGTAGTGGAGTACGCCATCCTGGTTTACAATGGTACCAAACTTCCATCTAGTATTAGCTGCTCTGTAAACTCTCACAGCCACTCGATCTCCAACATCAAATTTCCTATCTCGGAATTCGAAATTATCTCTTCGTAATTTATCCTGAATTTTTGTTTTCAATTCAGGTAAAAGTAAATCTATCCTGGTTCTAATGTCTCTTTTTAAGAATAACATGGCTGGACTAAGTGTTGTAGTTACATTAGGAGCTTTTCAGTATTGCATTAAAAATGTACTTAATTTCTGCTGTATAGTACCTTCGTATTTATGCATAGCTCTTAATGATTGCTTTAAAGTAGCAACATAACGTTCTGCTTGTCCATTACTAGAAGGCTTGAAAGGTGCACTAGTTTTGTGCCTAACTCCATTTTTATGCATAAATCGCTGAAATTCATAGGATGTAAACTGAGATCCATTATCGCTGACAAGTACCCTAGGTAATCCGAATCTTGCAAAACTATTTCGAAGACATTCGATGGTTTTTTTGGTTGTGGTTACCTTCATAGGGTATACTTCTAACCATTTGGAATGAGCGTCAACGATCAGGAAAAACGTGTGTTCAAAAATTGGTCCAGCAAAATCTACATGAATACGTTCCCAGGGCATACTGGGATATTCCCAGTAATGAACTTTAGATTTTGGAGGATCAGCCTTATATCTAGCACAATCGACACAGTTTTTTGCGGCTTCTTCAATATCGTTATCTATATTTTTCCAATAGACGAACGATCTAGCTATAGCCTTCATTTTTACTATTCCTAAGTGTCAGCATGTAATTCTTCCAGAACGTTCTTCCGAAATTTCCTTGGAATACAGACTCTTTGTCCGTACATAATACAACCATCCTCAATGGTATACTGGGCTTCCCTCCCTTGCAAATCTTTACCTTCCCTTAAGGCTCTTAAGAGTGGACCCAGCTCTATATCTTTACTCGTCTCCTGTCGTAACTCCTTAGAAGTAACCGGTAATGCTTCAATCTGTGACATCTGAAATATTGTGATGTCATCTTTAACTTCAAGCTCTTCGGATGTTTTTGGTAAACGAGAAAGAAAGTCTGCATTTCCGTGTTCAATCGTTTTACGGAATATTATATCAAACTCAAATGACTGCAAAATGAGCGCATAATGTAAAAGTCGGGTAGCTGCCAACACTGGTAAACCTCTTTTTGAACCAAAAATAGCTATCAAAGGTTTGTGATCTGTTATCAAAGTGAATCTTCTACCTTTCAAATATAGATAAAACTTTCTTACTGCCCAAACTATTGAAAGAGCTTCTTTATCAATTTGGGAGTATTTTTCTCGGACCCAGATAAAGTTCTTGATGCGAACGCGATCGGACGTTCAGAGCCATCTGGATATACGTGTGACAGAACACAACCAATACCAACTGGAGATGCATCACTAGCTAAAGTTAAAGGTAGGCTAGGATCATAATGCACCAAAATTTTAGGTGAACAAATTTCCTTCTTTATTTGCTCAAAGGCAACCTGGCAATCCTTCGACCATAAAAATCTAACATTTTTTTTGTTAAATTATTAAGAGGATTAGCAATAGTAGCTAAATTTTCACAAAATTTCCGTAAAAATTAACTAACCTAAGAAACTTTTTACTTCATGAACATTTCGGGGTACAGGAGCATTTACAACGGCTGAGATCTTTTCGTCAGTTTTATGTAACCCTTTTGAATCGATTCTATGCCCAAGAAAATTTATTTCATTTTGGAAAAACTTACTTTTATTTAAATTAAGCTTTAGCCCGTGTTCTCTACATTTCTTAAAAATTCCTCTAAAGCTGTAAAATGCGAAATTTCATCGCTCCCTGTTATTCTAGCATCATCCATAAAGACCTTGACTCCATCCATACCCTGAAATAGTCCGTCAACATAGCTCTGCCAAATAGCAGGTGCCCCATTTAATCCATACATAAGTCTTTTACAAATATATAATCCCTTGTGGGTATTTATAGTCATTAATTTCTGACTGTCGGGATGTACTTTCATTTGCAAATATGCATGCTTAAAATCTAATTTTGTAAATTGTTTTCCCCATTTAAACTACCAAAATTTCATCCAATCTTGGTAAAGGATGCTGAGGAACAATTAAATTTGGATTCAGGGTTACTGAATAATCAGCACATAGTCTTATACTACCATCGGATTTAACAACAGGGACTACTGGGGTTGCCCATTCAGAGCTGTCGACTTTTTCTATGATACCCTCTTTTTCAAGTCTGTCAATTTCGTTTTCAACTCTACCTTTGAGAGCAAAGGGTACTGTTCGAACCCTACAAAATATAGGTTTTACTCCATGTCTGAGTTTTAATTTAGCCTCATAATTGTTTATTTCTCCTAATTTATCATCGAAAATATCCTTATACTCTCTTAGAAGGTTATTTAAATTTTGTTCAGTTTTTGCTCTAAAAAGCTTTAATAGCCGGCCAATCTAAATGAATTTTATAGAGCCATTCCCGACCCAGAATAGTATCTAAGTTTTCTTTCACAATGTATAAGTTCAAGTTTACTTTTTTGATTTTTATATTGTACCCTTACAGTAACATATCCTAATGGTATAATTGAATCTCCTTTATATGTTTTAAAAACTATATTTGTAGGTTTAATTTGTTTATTTGAAATTTTCCTGAAATTTCCAATACTCATTACACTAACCGCTCCCCCGTATCCAATTCCATAGAACAACTTTTGTTTTCAATTTTTAAATTTATCATAATTGGAGGTCGTTTTGGTTCTTCCTCGTGTAATATATAATCCTGAATTTTTAATTCGTATAGTGGAATTCTATTTCTATCTTCAACTTCATTTAATAGAGTTACCTGTTTTTGTTTAACCGATTTCGCATTTGCCTTTTAGATGCGAAGCATGCCTGTTTAATGTGCCCAATTTTCCCACAGAAATTACATTTACTTGAAATAAATCTACAATTCTCTTTTGCATGGTTGGTACCTGTGCATCGTGAACAATATAATTTTTCTTTCGGCTTTTTTTGTAAAATGGGATTTTTATCCATGTGTTTTTTAAAAGTTTGCATTGAATTTATTGCTCGGCCCATAATATCATTTGTCCCTCTAAAAGCTTTTTCCATAGCCAGTGCTATATTTAGCGTTTTCTCGAGATTAATATTATCTTCCTCAAATAATCGATCTAAAATCATTTTATCCCGCAACCCGCTTACAAATACGTCGCGTAACATAATACTCAACATATCTTTATCATAATCACAATTCATTGCTAGAGCCCGAAGCTCGGCAATGTATGTACTAATACCTTCCCCTTCAGTCTGTTTTCTGTTTAAAAATTTGTGACGAGAAGGTATAATTAAAGGTTTTGGGGTCAAATGTTTCTTAAGTGCATCTTTTAATTTATCTAACGTTTGGTCGGAAGGAATGTCAGGTGCAAGCAAATTCTTTAGTAACTGGTACAATTTTGCACTAAGAGACGAAACAAAAACCTTAGCTCGATTTGCTATTGGTACATTCTGTACATCTAAGTAAGTTTCGAATCTTTCAATGAAACTATCGAAATTTTCATTTTCTTCATCAAATTTGTCAAATTGCACAGTTACTTTATGACTATGAGAATCGTCTCTAATTTGCAGCGCTCGAATCAAATCTTGATTCTGCCGGAGTAAGTCTGCAATTTGCTGTTCCATGGTTCCTTCCGATTAAAGAGAGAAAAAATTTCCTTTACCTTGAGCAGTTTTCAGGCAATGCCTTATCCAAAAGAATCTCCAATATATCCCATCTTCGTCGCCAACTGTTGTGTTGTGTGAGTTCAAACTATAATTAGATGCACATTTGAACGACTTCCTCCTTAAAGTATTATTTTAATATATCTCTACTTCACTGTACAACATTACTAATTACAGATACAATTTCATAGTTGCGTGTTATTTATATACAATCCTCCACTCAGTCACAGTTAAGTCTATAATTGGTTACAGTTAAATATACCACAACATCAGAAAAAGACAACGAAAAAAGTATTCTTTTTTGTTAAGAATAGTACAGTTCTGTTACATTTTGCATTGTTGAGTGAGATTTTCAAACTACCTAACAATGTGTAGAAACATTACAGTTCAAGAAAGAAGATTCAGTACTTTTGCAACTTTACCTTAAGAAATATTTTAAAGCTAAAATCTTAATTTTTTGACAATTTGAGATTTATACATTTTTAAATTGTATAGACTTTAACTTTTCTAAAAATACCTTACTTTAACCTCTGGGGTAATTAGAAGTCCTTAAAACCTATTTTTAAAAAATCATTGAAACTGTACCACGCCCATTTGAATGGTGAAAAGTGTAAACAAAGTACTTCGTTTTTACTTAAAAGTTGAACGTCTGATATAAACCTAAACATGTATATTTTATTGTAAATTGAGCCTTTTATTTTTTTTTGCTAGCCGTTTAGAAGTCTCACTGCATACATTAAAATCAATTTATCTCAAAATGTAAATTTTGATGTTTGATGTACCTTTTCTGACAAACTATTGTTCCTAGATAAACAAATTTTTTATAATATATTTATAATGATAGCTAACATATACTAAAGTGTCGCCCAACCGGTATAGTGGTTAGCGGCGCTGACTGCGGTGCTGTATGGACTGGGTTCGAATCCCGGAGAAGACATGGATGTTTGTAAATGTATAGTGCCTTTGCGGCATGGGAGCCACTCTAAATAATTGTCGAGGCGCAAGTCATCTCGTGTGGTCGGTGGAAGTGGAAGAGATGTGAGAGGCCCCTGACCACCCCTAGGGTTTTTTCCCTCTAAATTGGTGTGGAACCAAGCAAAATCGTACTATCACCTGATTAGTGCTCAAAGCGAAAGCTAACGACAGGCATAAAAAATTCTAGCCCTAAGCCGCGCTGAATTTCGCGGGCCTTGATCTGACTTCGCCAGACAGGTGGCATTTAGTCACAGCAACAACAAATACTAAAATGAGCTTTTTGTAAAAAACGTGAAAATGTATTTTTTACAATTTTTTATGTGAAAAAAGGATCGAATTTCACTGTGTTTGATAAAATATTTTATAAATTATGAAAAAATTAACATTAGATAAAAGCTTATTTCTGTATAATGAGAAAGGTGTACTTTAATTGTAAAAATTTTCAGCATGTACATATAACAGAATTTTAGAAAAGGCACATTGAAAACACAGCCAATTTAACATTGTCAGTATATTATAGCGAGAGGTTTCCCACTCCCTTTAAAATCATTTTATTGTTTCTTATGTTGATTTGGGTGCTGTACCAAGCGATTTGAACAATATATTCTTCTGTGCAATTTGTAATACTTAATTACTATTTTACCTCGTTTGTTATTTTTTACCGTTTTTACGGAATCATCTAGACTATGATATTTGAGGTGTTTCTTCACCTTCTTCGGTTTGCTTTGACACTGGTTTTCCGGAATGATTATAATTCTAGATTTGATGCTGGAACTTGTTAAACTTTACTCCACGACTCACTACTCTGAGGGAAACGTACTTGAGGCTGTTCCTGTTGATCTAACTGTGACTACTGTAGATGTACACATTCCAACCGTCAACTCTCTCACCGCCTGGAAGATGTGTGAGGCCCTTAACCTGATGGTCAATTTTGCTCCACTGCCAGGAGCAACAGCCTTGCCTCAAACCCCACACAGAGATGTCGATCAAACAACTACTGTCCTTGTCACAGGATCATTCTCTGTGGGGAAGACGTGCCAAGTTTTGGACCTGTCTGCTATGTACGACCCAAATATCAACCGAACTGTTTTTCGGAGTAGAAACAAGCCTCCAGTGGTGTACTCAACTGCCATTTTTCAACTGTGCATGGCATTGAAGTTGAAGGCTATACTGTCTTCTTAGTAAGACTTGACTTGTTTGCAATACACCACTAACCTACAATATGACTTAAATTTTCTTGCACCTTTAAAGTCTTACCAACAGTTCATCACTTTATAGTACAGTTACCTTTTCAACTTCTGGACAAATTTCAATAATTATCTACAAGAAATCATGTAATATTTGTCTACTTTTTTCGCTGCTTGTAGAAAAGCCTACAGCGGGACTTTCTGAACAAATGAACACATATGTATTCATGCGACTACATCGAGGAAAAACTTTCTTCTCGATTAGCGGGATCAATTCTACTAAATTTGTGACTGCATCAAGGGCGTCGAAGGAAAACTCTCTTCCCGATTAAAGGAATCAATTCTACATAAATCCTCTATACTTGTGACTGCATCAAGGATACCGAGGAAAAACTATCTTCCTGATTAGTGGAATCCATTTTACATATATGTACTATTTTTGCGACTACATCGAGGAAAAACTTTCTTCCCGATTAAATTATCTGTCTATCAGTACCAACGAATTTTAAAAGCTGCGTTATAGTATTAGCAGCAAGAAATTTGTCATAACATATACTGTTGCTAAAAAATAAAAAAAAACAGTTTATGTGGTCCTTGGCTTGGATACACTTGCACATCTTCAAGAGGATTTATGACAATTTTTTTCTAGCATTGCCTTTTTTTAAAATATTTATACGTCATAATTATTTTAATTTCAATTGTAACTTATGTTTGTGTTCCTTGTAAATAACTTGTAAGTAACTTTTTTTGTATAAGGTGCAGTTGTTTCCCTTTTCTATGCGTTTTTCTTCTTTTTTTTTAATTTTAAATAAGATTTTAAAAATATATTACGTCAGTGTATCTAAATACCAAATCTAGAACGGTATTTTAATCAGCATATAACTTTCATTTGAGAATGAGAATAGGCTTGCCAAATGTAGTACATATCACCTTTATTTTTTTCAAGAAATACATCCAGCTATTCACCATGATCAGCGGACTTATTTCCTGCTATGTAAAAACCACCCACACCATTATGAAGCTATCGTCACCGGCTGTCGTGCCTTGCCGCAAACTTGGTTGCATGGTCTCGTGGAATCTGAGACACACTTGAACCTTGCTGTTAGCTCTCACCAACTGGATTTGTGTCTCATCTGACCAAGCAATAGTTTTCCTGTGCATTAGCACTTCAACGGATCTCGTACTGTAAAAGCATACGAACCTGCTTTCTGCTACCGTATCCCGTTAATAACATAAAGTTTATTGCACTGTTATCATAGAAGTCTTTCGTACTTTCCAAACGGATTATTGTTGTTATTCGGCGTAATTTTGCTTGCTTGTTAACACTAATGAATTATTTAAATATTTTTCACTTATAAGACATGACGGTTGATTAAAAATTAGTTTCACCCATAAAATGTCCGTTACTTCACTGTTATTTGGAATCACCATATAACCGTTACAATTACAAACAGAAAGAAAAAAGTTATCTCGCAACACGTATTACCACGACATCGATTGTAAAATTTACATATTTGATTGTCTGGATTAATAGAATTTCTCGCTAAATTTTTTTATGTATTGTTCTAAAATAACTGTGAGTAAGTGCAACGGGCCAAGTCCAGGCTATTCGCTAAGGATCAAAGGGCCACACGTGGCCTACGGGCTTCGGGTTGAGTGTCGCTGTGACCTATGTATTTTTCTCTATTCATTATAAAATATTAAATATATTATGATAATTTCCAACAAGCATAAATTTCATTTGAAATGAAAAGATCATATAAGGGGAGTGCATGCTTCTAAATTTCTAAAAATAAATTATAATATGAAGCACCAGCAATTTTATGGATAAAACAATTACAATTAGTATAAACCTCTGAAGAATTATGTTCCTAAAATAATAATGACTCCCAAAATCATAACAACGAGCAAACAATAGTTTTAAAAGCATCCGAGGATTCGACCAAAGCCAGGAAGGCAATTCCTTATATTTTCTTCGGGTTTTCGAACTTTTCAATCTAATTTCTAGCTTAGTAAGTTGCTACTTAAACTTAAAGTAGCTGAAACAGATAAGCAAAATGCTTGTCTACTAGTTGAATCCATGTTAAATTATTAGTAAATTTTCTTTTACTTAACTTCAAAAATTCCTCTTTTGTTCTTTGAATTCCATTTTCTCCTTTAATTTTAAACTCCATTTATTTCTTTTACTCTAAATCGAGCAGTCAGCGCGAATAGCTCACTCCCAACATCCAATCAGAACGCTCCATTCATGAAGCCGATGTTTTTCTCTGGCATCTTACCCCATTGGTTTTTGTTCGCGAAGCCACGCCTCAACCTAACCGACCAAGTCGACAACACAATGCCACCTCTCAGTTCCAAATAGGGGACTGTGGGCTGATAACGCAGCTCAGTTGCTCTACCAAAACGTCGAAGTCAAAACATTATGTTTGAAAATAACTTCAATAAAACATGCTACGACTTCAAAATAATTTGAGTTATATTGCAATCTAGCAGTAATTTTTTAAAAATATTTTTAAATTTTTAATTCAGTGTATTTTACTGAAATGTCTACTTTGGCTGTTTAAAGTCGCAGGGGGCCGTGGGTAGCCTAGTGGTTAGAACATCGGACTCCGGACCGGAAGTCCTGGGTTCAATGCCCGATGCCACCAAATACCATCCGAGTACACACGGAGTACGTGCTCGTTAAATTAGTTTTTCCGAAAGTCTCGAGGGCTGAATCGCGAGTGCAGGGGATTGGAGAATATTTCCCTCCCCTTCAGTCCCATGACAAAACTGTGGAAGTGGAGATAGGTGGTGTCACCATCTATCGTCCCTTCGGGAATTTCTCCGAGCTAAATAGTACTGCCACCTGTATGGTGCTCAAGGCCAAGGCCAACGATAGGCGTACTTCTAGCCCCTTGCCACGATGAATTTCGTAGGCATCGATCTGACTGCGTCAGATAGGTTGCTTTAGAAACAAAATCGCATTCTATTATCAACGTAATAGAAGTATTCATTTCCAACGCTCAAGAAAATTCAAAGAAAGTAAATGCCAGTAAAATGAAAAAGACGTAATTTATTTTGAATATAGAGTATGATTATCTATATCTCTAACGTTTAAAAACACTGCCCATTGTGCTTCATTATTAAGTATTTAAATAAACGAAGTCAAAAAAAATATATTTTTCAAAACAAGTCAAATCAATGCATTTATTGACAGAGCAAATCTGCTCTTTTGTTTTTAACAAATTAAATCGGATAAAACTAAAAATAAGTAATAATTTATGAATTTTTCATAGAAATCCCTTTAAAGTTTTTTTTTAAATTAATTACTTTTTATAATTGTTATTGCTAGAAATTAATTATCTAATTAAAAAAATAATTAATACTTTTAAATAGAATGGAAAACTCTTAAATTGTTATATTATTTTATAAGAACTTTTCAGACATTATCCAAGTTTTGAGTCGGTTCACCAGGTAGAAAAAATAATGAATGTATAATATTTAGTCAAAGCTGTAATAGAGATTAATAAGGAAATGATAAACAATAAAATGAAAATTATATTTCACTTTATACTTTTATTTTTCCACAAAAATGTTAATTAACAGCTTGTTCATTATTTGATATTCCATCAAAATACTTTTATTTTATTTTTTTTATAAATTACTCATGTTTCTTTTTTTTCCATTTTTATTCTTTGTGTTTTTAATCATTGTTCATTTAGTTCTCTCCTATTAACAAATTCGTTCATCAGATTTTTAAAACCTAATTAAGATATTTTTCCGAACAGAACTTTAAGGATTTTTTTTTCATTTCTTAAATCCAATACATTTTTGTAATTAAAAGCTCTTAACTCTGTACATTTAATGCGTTTTCATTTCTTTAGTCTTATTTTTTTAAAAACAGAAAGAGATAAAAGCTGTTAATCTTTTAATTATTATTCAGAGTAATTTAAAATTAAAAAGGGACACACATTTAAAAATACAAAAATAACACTAGATGTAGTAAGGAAAATAAGAAATATGTAAATGAAGGGAATGAGAACAGTTCATATATTGCTTTTTGATTTTTTTTGTCCGTTATTTTTATTCATACTCCTTCTTTCTTACGCTACTGTTTGAAAGCATGTAAAATATAAAATTAAAAACAGAATTCTAAAATGATTTTCTTTTCTCTTCATTTTTCGTGTTATACTTTCACATTTTATCTTTTTGAAAAAAAATACCTTTTTCCTTTAGTTTATTAATACGTTATTAACCGCTTTATTTCTAAATAATCTTTAGAAAGTATATAATATTAAATTCAAACAAATAATTTTAAGAAAATATTCAGTAAAATATAAAGAATTATTATGTAATTTGTTTCAATCGGTCCGAGAAAAACTTATTCACTTTCCAAATTTTTACTGCACTATGGAAAACATTTTAGGGAATTTCATTTAATTTATGATTTTTTTTAAACAGTACTGAGTTCATAGCTTGGAAAATACGTTTCACGTAAATGGAAATATTTTTATGAAAAAGGCGAAAACTTTTAAGATCTTACAAGTATTTGCAATTACTGCTCAATCAGTTGTTTCTTTTTAAATATCTTGATTTTAATTTAAAACATTTTTATTTGTCACAAGTTTTTATGTGCTTCATTTAAAAAAATGGATTTTTATAACTATGTAAATGCAGCACTCAAGAACAAACTATTCTAACTCGTTTCCGGAGTTGCCGCCTCCGAATTTTGACTTTTACGATTGGAAACAGAGTTCTTCCGACTTGTGATAGGTATTCTGCTTGCCACACATCTCCAGAACTCATTCTTGACTGCCTGGAGCTTACAAAACAAGATCTTTATGAAGACTCTCTAATGGTGTTGGACTTTCTGAGATTGAGTGAAATCATGGACGTGGTCTAGCTTTACTAGACAAGGAGATGAACAACAACAACACATGACTAAGTAACTCCAGATGGACAATATTACAACTACATATTACTCAGTAGTTGAAAATAATAGTAAAATTTTAAATATAGCCACACCAGAGAGCAGAAAGTATTCTATTAAATATACAAATCCACCCGTTTAGAAAAATCTTAATTTTGGAAAGCATGCACCTGATTATCGATAGGTTAAAATTTTGAGCCAATTTATCTTTGGTTCGTCTTTATTTTTCGATAAATCAATCTTTGAAATTACTCAATTTAATGTTTTATACGATTTTAAAATTTAAGTGTAAAACAATTTATTTTTTGAGTTATTTTTTAATTTAAAATGAACATTAGAGGATAATTGATTTTAATAAAAACGATGGATATATATGCAAATAGAGAATTTAATTTTTCCAATGAATTAGTTTTAAAATCACTATGAAAAATTGAACAAAACCTGAATATTCATTTTGTACATATTAGAAGAGCTGAAAAAACGGAATGTTTGAAACTAACTATATCCATACTTTTTGGCTTTTACCTTGTTTTTTTTTTTGTATTTAAAAGAATTTTAAATTATTTCTATTATATTATACATCTCTCGAGTTACACACATGTCTAAAATTAAGGACAGATGTACAGCCCATTATTTTACGCAGAATAAATTGAAGAATGATTTTTAGTGAATACCATAAAGAGTGTGCAAAAAAAATAAAAAAATACAAAGCGCGCTTTTAAAAATATAGGGGAAAAACAATATTTGATTTTTGGATATCAATTATATATGAAAAGCAAATATTATACACAATTGCGAATTCACCTCTTCCTTTTTCCCCAAGCTTTGTTCATTGCATTTACTGACGAGGTAGCACAGAGCGTTTAATGCTAGATGACAGACTATTGTTCTTCCCAGCAAATTGACTTGAATTGTCAATAGAGGACTTCGTCATTGATTAAATTGAATTATACTGCACCATTGAATGAATGAAATTGTCAGTAGAGAACCCAACAAATTTCAGGTGCAAGACATGACACAGATGATAATTTACAAAGAATAAAGAATGAATTAGAATATATATACATGGCTATTTTTGACAGATATGAGCGTTTTCTTCACATTCGTGAAAGAACCAAACAGGTATGCAAGAAATTCAAAAGTATACACAGAGTTTTGTAAAAATGACTTTTTAGAGTTTACTCCTTAAGAATCGGTTTTCATATAAAGCCTCCAGTATGGAAGTATTATGAGGAGTAAAACTTGTTCAAGCGATTAAAAAAATGAGTTACGTTGTGTTCTGCATATGCGCCAAGTTGCTGTCATAAGGAAGAAGGACAATTTTTTCATCTTTTTTAAGATAACGATCGTTCTTTTCTTATCGAAATTAGATAAAAAATAATTACAGAATCGGAACGATCACTTACTTCGCCACGATACAGAATAAATTTTTTACAAAATAACGAAATTTTGCATTTCTTACGATTTTGCTAAAATGAGTCAATATTGATGCGTTTTTATTAAAGGAGAATTTTACTAGTTCTGTACGGATTTGTTATCACTGCAATGCATTGAAATTCTATAATTAAAAAAAATTATACTTTGTTCTTTAAGAATCAGTGATTTAAAATATAAAATGTCAAAACCTTTTTTTTTTTTTTACATGATTTTTTCAAAAAATACTCAAAATTCTAACTAAACATTTAATAACTTCGTTATTTATCAAAATAATAACATGGAACTTTTTCCCAAGTGTCAAATATTGTTAGCCGTATTTTCTTCAAAAATTTAAAAAATTGCTTAGAAATTACGGATTTAAATATATATATATATATATTTGTGTTTTTCGTTTAATACTCTTTTACAAGAAATCATTTATGAAATTTTTTTTTCTTACATTTTTGTTTAAAAATAATCGCTATTTATTATCTATGTGGAAAATTTGAATGTATATTTTAAAAACTAAGCCCTAAAAAAATTAAACTTTTTAAGAAATTCACAAACTACGTTTACTAGTGTTTTAGCGTAATTGACGTCGAAAGCCTACTTACGAGCCGAGCGGTACTTCATGCCTGAGCTCTTTTGACAAAGAAGTTGACTATTACAACTGAAATCACCAAAGTTGGAAGTACGTATTTAATACTGTTTTGGTGCGTTGAATAGCAAAGTAACAAACATGATAATCAAAAATAAACTTTATTTCAACCACACAGCCAATATACCCGTTAGAATATTCTCTTTGTAGCGGTGTCTTCATAAGTCAGTCACAACCTCTAAACAGAGTGTCGGACAGTAGACAAAAGTGATCACCACTGTCTGGAGGCTCTTACAGGCTTATGAAGATACAGCTGCACCTTCACACATCAGAGAGTAATTTTGGGAAGACAGAAAAAGAACCGGAAGACATTTCGATAGAGAAATGGTTCCTGTCAACCGTAGATCTGCAGCATTTCCTCTCAACCGAAAAAGATCGATTCATACTAAAAATAAATCATTTCCATTTTAAACCAGTCTACTCCTTGACAACTCACAAATCGCAGGAAGGGACATTTGATTAAATTGTTTGCAAATACAGCAAGGCACATTCATAACCTTTGGTCTACGTAGCTTCATCCAGGGTTACGGCTCAAGAAAGACTTCATATTGTACCTACTGATAGATGTCAACGTTTTTACTACGGCAGACGAAACAACGAAGCGATGCTTCTATTACGAAATAAGTTTACGAGGATTTCTATTGTTCATCTTACCACAATAGATCAAATTATGATCAAAAAAATGAATGGAGGGGAGATGATTTTCTTTCCTCTCAACTGCAAGTCTCCGGGCACAAGCTCGTGATTTCCGTCGTAATATAGTGCTAAAAGCGCACATTTTTTGATGTTATCAGAAACATAGCTTCGCAATGAGGAATTAGCTGAAATTTAAAATTTTAAACACATAACACAGTATAGACGACCAAGTATTCATTCTGAGGGCGGGGTCACCATCTATCAAAACGTGCGTGATTCACAACATAAGTTTATTGGCAATCATGATGATTTTGTGAGGAGAAATTCTGTACTCTATTCAAACTAAATCTAATTTGGGAGATATACGGCCACGAGGAACTTTACCTAACGGTAAACCCATTTGTTACGTCAAGATTAAATGTAAATAAACTTTATCGTTTGGCGAAGTAGTTCATCTACTACTCAGCAAGATTAAATGTAAAACCATAATCGTTTGGCAAAGTAGTATATGAACTATTCAACAGGATAAAATCTAAATATAATCTGAATTGCTGTTCTGTGAATAAATGTTTTTATTGGAATAAAATAACGGCTTAGTTTGTTTCTTGGTGCCGTAAATTAATTTAAAAATAACTTCAAAACGTAAAAATTTGGCGTCCGCGCATTTCGAATCGTAATGGAAAGCGAAAAGGCTAAAAGAACAGCATTGCGTAAGTCGTTTACAATTTGTACTAATAACATTGAAAAAGCAATCGGAAATCATCAACCGATGATTTTATTGCACTGCGAGAATTGTTTCAGTATACGCTTAGAAGACTGGCAGAAAGTCAGGAATTTGTTTCGGAGGGAATCCTAAGCAAAGAAGATTTTGCTTCGACGTTTGAAAATGATTTCAAAGAAGCAGAAACCTACAGAGATAGGTACTGTATATATACGTCTATTTTTAGAAAAAAGTGATACAAGCGTCGCCGTTGCCATCTTGGCTGAGAAATTCATTGGTGTCCAATGCAGAAGAATGTTATAGTCAAAAATTAAAGCAGTTAAAAATTTTCGGATTAGAAGTGAAAGGCGAACAAAGAGTTTTGTTGGCAAAATCTGGTTTGATATAGATGATATTTCCAAAAATATAAAACGGAGCAAAGTCACCGATATGAGGATGTAAAAACTCTACCTACAAGTGCAGCTTTAGTGAGCGCAGGTAAGGAAGAGGGGCGAATTAAAAAATTTATATTTTGTAGCAAATTTAATCATAAGGGTTCTGAATGTTACATTGCTCAAAAAATGTCTTTAGTAGATGGAAAGAGTGTTATAATTAAAGTGTTTTAAGTGTTTAAGAGAGAAACATTCAGCCCGTTTCTGTCAAAGCAAAAATTTACATTGTGGCTTTTGTAATGATAAAAGGCATCACATTTTGTTATGCCCTAAAAAGAGAAGAATTAAATGAAGTTATATATTTCAAGTTAACTTCTTAATTCCACTTCTAAGTTATATATTTCAAAAATTCTAGTTGAGCTTCTGTACAGAGGTCTGAGCTATATACAGGCAAAATATTATTATAATAGAAGCATTTTTCACAAAAGGAAAACATTTGGAAAAGAACTTATTCTAAGTTAATTTTTTGCCAAAATATTGTATTTAAATAAATTTTTTTGTCAAAATGTCCTTAAAACAATGTTATACATCTATTCTATTCTAAGTGACACTAAATATCATGAAAGTTATCCATGTATGCGCTTTTGAAAATCACGGTTCCGAACGTAGTCGGATACCTTAAAAGTAACATATACAAAATTTAATACTTATCTTGTTAATTTGTACCGTTTATAATTATGATCGTATTGTAGCTTTAGCACCCCCCAAAGTGCATTATTATTGCATTCAATACATTATTATTTGGGGGGGCGCGATGAAAATTATGATTGAAAATTGGGTCGCCAGTAGTTAAAGTTTGAGAACCACTGCAATAGAAGCATTTTTCACAAAGGTGAATGTTTTGAAAACTGGTCAGTCTATGTTCATTTTTTGTTAAAATATTGTACTTAAATAATTTTTTATTGTAATACTATTCTTAAAACAATTTTATATACATTTTCTGATCTAAATGACACTAAATATCGTAAATATTATCCATTTATACGCTTTTGCAAAATCACGGTTCCGAACGTAGTCGGATAGCATAAATTAGAATGTGATTTAACGGTTGTGTGTAGAGACACATTTGGGTTTTTGCATTAATGGGTAAGGATACTAAAATTAATCAAGCAAAGTCCTTATCTACTACTGTAAATGAGATGTACTACTGTACTTTAATTTATTTTAATTATTTCTAGAATGAAAGAGTCTAATACATGTTTTATTAATTTTCTAAATATTTACACATTGTTATAGTCATTTGCTTATATTTTTAAGCCAAAATCCTGACAAATAATATTCTTAAGGCCTACATACTCAAACAATCATTGTTCTGAAAAATTAACCGAGTCTTTTATGCGTAAGGCACTCGATTCAATGTTCTTCCAAGCACAATACCTCATTCGAATTCTCAATAGCACTTAAATTCATCTCGTTGAATACTTTTCGATAAACATTATGCAAATGAGAACATTTTTACTATGTAAAAGGGAGTATATTTTCTATTTTTACCAAAGTAGAAAAAATGTACACCTTGTAGATTTTATAAACTTCTAAATTTATTTAAAGTGATTAGAGGAAGAAAAAAAGATCTTGTGCTGAGTCCTCAGTAATTAAAATAGCTAATGCATTAGCGATGTTATTATGAAAGGAAAAATGATGGATGATTAGTGTTTCAAATGATTTAGCTGGTGACTCTACTTCATTCTTCTTGGATGGGAAAAACAAAACTTCTTATAAAAACAAACATTAAAACATTATATATATTCTTATATTCTCTCTCTCTGCAGTTCTTTTCTCATTTTAAATAAATCAAAACATTACAAAAAAAATTTCCATTGCTTCTTATTTTACTTTCTATGATACATACATTGTTTATATCCTGATAATAAAATAATATACTTAATATAAAAATTACATTTAAAAAAGAATGTTGCTCGCATATTTTGTATTCATTTTGTGTAAAATGTATTTTTGTGTTACCTTTGAATTGTGAGATCCGTTACTTCATAAAATAACTGGATATTTCCTAAAATTTGACCAAATCAGTTGAAGATTATTAAAATTTTGGATTGTTACACTTAACTAATTATTTTATAGCTTGATGATTACATGGTTATTAAAGTATTAAAAACGGCATGTTTTGCATTTCGATTTCAACTATTTACCAGCATTTAATTAGTTGAACAGCGAAATTATTTTATTGTCAAATAGTTTATTTTTCACTTTAAGAGGCCATCATTAGAAAATTATAAAATAGATGGTTCATGAATTTATTTCTTTGTTTAGTAAAGTGGGAAATTATTAACCTATTCCCCACTTTAGCTGCCTTCATCATTAATTACATCAATTCCACAAAATAACTGAATTATTCATTTTGACAGCTACACACACACGCATATACATATTGCTACGAATATAATAGACTACAGTGAAAATCGTTTAATTCGAAACTGAGGGGACCGAATTTTTTTTTGTGTGTTAAAATAATTTCGTATTAAAGGATATTGGGGAAAAAACACACATATTTAACAAATTTCTTTTATTCCACAGAGAGTACATTTTATTCACCTAGATACATGTTTATTAAATAAAAACCCACTAAACAAAAACAGTCACAAGAGCTTAATGAGATTTAATACAAATTTTCAAATTCTGTTCTTAATCAACTGCCTTATCCATTTATCTACAACATTATGATTTACTGCAGTTTTTTCATGCAATATTTTTTATTAATCACAACATTGAAAACTAAGGGATATACATAAATAAAATACTCAACTTTGGGAAATTTAATCCATTAGAGCTAATTAATTAATTAAATATATTCAACTGTAAAATTAATTATATACACGGTTCACTTAAAATAAATAGTCAAATCGTTACCTGAGATCTTCATTAACATACAAAAAAATAAGACACCTTTTAACATTAACTATTTTTTCGGAACAAAAATGACAATCTTTGCAATCCACTGGAAACGTACAACTTTTGCCTTAAAACTAATGGTCTTCCCCACTAAAATACTCATCATGGAACCTGTGTTGCAATATATCTTGGAAGAGTGGATTTTAAAAAAAAATTTGTTAACTATCGTCAGAGTATTCGTAAAAATGGCTATTATATGTCATTTTAAAGTGAGTGCTACTCACATAAGTACCGGTGGCAGATAAAGGGTTAAGAAGCTTCATCTTCATAGCAGTCTGTTTTCCCCCTGAGATCTTTTTCATTGTGTTCGTAAGAAACGTTTTCTCAAATAAAAAAAAAGCGAGCCAAACCTACTGATTTTTAGTTACATTGTGATCTACCTGTCACCGAATTCCAAAGCCAAGATGTGAAATGAGATGTTCTTGTGTTGCCTTCAAAGGGATGGAGAATAAAAGTAGCTTAGATCAACAAAATTAGCTCGTGTCACGGGCTATTTAGAGGATATTTCAAAGCTAAATCCTCCTATCTACGAAAACATGTGAAATCTCGTTTCTTTTATTTCACACCTCTCTTAAATTTCGCCTGCGCAGTTGGTGTTTTCCTCATGTTTTTCATTTCCAGAATGGAAATTTTTTCGAGCTAAGCGATTTTAATTTTGTGTTAAAATAAAAAATGCTTAGTAATTTGTCAGGGTTTCTGTATTATTTCGTGTTAGCCAACATTTTGTCTTAATCGTATTCGCGTTAAACGTATCACTGTATCTACTTCTCTGCACAAACTTGGTTGACAAATTTCGCGACAAAAATATATGCATCTAGAACAAAAGGTCCTAGGTTAATGGCATAGTTAGAAAACTATAGAGGATCTTACTTCATTCCAGCCTATATATAGACAATGCAGGAAACCCTTACTGGAATTGGATGCAATTAGGTTTTTAACTAAACTCATACGATATTGAAATGTCCAAAACTTTTTCCATGGCAATAATATAACTAATAATAGTATAAAAACACTCTTATTGAAATATTTTCTGCCTTGGAATTTTTAAAATTGTACTATTATAGCAGTTTAAAACTTGGTTTCATCATAATAAAGAACTGTGTGGTTAATCATATCATTTTATTTTATTTACTTATTTATTTTGCGGATGATCGACAATTATAAAAAGAGTTGAAATACATTTAAACGAAAAACATCCAGTTGGGTATTATATTCAAAAAGAATTATCACGTTTTGAATATCAGCTAAGAACAGAGAGGGGAGGGGGAGAATTTAAATTTTCTGTTCAAAGTTCAAAATCGAAATCGCTAAAACTTTATATTTATATAGATATTAAAATTAATTCGGTTACATATTTTACTGAGTTTCGTTTTACATCGCAGAAATTAAATTTAAATAAATCTGCATTTTTTACAGGAGATAGAAAATAATCTTGTCAAAAAAATCATCTTATCTGTAAAAGAAATTTTCAATTATACGCAACACTTAATAGAGACCAATAAAGAAAGATAAAAGTTTCCAAAAACACAACTCTAGTGAATGCATTAAAATGGAAAATATTTATCCGGTCAAATCAATTTATCTTGTTAACATACGCATTAAATCATCAAATTGTAAATTTAAAATAAATTTTTTCCCTTGTAAATTTGGATTACATTTGTACGAGGGATATTCGGAAACTAAAATCGTCGTAGCTAATCGAATGTCGCGCGAACATTGAAATGCGCATGCGTACCAAATACCTTGCTCGTCAAACGACGCCATTTGCATTGGTATTGTTGCAGTGTGGTAAGTACAGTGCTACTTCAAAATGTTTAAAACAATCGATCAGCCCGCCGACTGTGAAATACGGTCAGTGATTCGGTTTTTGACAGCAAAGAACGTTTTAGCAGCGGAAATTCATAGACAGATAAGCGACGTGTATTTGCGATGTGTAGCAGCAAAGTGCATAAGTGAGTGAGAGCTTTCAAGGATGGATTCTGCCATTAACACACAAAATCTGATAAGATCTTTTGGATGGGAACAGATTGACCACCCACCATTTGGCTCAGAGTGATTTTCGCTCATTCCGCTATTTCTCGGCGGCAAGCGCTTCGACAAGCTGACGAGGTGAAAGAAGAAGTTCAAGACTGGTTATCCTCACAGGCGGCAGACGTCTACGAAGTAAGCAGACAGAAGCTCGTAGAACGTTATGACAAATGTTTAAACAAACATGGAAAGTATGTAGAAAAATAGAGACACATGTAAGGAATTTAAAATATAAAGTGTTTTGAAAAAATCTGTAATGTTTTATGTTTTATAAGTAAACGGACATTAGTTTCCGAATATCCCTCGTATAACTCTGATTTTAAAAAAATCACTTACATTTTTCGAAGACACAACTGACAGAAAAATTATATTTAATATTTTGTACAAATATAATCCTGTTATTTATCAAAATAATCGCTTTTCCTATAAAAACAATAAAACACACATAAACATTTTATATCTACTCTTTTCTTTATTTATTTTTTCCTTTTTATCAATTATTATTCTTATTTACTATTGTAATTTCGGATGATCATTTATTACATTAAACATTTCACTTTTAATATAACAGTTCAGTAATGCTTATATAATTTATTACTTCAAAACTTACTACTACTTAACATTTTTTTTTAAAAAAAAAGCATCAATCATTACATTCTGAATAAGAATATGCATTTCTTACGTGGATGCATATTAATGTCAAGGCATATTATTTTAAGCTTTTCCCTTATTTTAATATCCATTTTTAATATAGCCGTGAAATTAACTATTAGTAATAGTTATACTTCAAGATACTTAAACTCATACTAGGCGAGCTTGTATACCTAGCTAGGTGATTGCTCCTGTAATAAATGTACTTCAAAATACATTTTAATAGATACATTTATGAAGTAACTATCTTTCCGAAAAATATGCACTACATATTTTATTTTAGTTCTGCAGTTTATGTAATAGTAAAGATTATTCTAAACTAATTCAAAACACAATGTTATTTCTTAATATTACCAGAATTTTCAAGGAAAAATTATGCGCTTCGCTATCTTGATTTAAAATAAACGACGTAGCATAAACCTTCCAGATTCCAGCATTTTGATGCATCAGAATTCCTAAGCTGAATTGCTCTATTTTGTTTATGTTCAAAATTCGCCAAATTTCTTTCACTGGCTAGTATTTTATTCCTTTCCTTTGTAAGCCTCTAATAAGTACTTTTTGAATTCTCCACACAAAAAAAGATACCGAGCACAGCTTTCGGAATTACACTATGATAAATATTTATGCTACAGCTTTGTTCTTCCATTTTATAAGTTTGATACATAAAAGATAAATACTAACGGCATCTAAATGTGAGTAGAAACAGTGTACGTATTACATTACAAAATCTAAATGGCGTAGAGCTCTCATAATTTTTTCTAGATGTGGGAATGTCTTCAAACGAGCATTATTATTATAGGAGCCATAACTTCCAAAGTGATTTACTAGAACTTTTTTTTAAAGAATGAAAGAAGAAAATGTGCTGTTTTACTTCAGGAATCGGCAAGAGAAAAAAATAATCCAAACAATAGGTTAATTTTTGAAAATGCATGGGACGATTTTACTGATAACTCCAATATAAGGATTAATATTTTTCTCACTTTTTATACCCCCTGAAAAATTCCACTGTGATGCAAAGAGAATGGATCTACAATTAATTCCGAAACAATTCGCATAACTATATTTTTATTAATTAAGGTGTAAAAATTTATTAAGTTATCCGATTACGTTCGGAACCATGATTTTAAAAAAGCGTATAAATGAATAATTTTCGTGATATTTAGTGTCACTTAGATTAGAATACATGTATAAAATTGTTTTAAGGACATTTTGGCAAAAGAAATTTATTTGAAAACAATATTTCGGCAAAAATTAACTTAGAATAACTTTTTTTTCAAAATGTGAAAAATGGTTTGTGGTCTTTTGGTCTTTTGTGAAAAATGGTTCTATTATAATAATATTTTGCCTGTACATAGCTCAAACCTCTGTACAGAGCCTAAACTATGACTTTTGAAAAAATCATCTTATTTTCAGTTACTATTAATTGAAATAATTATTGGCGTTTTTTTCTTAAAATTTCTCCTCTCTGTTGTCGTAAAACATGGATAAACCCACTTCTAAGTTATATATTTCAAAAATTCTAGTTGAGCTTCTGTACAGAGGTCTGAGCTATATACAGGCAAAATATTATTATAATCGAAGCATTTTTCACAAAAGGAGACTGTTTTAAAAATTGGTCATTCTATGTTCGTTTCTTGTCAAAATATTGTATTGAAATAATTTTTTTTGTAATAATATTCTTAAAACAATTTTATGTATATTTTCTAATCTAAGTGATACTAAATATCATAAATATTATCCGTTTATACGCTTTTGCAAAATTGGTTCCGAATGTAACGTTCTTTAACGCAATATATAGCTAAAATGAATTAAGCGAAGAAAACTCGCGGCTTTGAAGTAACATTCAAAAATTGTCCTTTTTTTTCTTAAATCAAGAAAAGTGTATTGAACATATCAACAATAAATAAAAATGAAGCCTACGTATTTGCAATATTCCGTGAATTAATTCTTCATTTATCGAGAATTCTCTCTTTCTTCATTTGCTAATTCGAGATAAAGGCTCTTTTGTTGAAGCAGAAATGACTAAATAAAAGATTTAGTTCTCAAATAGTGTTACTATCAATAAAAATAATCTCGATTATTTTTTTTATACTATTGAAAAAGTGATGAACAAATCATCATATTTTTCTCTATTAATTATATTATTTCCCTTTTCAGTATCTTCTTCTGTCCGCATCAGTATTTCTTATTAATTCGAATTTTAATTATTTTAATATTATATAAAATATTTTAATGTGTATTTATACCTTGATATTAGTTTAGAGAAAGTGACTAAAACATACATCAAGGTGAAATTAATTTTCTCAACATTTTAAGAACAGTACACCCAGTTTTGAATCTCTTTTGCTACATTTTTAACAAATAATAACCTGAAATTTTCTTTAAAAATTAATTTTTTCGCTTCTAAAACAAATAAAACGTGTGTTTTTTTCTTCTTTTACTCATTACCTAGATACCCGCTAACAAATATGTATAGCATATAGACTACTATTTTACAATAAAGCGAGTTGTGTTGTATAATAGGTAGATATTTAACAAAAGTAAAAGTTATAGAGCTGAGTTTTTGCCCTAGATTCAATAAAACAGAAACAATACGTGATTAAAATATGCTCCAAAAATATCCGTTCAAAACCGTATCATGGCAAAACTTTTCTTAAAAATACTTTCGCAATATTTGGATTTTTTTAAATTGTATAAAACTTCTCATCTCTATATTTCTTATTAACCAAAAAAAATTAACATGATCAAAAATGTATTTTAAAAAATATACTAAAATTTCGAAAAAGTAAAGAAGAAAAGTTTGGAAAAGTTTAGACAAGGAGACTATTTTTAAACAAAACTGTAATTTCTTAGCTAAAAAAAAAACAGTACTTTTAACTACTAGGATTTACAATAATGATTATTGCCAAGAAAATTTTGCAACAAGAGTGTATTATAAAATGAAAGACAAATAATATAAATGTTTTAAATTATGCAAAATAATCTTTTTTGAAAATGATTTGTTTTTCTCTTAACGTAACTAATGTTTCATATCTAGTGCAACGTCTTTTTTTTACAGTGATGCCTATCTCATATCAAAAAATGAGAATACACATAAGCAAATTAATACTTTACCACAACCTGTAAATGAAAAAAGAGGTATTCCCATTTATGAAAACTGTTTTTCAAATGTGAGCATTGCGTTATGTGACAAAAACAAACATCCTTCTTCGATGTTCATAGTGGATTCTTTGCGGCTCATATTTATCTTGAAAAAAACTATTTAACAGCAGATAAAACAGAAAGTGCGGCTATTTTAGGAAAAAGATGTATACAACCCATGATTATCACGGAAGATCTGGAAGATTCTGAATCTATCCATTTACTAGTAGAAATTTTTGAAAAAAATTAAATGATGATTTTGGATTTTATATCGACTGTTTTAATGGAAGAAGATAAAACGAACTATGTGGAGCGCGCATAAATTTTGAGTACATAAACATTAAGGTACGATTTGGACAAGGTTCTCTGATAAGACCTCTTATAGAGATGATGTGCAAGTGAAACTGTATCTTTCTTTATAACGCATGAAAATGCGATAAATGTTAAAGGTTTTGTTAAGTGAATGTTAAAAATTGTATCTGCACTATTAAAATTCGTAGGTAAACAAACGTATTTTCTATCTATATGCGTCTATCTTATCACGACCCGCGCCACGCAAAAACTCAAAAGGTACCAAAAGATCGGGAATGATCCGAGGAAGCCGTTTTGAACCATTTATATTCCGATATTGCAATTAGTTGAAAATATATTAATAAAAAGCATTAAAAACCTTCAACTCAATATTCACCTGCATTGTTGTATATATAACAACGCTATTGTTATAAAATTGACGTAAGTTGGCATCGAAAACTGATTTTTTCCGCCGAACTGGTCAAACCGGGTCTTCATTGTTACAACAATGCAGACGAATTGTACTTTTTATTGTTTTTTTTTATCGTTTATGGCCAAAATGGATTCCTCGGATCATTTCCCATCTTTTGGTATCTTCGACACATTTTTGCGCTTACCGTTTTTTGCGAAAATAGCCTTAGATAAATTAATACATTTTTTATGCATGAATTTAAGAACACGCATCCCAAAATAAGCAGCCATTTTAACAGCTAACTGTAAGAATTTTTTAATTCATTATTTAACGAAAATGGATATAAATTAATATTACTTTTTTAAAAAAATTAGAGCTGCATTCCTTTTTATTATTTATTACTAAATTAGTTATTTAATAATAAACTCATACGTTCTTGTGAATAAAACTGGATTAGCTTTGTAAATTATTAATCAAAAACAGAAATTAGAATTAAATTTTTATACCGAGGAAAAAAAGAGTTTTTTTTATACTTGAAAAAGCCCATGCAACTCCGGGATGAACGGAGGAAAAAGAAACCTGTCTGACAAAGAAAAGAAGGAGAAGAAAAAATTCGGAATTTAAATGATATATAAATATAGAAATTGTTCACATCATGCGTCGACACACACCCAGAAAAGCTGGCGACCAAGAAAGAAAGAGAAAAAGAGGAAATTAACATAGGGATAAAGTTATACCTATTGAAAAAACCCATGCACACCAGGAAGTGCTGACACTAAGAGGGGAAGGGGAAATAGCTACACACTTGAAGAAGCTCGTGCAATGCCGGGCCATGCAGCTAGCAGCATTGTTTTTTTATTATTCATTACAAAATTAATTATTTAATAATAAATTCGTAGATTGTTTGTTTTGTTGTGAATAAAACTGGATTAGCTTTGTAAATTATTAACCGAAAATAGAAATTTGAAGAAAAAAAATATCTTATGCGGGGAAAAAATTTTATACTTGAAAATGCCCGTGCAACGCCGAGCTGAACAAAGGAAAACGGGGAAAAAATGAAAAGAGCATATTCTGACAAAGAAACGCCTGTCTGACAATAAAAAAAGTGGAAGAAATTTCAGAAAAGGGAATTTAAGTGAAAAAATATAAAAATTACTCACATCGCACATGACACACACCTAGAACTGATGATGTCCAGAAAGAAAGGGAAAATTTCCACGGGAATAAAGTTATACCCACGGAAAAAGCCCGAACAACGCCGGGCTAAATGACGATTCACAAACTCCCAAGAGGGACATTATAACTCTACGCGGAGAGGTGGCACAACCAAGTCGAAAATAAATGGTTATTGTTAAAAATTATTAATTTACTGAAAGGAGGCAAGACAAAATACATTCTGACATAATAAAAAATAAAATACACGTTGCGCGTTTGTTGTACTTTGTTCCAGTTAAAAACTAGGAAAGAAAGGTAACATAATACTTATAATATTACTAAAAAGTAACCTACTTGAAATATCTATTACTTAAAAATAACAAATGCAAAATTTAATACTTATCTTCATAATTTGTGTAATATAGAATTAAGGCCGTATTGTTGCTTTAGCGTCAAAGTACATTATTGTTGCATTCAATACATCGTTATTTTAAGAGAGGCACATGACGAAAATTATTATTGAAAATTGGGTCACAAATACTTAAGATTGAGAAACACTGGATTAAACTGTGTTGGATTTTTCTCCATGGCAATTGTCACATACCTGTTATAATAATTTTGATTTATTTTGTATTGTAATATTAATATAACTGTGTTTTTACTGTAACTTTATAAGCACTGCTACTTTGACTTTAAATATTTGTTCGTTTTTGTTCTGTGTGTAGAATATATACAGCAATGAACCCGTGTATGTAACTTTTCAATGTGATAATTTGGCATAAATAAATAGTTCTTAATACAAGATAAGATTCTCAGTAAATAATAAAAGAACATGACATCAATTACATTTAATTTGCCGAAGTAGCCATTGCTTAGATTTTTGATTCTGAGCAGTTTGAAGAAATTTCCATGGATTTGCCTCCTATTTGATTCTATAAGAAAGACTTCGTTTTTAATGAGTCATTCGAAAAATTTTAGTCTCCTCTATTTTGAAATCTAGTGAGATTGTTCGATGCCAATGTATATTTATTTCACAAATTCAAAAAATTATTACAAAATGCTTCACGTACTTCGAACAGAAAATATTTTTTTGTTCACAACCGTCTTCAATAGAAATTATTTCAAATGTATTTTTCGTTATCTGCCTTTAATTATCGAGTCTGAAAAGTATACCTGAATTTAATGTGAGTTTTCCAGAGCATTCACATTTTTTTTGTGTGACATTTGACATCTACTTGTATTCTGGATAAAAATTATGGATCTGCAAGAATAAGCCAAAAAAAATTGCCTGTGATGGAAAGTGATAATGCATCTTCTAATTTGGAAAGTTAATAACGAAATTATTATTAAATTTCTTTTTCTTTCTTTTTCTTTTTGTTATGCATCTGAACATCACTTGTGCACTTGAATATCACTTGGCCTTGAGAATATCAATGGACATAAAAATAGTATCTTATAATAATAAATTTAAATGAACCTATTCAAAAAAAAATTTCTTTGAAATATCAATGTATATTTGATGAGACTTTTAGGTATATATATTTAAATTATTTTATTTTGCTTAATTCATTAATAATGAGGTAGTATTTAACAATATATATATAATATAAAGTGGAAAACAGTATGTAATTATATCATATCCGTCAATACTATCCAAATACATCTCTGTGAATACGGATCCAATGGAAAAAAAATCCTAATAACAAACTTTCTGAATTCTGGAAACTGTATTTCACTTTCATTATTTTTAACATGCTTTTATAAGTTTCACTTGTATGTAATGGAATCTTCGGACTCAATTTTACCCACTTTAAAAGGTCAGATTAATTCGAAGTTTTACACACTTGTCAAGGACCGATGATGATACAATGATTTCATAATTTTGTTCCATTGTCCTGATCAGGATCCTCAAAATTAAGAATTTCAAGATTTGCCAACTAATTCATTATATCGTTTCCAGATTTGGTCACTAATTGCATATACCCTTTCCAGATTATACCAGTATAATCTGCATATATCAGTCTAGTTTTTTTGAAAATGGAAATTAAAAAAAAAAAGACTGGTGCATGTGGAAAAAAAATTATGTTCTAACTACTAAATATTTTTTATGTTGATAAAGCAATACGTTTAGAAGTGATATACAAATTAAAACATTATAGCAATACGTTTAAAAGGTGATAATACGATTGACATTTAATATTTCTTGTTACACACTTTTCTTAGTTAGACCTGTATCTATAGAGACGGAATTTTTGAAATGCAACGATATGGAACGCATCCTAGCCCCGCAAACGTAGAGAATAAGTACTCTTCAGACCCATTAATTAATATCCATTGAAGAGCAAAACTAATTCCAGCAGCCACGTAAATCCGGATCCAAATATCAAACTCAAGGATAAATTCAACAAAGAATAAATGATAGTTTTAAAAACTAAAAAAAAGGCTTTTATTGTAGATCGAATTAAAATAAATGAAAAATAAATTATAGTTTTAAAAAAACTAAAAAACACGCTTTTATAGTGTGTGTGAACCGAACTAAAAAGTAAAAAAATAATTCTTAATATAATAATAAAATGATAAACAAGAAAATTAATGTCATTGAGGTAAAAGCATGGGGTGCTTGCTCTATATTAATTTTTATAATTTCTTACTAGTTCTATTCCGAAATGCTGAGTTAGTGTAAAAATGTAATACAAAGCACACCCCCACGTTTTTACCACAATGACATTATAATTTTCTTGTTAATCATTTTATTCTTATATTAAGAATTTTTTTTTACTTTACTTTTTAGTTCGATTCATACTATAAAAGCGTGTTTTTTAGTTTTTTTTAAACTATAATTTATTTGAATATACGAATGAGTAGTAATAATTAAAAAGTTTTTATCCGCAAGATATTTATTTTTCTTTTACATATACAAGTCTTCATCATTAATGAATGATATAGATACTTCTTAAATCTCATCTTTGTTTCAAAGAATTGTATTTTGTGGAGCGTTTTTATACTAACTCTGGAAAAATATATTCCAAACCCATGTCAGTTTGTAATGATTCAAGTTTAGTTTTTATGATGACAGGTTCAGATTTTATCTAAGGTAATTCTTTGCTCGGTATGGAAATTACGGTTCCGGGTTCTGTCGTGACTGAAATTTTTCGCATGCATAGATTCGGGAGGTTCGATTTCCAAAGAATATTCCGGTTCAGAAATATCATGTTCTCAACTCGGTTGAGAAAAAATGTCTTGATCTTCCATTTGAGAAAAAAATGTGTTCGCTGAATTGAGAAGAAAGGAATTCCTACCAGTAATGGTTGATGGAGAGTCTGTAAATAGAAAAAAAAATCCTTACGACGAATAACATGAAGTCGTCAGTTATACGTAAATAACAGGATCTGTTTCACAAACAAATTGAGGCTTATTCAGTGCAAATTTAAAATCAAATTTTGGAGAAAGGTTAATTTTTAAACCAAATTTTTATCTTTGCTTAAAGTTTGATTTAAATATTGAAGTTTGATTGTTAACTTTAATGTTTCTATTCTTGAAATATTACAAGTAAATATTGTTCACAAAAGAAATACCTTGTAAAATGTACCTATTATTTTAAAGATAATCAAATTACATATATATATTATATGATAGAATATGTCTTATATGTATAAAATATTCTTAAACAAGCCGAAAACTATATATAAAGAGCTGAATTCTTTACGAAAACCTTGTTCTCTTCATTTCACCATATTTATGTAATTTAGGTAATTCACACACACACATTATCTTTACTACAGAGAAAATTATGAATACGATCAAAATTTGCTTTTCTCGTACAGAAGAACCTATTTACCATACTGTATATCAAAGGTCATGTTGGAGAATATCAATTTTGCATTTACACTAACCCTCGTCCACACACACAAAATGTATTTTTATTATTTTGAGAACAAATTACACAGGTCTGCAAAAAAAACTTTTTTTAAAAAAATGTTTTGATTTTATTAACTGATCTTTATTTAGTTATTTGCGCTGAAATCAAAAATGGCATGGGTTGTTTTCTATCACGTATGGCTTGCCTACAAAATAAAGGTAAAATATTTGAAAACAGTACAAAAAACGAAAATTTTGGATTTGTTCATTAATTTAACATAAAGTAAAAGAAAGAAAAACAAAGATAAATAGCTGAAATAAGAATAATAGTGATACACATGTGTTGAAAATGCTATTATAAGTCTTTGTAAAAACATTTTCTTTTCCCATCGAAGCTTCTTTTAGTACTTTTCCAGCTGTGTTCTTGTGAATTTTCCCGTTTTAACATCCAACAGTAGTCTGCCATCATGTTGACATTCCAACGACCTTGGTATCTGCGCTCCATTTCTTTATATCCTGATGGAAACGTTCACCTTGTTCCTCACTTACAGCCCCAAGATTTTCTGGAAAGTAGTCCAGATGTGAGTGGAGGAAGTGGACTTTGACACTCATGTTGCAGCCCAATATTTTGTAGTTTTGTAACAATTCAGCAACCAAAGCTTTGTAGTTTGGATCTTTTTTGTTTCCAAGAAAGCCTGTTTCAGCAAGTTTAAATTAATTCCAGGCATTTTTTTCTTTCATTTCCATTTTAGTGACAAAAGTTTCATCTTTTAAAAGTTTTCTTATGTCAGGCCCAACAAAGATGCCCTCTTTCAGGTTAGCATCGGATAGACCAGGAAACTGTTCACAAAGATACTTGAAACACTCTCCTTCTTTGTCTAATGCTTTCACAAACTGTTTCATTAACACAATTTTATATAAAGTAGTGGAAACAAGATCTTCTTAGGATCTACTAAACTTTGTCTTTCAACATTTTTAACTCTAGGAATAAGAGCCTCTCTGATTGGACACGTCTACTTTACGTAGTGTTGTTTCCTGTCACGGGTATCCCATTCACACAGGAAACATGGAAACTTTGTGTAACCACTTTGTTGACCTAGTAACATAGAAATAACTTTCAAATCACCACAAATGGTCCATTTATGGTCAGAGTAGCTGAGCTTATTAAGAATAAACTCAAGATTTTCGTAGCATTCTTTCAAATGGACTGAGTGTCCAACAGGCACAGAAGCATATCGGCTACCATTGTGAAGAAATACAGCTTTCAAACTCCATTTTGACGAATCGATAAAAAGTCTCCATTCCTCTGGTTCATACATAATTTTGAACATTTCCAAATTTGCAGGTACATTGTTGCAGAAAACTAGGTCCTCCTCTTGCGTAAAGAAAGGGACAAATTTCTTTTCTCAAAATCGGTACCACGAAAATGAAACATCGGAGTTTAACAAATGTCTTTCTTTAAGTCTAGACCCTAAAATTTCCGCTGTGTCCTTTGGGAGGCTCAGATCTCATACTAAGTCGTTCAAATCTGACTGAGAGAAAGGTTCAGGGTCATTTGTACCTGGATCGTAGCCATCATCATTGTCGCGGCTAATATGTGATATTTGGTCTAAATTGTTTAAAATATTATCCAGGGTATCCGGAGGTGAAGGAATAGGCAAGTGAAGTACAGGGCGAATAGCCGAACGTATGATGGTTGGGCATGAAATGTCCTTCCTGTTTTTTAAATTGAAACCTTGCACTGAACAAGAACAAAAATAACAGTCATCACTGTGATTTTTAGGCTCTCTCCAAATCATGGGTACTGCAAAACGAAATGACTTATTCTTACCTTTAAACCATTGTCTCCGTTCTTCAACACACACAGAACACACTACATGGGGCGCCCAAGATTTATCTTGGTCCCCTAATTTAATACCAAAGTATGCAAAATACACCTTCTGAACAAAATTATAAATGTTCCTTTGTTGCTTTTCTTGACGGTATAAGACCCACGAATATAACAGAAACAGTTAGGAGAGTTAACACATCCTCTAGTAGCCATTTCTTTTAAATACCGTAGCACAAAACTGTTCGAACCAGAAAAAAGCATCCTCTATTCATTTTTGAATATGAGAGTAAGAAAACGCGCTCACTTTCCTGTTTTTTAAAAAAGTAATGAGGTAAAAAGAGTAAAGGTCCTATCTCTTTTTTTTTAAACAATAAGACAATAAGTGGTGCATACGGTGACATACATACGATGATAATATTTATGAAATAAAACCGATCTTTCTCTATTCAATTATATTTTTAATTTAAAATAACATAAAAAGAGTTTCAATTATTTTAATTTATTTTAATTAAAATCATATAAATGATATTTTTATGTTAACGGAATATTTTTCGGAAAAAATCTAAATTTTCATTCCTAGTGTTCTCCTTTTCGAACTTCATGTATTAAATAAAAATTTCTTTTATACATCGTTATTTGTGATGGACATAACACACATTCAGTCAATAATTTTTAGTTTTAATGGGGGATATACTTCTTCAAATGCGCATGACAGTACTTCTAACCATTTTTTACTCAAGTTTAATTTCTTATCTTTTTGTTTCTCACACAATTCAGTCATTACAAATTCTATTGTGAGAAAAGTTCTCCCTAATTAATTTTGTCTTTCAAACCAGTACACATAAAACAATTTTGTTGAATGAAGTTAACCGATAGTTCCACAATGTATCCATACCAAATTTTAAAAAAAATCTCAACATTTTGAAATGTATCATGTATTAAATTTTTTGAGTATACACAAATATTTCCTGCTGTATAGAAGACATAGTATAAGATGTGGGGTGTGTGGTTTTCAAAGAATGTTTTCGTACGTGTAGACTATTTTTGAAAATTTAAATATCGCTAAAGCTGATCATATAACTGCAAATGAGCCTTATTTGAATGTGAGCTGGTATCAAAATAAAACACTTTACAATATTAAACATCCTATGGATTTATATTCAATATCAAACTATTCGCAAAATGGCTTACAACTTCTATTAAAATTGTAAAGAAACTGAAGTATAAATATATCTTACTGCAGTCAAAAATATTCATAACATGTAAATATCCTATTCCTCCACTTATTTCAGCACATTTTAAAAACACTGTAGCTGAATGCATTTTTTATATTTATAAACGAGGCATAAAAGCTCACACAGTTGTAAAAATGTCTTTATCATTTTTAAATATACTACTATAAAACGTATATGGATTGTAAGATAAGTTCTAAAATCCTAAAAGCTTTTAGAGGAGCAAAAAATATGTAATTTTGGATTTATCAAAATTTTAATAAATACACAAATATACATGTTATTAAGCAAATACATTTGAAAAATCAAACATCCTTCTGCAATAAACGTAATTGAAAGAAAAATGTTTAATTGCGAATGAGTGGAAATACATGTTTATCTAAGGGGCATCCCAAAAGTGAGGCAATCCAAAAACTTAAAACTCAATCTCAGGGGCACAACAATCCATGAGGGCCAGGAACTACTATGCCCATCCTAATATACGTGACCATTGGGCGCTGAGGTGCATGAACAGATGTCCTGATTTGTTGATCTGTCTGAAGAGAGACCTTCAGTGTTTAAGACCCCAAGCAAGCTTGGTACTCATTTATCGACCCAATGTAGCGAGGATGAAAGGCAGAGTCGACCTTGCCCAGCCCATTAATAGAACCCCAGACCTGTGGTGTGGAAGCACGATACACTACCACTCGACCCTATTCGGTGAAAAATAAAACTTAATGTTAGAATCTTTTATAATTCCCTAATGAATGATGGAGTCCAAACTTTTTTTTCATGTAAACTGTTTAGATGGAAATGGTTAATTATGAACTTTTCACAAGTTGCATAAATTAAAATTAATCGTTATAGTTTACATAAATTTTTAAGGGTGCAAAAGGTGTATTTCGGCTGCACGAATTAATTTTAAAAGGAATACGGTTACGAAAAAGTAGTACAAATCTATCTAAAGTAGAGTTGGTTACCTTAGCTATTGTCAAACACAACAATGTATTGGAAGCCAGTTCCACAATTCGTTGTTATAAAAATATATGGAAAATTACAAGACTATTTTTGCATTTGTAATTTATATATAATTTTTTCCAGAGAACTTTAAAAGCTAGAGTGGCATCCATGAAAACCGCGGTTCCCTCTCTGTTTTTCCAGATCGCCCCTGCCTAAGCCGGCTCTGCCATAGTAAATGAAAATGCCGTATTTTGTTTGTCAAGATCATTTTATAGCAGACTGCAATTTTCATGTATTTTAGATGGTCGTTTTATATTTGCTACATCAATATCTTAATGTCTGAATTTAAAATTACATAAAAATCTTGACATTCGCATCAATGATAATTATAATTTTTATTAGTATATGAATGTCTCATCAAACGATTACATGACTATTATTAATATATTTATTTAACCATTCAATTAATATTAAGCATAGCATAACGCACACAAATTTTCGGAACTTTAAAATAAATATTTCGAAAACTACTTCAGATATACTCAAAATTTTTCATTCCTACGCTTTAGCTTCTCAGTTTTGCTTCTATGTAAAACTTTATTGTATATTCGTCAATTTTTTTCAGTATATCTTTTGCTCTTAGCATGCGGTTTTCAACGTAATTGTATGAAATCTTCGAAATCAATTAAAAAATACCAAAGAAGCTATATAATAAAATTTGAAATTTATATTATACTCAAATAATTGCTAAAACTTATGGTATATAATTTTTAACTGCGCGATTCCTTTTTTTTTCGAAATTTCAAATGGAATTTCTAACATAAAATTTCTAGCTTTATACGGTCGAGATTTCAAAAAATATCCAGATTTTAATTACTTATACAGTTAGTCTTTAAAAAAAGATAAATGTTGAGGTATTTTGCATAAATAGATATTTTTGAAGAATAATTCGAATGTTTTTGAATAGCTCGAATTTAAAATGGTTTTTTATGTTTATTTATATGCATAAATGTCTACTGTAAATGTTTCCGTATATTTTTGATTACCATTTATTCAAACATTCAAGTTATACAAAAATGTGGGAAAATATTCATTCATGTTGTCTTTGATGTAAACTGAAGTTAAAGCACTTAAAATTCCAATATAATTCGGTGTATTTTAACAATATATAACTATAGGCACTATACGTAAACTTCCTTGAACATTTGGGATTTGAAATCTAAAAAAAACTAATAGATCTTAATTAGTTTTTTTTCGTTATTATTTTTATCAAAGTGTAAGAAAATGTTTCAAATTATTTGATGAAATTTAAGTTTATTCATTTTTAGTGGTTGGAAAATTGAAAAGGTTTCAAATTTTAAAGTGTTTGGTGTTTTATTAATGTTTTTTGGCATCTTATAATGAAATAATCATGTTTCAAAAACTGAAAGCATTAATTAAGATAAGAAAAATGAAGCGAAAGAATATACTTAAAAAAAGATAATTTGTCTAACTATATAGAATAGCAGATTGCCCTGACACGCCCCAACTTGTTACAGTTTCAAATTAATATGAAACCAAAAGGGAATTAGAACATATTTTACTTATGCGTTGGGACTTTTCAAAACTTTTGCTAACAAACAAACACTTCCTGGGGTCTAAAGGAATTTCCCCCCGATTTTTTACGATTGCTCCAGGGTCAAAACACGGGGTTCCCTGCGAGGAATAAAACTTCCTATCAGTGCCCTGCGGTCTTGCTTCCACCGTCCCTAATTACCTTTCAAGATGTTAAACCTTTAAAAGGGGAAAAGGATTTCAGAAAAGTGCGGCTCAACCGCTTTTGAAAATGTTACTTGAAGGCAAAAAAACCCGTGCAGTGCATTTTCGAAGCATCTTTACAATGATGGAATTTCCCGTGCTAACTGCTTGGAGGGTTAATGTAGATAAAACCGTAGTGGTTTTATTCACAAAAAGTCGCAAAAAAATCACACCGTCCACCCTATATTACACACCACTACGTTGGTCTGAAACCACTAAGTATCTTGGTGTAATATTTGATAAAACGCTCACTTGGAAACACCACATTCTACACGGGCGAGATAAATTCTGGATCGCGTTAAGACAAAATTACCCCCTAATTTACCGGAATTCCGATGCGTACATTTACAATAAGTTCTCTACACGGCCGTTTTGCGACCAATTCTGAGTTACGCTTGTCCTGTGTGTGGCTATGCAGTGAAAACGAATATCAAAATTTTAGAAATTGCACAAAACTCACTTATTAGATGCATTGTACGAGCCTGCATTTTTAATTCGAACGCTAATATTTATAGAGCAACCAAAATTCCCCCTTTAAAAAAACATTCAGACCCTCGCCAAAAAATTCTTTGATAATCTCCCCAACATTAATAATTCCAATATCACAAATCTTGAAAATTACACCCCCTGGATCGACATAAGAGGCCTAGGAGAATTCTCCTAGACTCTTATTATCCACCCTAGTTATATTTCTTTTTTTCATTTACCGTTTCGGTGAATGAACCCAATTGCTAAAATTTCCTCTCTTTTCAAAATTATTTTTATTCAATTCTAACTTAAATTTTCTGCACCCAAACAGGCAAGCTCCCAAACCTTTTCCTTAGTAAATTCTTAACCCATTCCCTTCACAGCCAGTTAAGAGGTTTCTCACTTGCTAGTATCATCCAATAGAAGTGCTTCCTCTCCACTTACAGAACTGCGATCCTCAATTTACCCGACAGAACAACAATCTTCAGGGCTGACAGCTTCTGCTCCCACCAAGTGATGACGTCACATAGATGACACGAGACCAACACCAGACGCCGACATAGTAAATCTTCCCTGCCACTAGAAAACGCACTGCTCCCTGCGAGTCGGTGCAGACAGATCAGGCTCCGACATAAATCATAAGGACTGACAACTGAACCGCAGGACTCCCAAAGATGATCTTGCATCAATTAGACTCAATATGAACAATATTAGACATAATTGAACAATATTTGATGTAATAGACTCTATTTTTCAGGGACTTTCTCATCCACTTTTCCACATTAAGGCCTCTATACTTTTTCGATATGGGACAAAGGGTTTTATAAAACCCAGTGCCTAATGACCCCCCCCCCTGCTTATCTCTCTATATATACGATTTTGTTACTATAACTCTTTATACAGTGCACATTCTAACCATTTCAAATATAGTGGATCACCAAAAATGTATGACTACACTTTCAAATATTAATTACAAAAAAAGAAGATATTCACTTTATTTGTTCCATAAAAAAAAATATCAAATTTTTTACAATGCTTTATTGCACGTTTTCAGTGTGCACACTATTAGTTGCGCCAAACACATCGAATCTATATAAGATTTCTACCCACGTTCTATGAAGCATAATAGAATCAACAATCTGAATGACCTGTGTAATTCGATTTTCATTTCATCAGTCTGTCCCTCTCCCCCAAATTTAAAATTAGTTTGCAATGTTTTTCATGTATCTTTACCGAAAGAAGTTCAAAGAAGGTTATGTCTAGATATCCGAGTGACCACGGTATTGGACTTCCTCTTTCCATCCATCATCCGGCAACTTTTTCTCGCTTCCAAACTCCAGTATGTTGATTCCCCATTCACACTGTGCATGTGTTGCTGATTTAGATTCGATAAGTCGTACTACAACTCGCGCTTGTTCTTGCTGTGAAGCCATTTTGAAACGAGAATGCTGAAAAAAGGGGAAGTAGTGCCATCTAGTTTGCATTTCATTTTACAAAAAAAAATAATCTTTTTTTTTTAACGGAACATATAATCCATAAGTGAAAATCTCTGTTTATTTTTAATTCATTTTTATAGTGTTGTCATACTTTTCGAACACCCTATATTTTTATTTAGTTTCCACTATAATTTGTTCCGGAGTTATGAAATTTTTAAAATTATAATGGTCTCTTTTTATCGCGTTATTAGTTTTTTCTCAGGGAAAGAAATAGTTTATAACCGTGTAATATATCAGATTAGATTGCCAGGAATCGTAGAAAGATTTCAAACATACTTTGTTTTAGCTTTAATTTTAATTAGATCGGGAATTATAAAAGAATTTGAAATATTGTCTTTCTAGCAAAGTTACAAACTTATCCATGAAAAAAAAAGAGTATAATATGTAATATGTCAATGTACATCGTCTGGAGTCTTAGAACTAATATAAAATTAGTTTCTTGCGCCTAATTTTTTTCTGTGTGTGTGTGTAACTACATTTTAAAATTCTTTATTTTCCATATAACCAACACCCCTTTTTTTTACTGTATTTTTATCTAATCACAAGACTACGTAAAACATTTTTTTGTGTGTGCATGCTCTCAGAAGAGTAACTAAAGACCAAGATAAAAAAAAAATTAATCTTCTTGATGGACCAATCGGAAGAAATGCCTAATCTGCTTTCAGGAACTCGTACGCTGATCGGATTAGTTCCTTCTTTCCGATTGGATGGGTTACAAGAACTTTGTACGCTCCAGTCACATAAAAAAGAAATGTAGCAAGTAGTCTTAGATTTATGACCATTCGCATAATTCTGCCTGTAACATAAAAAACATTGTAGGATACCCATTCAAATTTTATATATTTTTCTTTTCCCCCAATTTTTTGGCCATTAGTGGAACTATTTTACGTTCTAAACTTCCGAAACGGATAAAGATAATGCTGGCAAAATTGTAATATTGTTATTTATATAGGCGCTTTCAAAGCAAAACACAACATCTGTATTTTATGACACATGCAAAGGGTTATTAGGCTTAAAGAAAAAAAAAAATAGCGAGGAAGAAGTCTTCCGGAACTCAATCATAAAAATAAAGATGCTCTAGTTTCAGGTTTTTGATGTTTTAAAATGTGTGGATCACACAACGTGATTTATGAAACGATGTCAATCTTAAATCAAAATTGCAACGCGAGAACTTTTTTATTTTCGTTTAACTAGGCAGGGAACAAAGTACGACATAATTTATTTTGATACAAAATATTATTAATGAATGTTTTGAACCGTAAATATTACAAGAAGGCCCACATTTGTGCATTTAAGAGGCAAATTGATGTTTATTTTGTAAAGGTACATTCAGATTAAATAGAGTGAGTTGAGTTAATATTAACGTCGCACTGTTTAGCTACACGAGGGCTTTTGGCGACGGACCACGTAATTTTGAACCATGGTCAAGTGACGTGGACGACACCTGAGCTGGCACCCCCCTCTCCTAACTACCACACCACACCAACGGGAGGACGTTTCAGCTCTCGACAGATTTAACGTGCATCGCTGCCCTACACGGCGGGTCTTTAGTGGTACTGGGATCGAACTCATGACATGCCTGCCATGGTTGGATACCTTAACCACTGGGCTACCGCAGCCCCTTCAGATTAAATAGAAAGCGTGCTGGGAAAAAAAGCTTTCGTAATCAATTTCCCAAATTTCAATCCCTTTTTAGTCTGTGCTTGAGAACATCAGTAAGACCGAAAGCGGAAGAGTTCCAAAACAAAGAAATTAATGTATTGTTATTCATAGATAAAATATTCTGTTATTTAACCAAAAGAACTTTCGAATAATCTAAAATAGGACAAATTTATTTCTGAAATAAAAATTGTTTGTTTCAGGCGCTCTTATTTATTAAAAAGGTCATACAATGAATTCTCCTTTTATATGGCATTTTCAAAAAAGTAAGACTCACACATAGTAAAAAAAAAAATGTAGGTAAATTTTTTCAGAAGACTGTAACGACACTGCATCAGTTTAAAATACAGTAACATTCCTTTAACGCGAAAACGCTTCAGACAAAATATCGATTTACACGGAATAAAAAAACGGTTCCGACAAACAACTATGTATCTTCATGCATTTTTTCTCTTAACATGAAACGAAAATCGCTTAACACGAAATGATTTCCCTTCTGAGAATGTACAAAATAGGGAAAAACCAGCCACGCAGGCGTGATTTAAAAGGGGTGTGAATCAGTGCCGATTTAAGCTCTTTTCGGGCCCTGGGTGCAAAAGATCTACAGGCCTTTTTGGCACTGGCGGGTCGAAATTTATTAGCAGAAAACCTGGTTAAGTCCAACTTATCCGTGTTCGTCCGGGCCCCTGGGTGCCATTGGATAAACCGGCATTGGTGTGAAATGAAGGATGGGTGCTTTTCACATGCTTCCTAGATAGGAGGCTAACTTGGCTTTGGAATACCCTCGAGGTAGCCTGTTGCACAAGCCAGTTTTGTTTATCTAAGCTACTTCCACTTTCCATCCTTACAAACGCCATACAAAAACAACCGAAATGGGGAACATCACGAAAAAAGGTATGCGCAGTTATTTAGACGCGCATTCCATTGTTGAAATGAATAACAAAATGGACAACATTGAACAATTTTTGGACAGTTTGATATTAAAAAAGACAATACAAAGAAAAATATCAGATTATTTCCCTATAAACTCAATAAATATTTTGTTTTCTAAAAAACTTGAAAATTTTGTATTAAATTTCATTAAGGTGACTGCCTACCTTGAAAATATCGTTTTTCGTCTACAAAAGGCTTTGTTTTTATTTCATAATCCTATAGTTTGAACAGTTTTCTTTCCAAAACAGTTTTTCTCTTTCCTTTACGCGAAATAGAAACAAAGTTATTGTGATTTTAAAAAAACATCACTCTATGCAAAAAGGCAGTAAGATAAAACTTTAAATGAGTTTTTTCTCAAAATTATGTTTTCCAAAGAAACTCTTTACAAGATACATAATATCTTAAGAACCAAACCAGATAACGTTTTGAAATTTTATGGGAATGTTTATTATATATACTATTTTTCATAAAGGGGATCATCAGTTTTTTGTAGGTTAAATAATTTTTCATTCAGGGTAGTTTTTATAAAAAAAAAAAAAAAAAAAAAAAAAAAAACTTAAAAACTATCAAAATATTCATATTATTACGTATAATTGTCTATAAATTTTTTGTATTTTAATATTTCTCTTAGATTTTAGTTCATTTTGAAGAGCACCGTAATATGTATGTTGTGTATAAAGAAAATAATGATAATTGTATTAGAAATTTTTTATAGTGTTATACGTTTTAGTAAAAATATGGTAAAATTTTCTTGAAAACAGCCAAATTTTCTAAAAGTACTATATTTATTTAAAACAATTATGTTTTTAGATATATTTTCTTTTTTTTATTTTTCTTCCTAAAAACACTCAATTTGTTTTAAAAATTTGTTTTTATGAAAAAATTGGGTCCGAAGGTAGGTAATCACCTTAAGTTCTTGTAAATGTTTTGTTTCATTGATTTTTATTAAATACAAGCATTTACATTTACATATTTATGTATTGAGGTTTTTTCAATATCCTTTAACACGAAAAAATATTTCAGTCTCCCTTAGTTTCGTGTTAAACGATTTTCACTGTTGTTCAGATGAAAGAGAAAGAATACTAATCCATCATTTTGTCGCTATTTTTTTCCATATCTAAAAATATTTTCTTCACTTCTGTGCTTTATAAAACTGTGTGTGTGGTAATGTATTTTCTTATTTTTTTTAAATTTTGAAACATCGGGTTTTCAACCATTTCTTTGTAAAAACTATCTTCCCCAAAACATACCTCGAAGCAATGCAACTCCCTACAGAAGTTTTGCATTAGTGTTAGACGATTAAAAACGCATTAAAACTCCTCAGAATGAAAGATAAGTGATAAGGCCTCGGCAAAAATTGTTCAACACATGCTACGTTTCACAACTCTTTTTTTTTTTTTTTTTTGGAAAAAGAAATGAAATGTTCTAATATATTTTCGATAAAGACAAATTCAATCTGTAATGATACAGATTTAAAACTCATAGCGAGAGAGAATACAATATCTGATCTTTTATAAAGGAAAGTACAATAAAGCATAAAAATACATTGAATGTATTCATTTTTTTTTTCTAAAAAAAATGGCATATAATTTTTTTAATACATAAAATAGGTTTCAATTTGTTTCTTTAAATCTTGGCAACCATTAAAAAATTTAGGTATAAATTTAAGAAGCAGATTCATTACAAAAATAAAAAATTTACTCATTATTTATAATTTCAAAAAGCATGGAATCTTATTCCAATCATCCTCATTTTAATGCAAAATAAATGGTACGCAGAAACAGAAGATGCACATAATTAAACAAAAATTCAAAATAAAAATTTGTTATAGATTAAATTGTAACTGTAGTGTTAAAGCAGCCATCATTTATTTATTTTTTTCAAAAACAAAAAAAGTAAATAAAAAATTATTAAAGCAACTTTATCACAAAGAAAACATTTATTAACTAATTTTACTAACTAAATATTTTGTTTTTAATGAATAAAAAAACTACTTGGATGCAAATGGGATTGTCATTCTTTTTATGGATTGCGACAGAAACACACACACACATAATACAAATAATGAAGGAAAAATGCCCCATACAATAAATTTCGAACGAAAAAAGAAAAAAAATGAAATCTGTAACTTGAACAAGGGTAAAAAGAAAAAGAATGCATTACATTTATCTTTCCATTAAGCAGTAAAATTGAATTTATTGTTTTATAAGAAAACCTTTCGAGGGAGAGATTATCGAATCATACATATAGACAGGTAAGTAGTAATTTTTTCCCGAAATTCTAAAGCATTTTAGCAACAGAAATTGTGTGTGAAATATGCTTCGCTGTATGTGTATGGTTTTATTGCTATACTGTGAATTGTTCAGTTCATTACTTAATTCTGTGGAGGATAGAACTCGCAATCTGGATCCTTAAGCACGTAACATAGCACTAGACCCAAAAGTGATCACCGATTTCCAGAAGCTTTTACTGGCTTATGTAGAGTAATCCGCTACAATACTTCCCCTCCAGTGAGTCGGTGGATAGACGAACGAACGATATAGTTGGTATGTCGAGCATGTGTGTAGCGTGAGCGTTGTTGCTGTTAATTGGAGGTGCTGTGTCCAGTTAGTGTGACGATTTTGGTTGCTCTTCTTGCAGGTAGGAGGACCCACGACAGATCAGTAGCTTACATTTTTCCTTAATTCAGCCAAGGTCACCCATGTGGAGGATAGAACCCGCGATATATGGATCCGTAAGCACGTAACATAGCACTAGACCCAAAAGTGATCACCGCTGTCCAGAGGCTGTTAATGAAGAGGATTCTGCTACATTTCTACGATTTTAAATTATTATAAAAAATAAAAGTAGCTGAAACAAAAAACAGGGTGTGGTCAAGGGTTCGTTCTAATTTCAAAATTTCTAAACTCTAGTTCTGCATCGGTGTGGTTCATTTCGAATGAATCTAATAATTTATCCATCTAAATTATTCGAATTCTAATCTAGTAAGTATTCAAGCATTACGCTCTGCTTCATTTTTAAATATTTTTTTAATAACGCGAACAAAACAGCTACATACTACATGGCAGAAAGAAGTGATCTCACAACAGCTAGTTGATTTTCTTAGGAACAAAAATATCTGCGCATGCGCTTACAGTAATGCGAAGTTAGCAAAAAGTTAGTTCTTGTGTTGACAAGCGGGAATATCCCGCCCCCCGTTGGACGGTGGTCCAACATCTTCGAATGGAAGTGGGCAGACACTTGCAGCAGTTCGGGTGAAGACGCCTCTGGACGTTCTGATGCGGATGACTCTGACTAAACCATCGGATCCAGGATGAATTCCTTCTATGCGACCCAAGGTCCATTCCATCGGAATCTTGCTAGGATCCTTTAACATCACAAGTTGACCAAGCTTCAGATTGGATAGAGGCAGCCTCCATTTCTTTCGGGCCTGAAGTTCTCCCAGGTATTCCTTGCTCCATCGTTTCCAAAACCTATTCTTAAGAGACTGAATTAGGGACCATCTGGAAGATAAAGAGATGTTAGTTAACAATTCACTAGGTTCTGGTATCCCCAAAAGTGGAGCTTCCACCAAAAAATGACCAGGTGTCAGAGGTTGAAGATCGGCTGGATCAGCAGAAAGAGGACACAATGGTCGTGAATTTAAAACAGCTTCGATCTGCGCCACAAGGGTAGTGAGCTCTTCAAAGGTTAAAACAGTTGATTTAGTCACTTTTAATAGAATTTTTTCATTGATTTAATATTAGCTTCCCATAGTCCACCGAAATGAGGTGAGGCCGGAGGTATGAATTTCCACTCTATACCTTCTTTGGCACTATATTTTTGTACAGGATCAGATTGACATATTTTAATAGGATATCTAAGACATTTTTAGCGCCTTTAAAATTTGTAGCGTTGTCACTCCAAATTGTTGCTGGTTTTGATCGTCTGGCTATGAATCTTCTAAGACTAGCTAAGAAACTGTCCGTAGTTAAATCAGACACTACTTCAAAATGAGTAGCCTTGGTACAAAAACATATGAAAATTGCAATATAGGATTTTTAAAGTTACTCTAGATCTTTTTAGGTTAGGTTTTGTAATTATTGGTCCTGCAAAGTCTAGCCCGACCTTTTCAAACGGTCGAGATGGTACAACTCGATCTTTGGGCAGGTCGCCCATCATTTGGTTAACAGTCCTGATTCTTGTTTTAAAACAAGTCAAACATCTGTTTATTACACGTCTCACACGGTTTTGACCAGAAGGTATCCAATAATATTGGCGGATCAGAAAAAGTGTAGTTTGAGTACCTGAATGTAGAGATATTTTATGGAAATGGTTTATAATTAAATCTGTTAAATGGTGTGTCTTTGGCAAGATCAGTTGATGCTTTTGAGAATCTGAAAGGTTTGAAAATTTTAATCTTCCACCAACTCGTAACAGTCCATCCTTATCCAGGAATGGGTTTAATGATAAAATCTTACTGTTCTTTGGAATTTGATGTTTTAACTGTAAACACTTTATTTCGGATTTAAATTCAGATTGCTGTACAGATTTTACCAACACTTCTGCAGCATTTCGCAGTTCGGTTGTATTCAAATAATCCTTTTTTCTTTCAGAAATATTAATTTTGGAATTATTGACGAATCGTAAACACCATGCAGTCGTTATAATTAATGTATCAAATGAAGAATATCTTTTGATTAAATTATTATCGGGAGGGGATTCTATAGTCGTTGAGTTTACCATAGTTTCTTTGCGAAGCTCATATTTTCCTATTTGCTCAATGTCTATCTCCTTTGAGAAATCCAAAGCTTTTGGCCAGGAATTCTCATTCTGTATTAACCAAGGGAATCCATGCCACCATAATTCACTGCTTCGTAACTCGGATGCAGACATACCTCTAGACAACAAATCAGCGGGATTATCTTTCCCAGGGCAATGACGCCATTCTATAGGATCAGTATATTTTTGAATCTCTTTGATTCTGTTTTTTACAAATGGTTTAAATCTAGCAGCAGATCCCTTGATCCAAAAATAAGTAATAGATTAATCAGTCCAGAAGTAACGAGATGTTATATAGTTAACAGTTTTGGAAATTTTATAACTCAATCTGGCTGAAAGTAGAGCGCTCATTAGCTCTAGTCTGGGTAACGAAATTGTTTTTAATGGGGCCACCCTACACTTCGATGCTACAAAATTGATAAAAGTTTTCCCATTCTTTAATGCTATTCGGAGGTAAACTACTGTACCATAAGCTTTCTTAGAGGAGTCTGAAAAACAATGTATCTGAATGTTATCTATTTCGTTTTGAAGGGCATAACCTAAATAGTAGCGAGGTATGCTGAAAGTATTTAATTCGGAACTTCCTCGCACCATTCATTCCAACTAGATTCTAAGTTCTTTGGAAAGAACTCGTCCCAATCAAACCCAAGCACCACAGTTCTTGTATTAAAATCTTTAATCTAATTATAAAAGGACTAAAAAAACCAACAGGATCGAAAATACGACCTGCAGCTTGTAACAAGCATCGTTTAGTATTCGTTCGTTTTTTAAGAAATTTTATTATACCTCCAGTGTCAAAGTAAAAGTGTCTTGATCGGGATTCCATGCAACTCCTAGAATTTTAGAAGGAACCAAAGTTTGAGTTTTAGATTCAACAGATTGGCCGATGTCCATACCAATTTCTTTCCAACGATCACGCAACTCTGGTGAATTAGTTTGCCACTTTCTTAAAATCATACTTGCACCTTTAAAAATATCGACACTTTCTAAACTTGTTTTAAAAGCTTGTTCTACATTCTCTCTACCACTAACTAGATCATCTACATATAAAGAATTATTCAACATTTCACAAGTTTCAGGAAATTTTTCTACATACCTTTTCAGGTAATGCTTGATCGTTGCAGCAAGTAAAAACGGGCTGGAACTTACTCCGAACAACACGCGAGTCATCCGGTAGCTTTGAATGAGTTCTTCAGGGCCATTGGGATTTTCATTCCAAAGAAATCTGGTGACATCCCTGTCTTCTTCATCAAGTTGAATCTGAAGGAAGGCTTGCTTTATGTCCGCGGTGAAAGCTACGCGGTTTTCTCTAAATTTTACTAAAAGAAGAAAAATACCAGGATTTAGATTGGGACCAATATGTAAACAGTCATTTAAGGAGAGTTGTCCTTTGGCATGGGAAGACGCATCAAAAACTATACGCAATTTACTCGTTGTTTTATCTTCGCGGATAACTGCCGTATGCGGCAAATAAAATATTGTTTTATCTTCCTTTAATTCATTCGTCACACTCTCAATTATATTTTCAGATTTATGTTCTTCTAATACAGCTCTATATTCATTAAAAAGAAAAGGGTCATTAAGAAATTTTGATTGTAGTCCCCTGAATCTTTTAAGGGCAACCGTACGGTTATCTTGCAACTGTTCTTTCATTCCCGGTTTCCAAGGGAGCCTAACGCTATATCTGTTGTCGGAAAATGAAATTCCAGATTCAAACTCTTTCAGGGTTACATCATCACTAATATTCTCTGTAGCGTTAGCCTCAATGCCTAAGTTTTCTAATTCCCAAAATTTAGTTAAATCATCTGAAATTAATTTTTCTTCAACGACTATTTTCATTCCCAGGATTGTGTTTGTCATCTCAGTTTTGCCTAGGATACACCAACCGAACAAAGTTTCGGTAGCTACTAGTTTATCATTTAACCTTTTAATTCTATTTAATACGACGTCATAATAGTAATCAGCACCCACTAAAATAACTATCTTGTTATTCCTAAATTCATAACAATCAGCAAGCTTTAATCCTTTCAATTGTTTATTTATCTTTGAAATATTATTACTAGGTACGGGTATATTAGTTGCAGTTATTTGATCAGTTTCCAACGCTTCAATTTCTATGTTTAAAGTCGGTTCGTCACGATTCTCAATTATTACTTTTACTACATTATATGTTTTTTTCGGTAGCTTGTTTAGCACCGAACGAATATACAGATAAAGTTTCTTTCCTAACAACAGGAAGTTTAAGCTGTCGAGAAATTTCTCGAGTAATGAAGCTTCTCATACTACCGTTGTCTAACAAGAGGCGAACTGTTTCAAGTTTATCATCAAGAGGGAACGAACGCATGAAGTGCACGTTTGCAGAAGTACGGAGCATTCAGCGTTTTTTACTTCTGGTTCTTTATTCTTAATATTATAGTTATAGTGAGAAACTGCAGACACTACGTTATTCTCAACATCAAGGTCACGGGTTTTTCTAACCGATTGAAAACAAAGTGATTGATTATGTTTCTTATTACATTTACACATTTCTTTTTTCTTACAGTCTCTAATTCTATGATTTTTTTCTAAGCATAAAAAACAACGCCCTTGCTTTCTCAAAATCTCTTTCTTTTCATCTACGCTTAAATCATCACACAATTCAGAACCATGTTTATCGCTATCGCAGTAAATACATTTTTTTTCTATGACTGGCGTGAAATACTCAAAGGTTCTCGATGAATTACTGTTCAATGGAATATGATTTTTGTTCTGTCTACTGCGCGAAATGTTTTGATTATCGCCTGACACGATTGGCATGTGTTTAGAATTATGAGGGATAAATTTTTTCCTTTCCCCCTTCGAACCGCTTAGCAGATTTGCTGATTCACGGCATTCGATTTCTATTTTTAGAAATTGCAACAGTTCCATTACATCGAATGTACTTTCCTCTTTTTTTCCTAATTGTTTTCTGTTAAAATCTAAGACTAGATCTTCTGGTAATAATTTAAGAAGAATCGGCTGCAGTAAATGACCGTACATTCCAGATGTTACGTCAAGTGACTCTAGACTTCTAATTTGAATTTTACAAATATCGTATAACTTTCTTAATCCAATCACGTTATTTGAATCCTTTACAGGATAAAGATTCAACAGTTTCGACATGTGTGCATTAACCACGATTCCTTCCCTTCCGAATCTTTCCTTTAATAATATCAAAGCATTGTCATAATTATCATCAGATAATGCAAAACCGTTTACTACATTACCGGCCGCTCCTCCTAATAATGATTTTAAATACGAAAATTTATCTACTTTTGTCAATGTTTCATTTTTGTCTATAGAGTTTTGGAATTTATTCCAGAATTCTAACCATAAACATGGATCGCCGAAATATTTATCTATTTGTAATTTGGGTAGACGAACAGAATTAACATTTTTGTTAGAGTTTACAGAAGATCCATTAATCGAATTGTTAAAAGAATCATTTTGAACATTCACTGTTGCTTGTGATGATACACTAGGATCACTTTTGGTTAGAGTTTTAATTTGAATTTTAATTTTAGAACACAACATAGAAATTTTCTCATTATATCCGAATGTAGATTGTATTTCTGCATCGAATTCATCTTCTACTTGAATAATATTTTGGATCTTATTATCTAATTCTCTTAATTGTATTAAATGTTCATTTAAATAATCAAAATGTTCCTGTAAAAGATCAATAGATTGCGAATCAAATTCCTTTTCTAATTTATTCATAACTTTTGTTACTGCTGTACGAGTAATAGCTCTAATTTTTTTCAATTTCTTTATGTCATCCATTTTTTATAAAATACAGTTACTAGATATGACACACACACAATATAAATCTTCAAATCTAAAGCAATCAAAGTTCTATTCAGATTATAAAAGGTATTTCTTACCTTTTTATTTTCTTCCTTCTAATCTTTCCCTCTTCCCGGCCGATGCACCATGAAACAAAAAACAGGGTGTGGTCAAGGGTTCGTTCTAATTTCAAAATTTCTAAACTCTAGTTCTGCATCGGTGTGGTTCATTTCGAATGAATCTAATAATTTATCCATCTAAATTATTCGAATTCTAATCTAGTAAGTATTCAAGCATTACGCTCTGCTTCATTTTTAAATATTTTTTTAATAACGCGAACAAAACAGCTACATACTACATGGCAGAAAGAAGTGATCTCACAACAGCTAGTTGATTTTCTTAGGAACAAAAATATCTGCGCATGCGCTTACAGTAATGCGAAGTTAGCAAAAAGTTAGTTCTTGTGTTGACAAGCGGGAATAGTAGCCTTTTTTTCTTGTTGCCTGGATGGTTACAGGAACACCATATGCCCCTAGATCCGCGCCCTTTCTTTCATTTTACAAAGGAAATGTAATGGTAATATTAATTTATTCAAAATAATAATAATTTCTATTTGAACAAATATAGGGCTTGACTTAACCAGTAATATATTTAAGTTTTATCTACATCTGTAAAAAATATATAGTATGTATATAATTTACTAAATTCAATTATGCTTCTAAGAACTAAACGATATTGATAATACTTCGTAACATTTGTATCCTTGTATTGATTATCTAGTAATTTTTTGGCAAAATATTGATTTTAAATCTAATATTTCTTTCTATACTGAATAATTAAACATTATTACAAATAGTGACTCAAATAATACACATTCTCTGAATGTAGAATTGCAAGAAAACATCATATTGAACAGCATTATTTTATGATAAAATACGTGTTATTTTATTTTTCATATTAATAAGGTTCCTTTCTGAAGCAATATACGAACAGAAATATTTATACAAAAATATAATTTTATTTTATTTTATAATTATTCAACACTCAAAACAGATAAACTTAAAAATAACGAAAAAATTCTGAAAATGCAGCACACAACACCCCTTCAATTTCTTTAAAAACTATCCATCTACTAAATATATAAAATGCAAGATAGAATTCTAACACCCTGCGCCACCCCACCCCTAATTTGCAAACGTTATCCAAAATTAATTCCCAATGTAAAATTTAATTTCTTGACCGAATATTGATAGAGTAACAAAATATATTGTTACGTAGATCGGGGTTCGAGAATTTTATGCTATCAGTCTAGTCTCAAAACGCAAGGCAGTTCTCCAGCAGCGATGAAAATTTATTGTAGAAAAACAATCCTTAAAATACAGGATACAACATTAAAATTAGTGAAAAAATCCCAGTAGGTTTTCACACCTTCCAGATCACTCAGACACAACTATCTATCTAAAATACAAGTATGTTACATATTACTCACAAGTACTCGCAAGTTCTATTCAATAGCCGAAATAATAACTAATCGCTAGTCGACTCTTCAATGATCAAAATAATACTGACTAAATTTAACGAGCGAATCTTTTTTTTTTTTTTTCGCTTTTTTTTTCCCGAAAGATCCGCTTTCGTCACAGATCGTGATATTAATAGATTTCTCCAGTAATTTTCTGAAGCATCCATATGGTCGCCAACTTGCCAAAAATGATACCAAATTGACTCTATCGCAAAGTTTTCATTGAATCAACATTATAATGCAAGGAACGTTGTTGCTTGCGAATATTACAATTGTATTGATCCCTCAGTGGAACTGGTGAGATTCCTTCTACTTTGATCTGAAATCCACTGCAAACAAGCAAATTCACTATGAAGACCATTCTTAGACCGCTGCCTCTGGAAATTATTAGTTGCATTCCTAAGGTCCTATAGTTTTTGCAGGTCTATAATGACGATAGTCGTACAGAAGATCGTACTGGCAGCGGTTTGGCCACCAATAAATTCTAACTCGGAAATTACCAAATTCCATTTTAAGAACAAACTTAACTTTTATTAAAATGGTTAACTTTAAAGAGCATTAAGAATTGGTTAAAATGTAACAAACGACTTGACGAACAAGGTTACAACAACGTGCAAGTTGGCAAGGGAACTACCAAACTGCTTGACTTTCTTTGGTAGACGAATTACTTATAGTACGGTGAGATGGCGTGGCTCACGACGATTTACATCCGTTGAGTTACCATATATATATCGCGGTATCTTTATTTACACTCCCCACCTTGAGACTATAATAAAGCAACACAACCCTGACACTTGCTCTTTTTTCATGAGTGAGTCAATTGCGAATAATGTAGGATTTGGGGAATTCCTAGATTTCATCAGATCACTGAGTGAGTCAATTGCGAATAATGTAGGATTTGGGCAATTTCTAGATTTCATCAGATCATTGAGTGAGTCAATTGCGAATAATGTAGGATTTGGGGAATTTCTAGATTTCATCAGATCACTGCAGTGCACTACAACATCATAGTGGCTGGTCCACCGCAAACGATGAAACCAGCGCTTTTCTCTTCAGCTCAAACTGAGGAAGATCTCTCAGACCTACGACGTCCACCTCCAATGGATTCCATCACATGTTAACATTAGAGGCAATGACATCGCTGACACTGGCCAAAGAGGAGAGTGAGAATGAAACGGCTACTGGCACTTCGCTTACTTATCAAGAATTGTACTCAATTAAAAATCTTAACTAAATTTAATATAGCGTATTCCACCTACGCACCCATGATACACAGGAACACCCCCTAGCTCTCTGCTGAAAATCAAATGTGACAATGGTTCCCAGACTGCTCTAGCTAGACCAGTGGTTCCCAAAGTGGGTTCCGGGGAACCTTGGGGTTACGCGAAAAAATTTAGGGGCTCCACGTGACAAGTTTTATTTTATAAAAAGATAAGAATGGTGTTTAATCTATTCACATTTTCCTCTGAAAGTTTACGGTCGACCCCCATAATTTATCTTTTTTTTATTTTGCAAGATACTGGTGCAAGGACGTTTAACCGGGATCAAACTTTCGATCCCATCAATAACTGGCCATAGTTCGGATACACAATTAGAAGCCAAATTTAGAACAGTTTCATTAACAATATTCTGGTCAGATGTATTCGGTGAATATCCAAATTAAGCAAAACAGGCTATTCCAATTCTATATTGCTGTTTACAACCACTTATTTGTGTGAAGCTAGGTTTTCACACAAAATATGTTGCAACAAAAACCAAACATCGTAATAAAATTGATGCTGCACCAGATACGCAAGTTCAGTTATGAAACCTAACGCCCAATTTTAAAAGAATCATGGAATCAAAGAAGCAGGTGCATTCTTCACATTAAAGATTTTTCATTTATTTTAGTTTGTATTTTGTATTTTTATTAATATTTCTATGATTAACTTTTTTTTCTTGAATTTTTCTTAATTCAATAAAATCTGAAACACCAAAATAATACTTGTTTCATTTGATATTAGAAATAAAATTTTGAAAAGTCGTTGATTAAAAAATACTCAGGGTTCCGCAATCATTGTCAACAGATTTTAGGGTACCATGACCAAAATATTTTCAGTACCACTGTGCATAGTTATATATAGACTAACAAGTAGCCACTTGAAATGTCTTTCCTATGATAGTCGTAGAAAAACACACCCCACTTGTTAGAAATGTTGTGTGCCCATCTAGCTTCACCAGATAACATTCTGGGATGCATCAGGGATATCAGTGGTCAAGGTATCTGATCATGGCAGGCTTGTCATGAGTTCCAGCCCAGTACCACTAAAGACCTGCTGTGTAGGGCAGCGATGCACGTTAAATCTGTCAAGAGCTCAAACGTCATCCCATTGGTGTTCTGTGGGAGTTAGGAGAGGGGGGTGCCAGCTCAGGTGTCATCCTCGTCACTTGACCATGGTTCAAAATTACGAGGTCCATCGCTAAAGGTCCTCGTGTAGCTGAACAGTACGACGTTGATATTCACACACTCACTGGCACGCATCGAACTTTCTAAGAAGGATTTAACATCCGATCCCCTTATTATTACACATTTTTTGGTGGTCAACGACCTTCTGGAGCTGATCTGACATATGTCATAACAGTTTTAACATAAAATAAATACAACAGAAAATAATATTAACGTATTACACATCTAGATATAAATTTTATTTACCCTATTTTAAGCAATCATTATACAAAATTCGTAACAATATTATTATAAAAAGTGTTTAAAGATAATTGTCAGTAAAATGAGTTTGATTTCATACAATTGTAAAGTACTTCAATTTTATCTAAATTAATACCAGAATTTTTCACTTAATTGTCAACTGTTCATTGCTTGATAACTTTTTTGCATATTTCAAATGTCTTTTATTAATGACTCTCTTCAATTCAGATCTCAAATTCAGACTTTTCCTTATTTTAAGGGTAAAATTATTTGAATAATGCAAAGGATTAACATTCTTCTATTTTTAGAATTATTCTTTCCATTCCATGCAAATGGATATATTTCATGCTTAACCTTTTCTAGGAAGTCAATACCTTAATAAATTTGATATGAGATTTCATTAAACATTTAAAACATAAATTAACTAAAATTTAACAACTAAATGTTAAGTTCAAAAAATTTATATTTACTATGTATCAAATTTATTTCAAAGAAATTTATTCTTTAATCAGATTTGCATCACCAATTTTATTTGAACAATTGAAGCTATTTAAAGAAATTAGTACAAGTGATGTTATAAATAGTTTTATTTAATTATAGTTTCTAAGTAATCTTTGGTAAAGGTGTGGAGGGAAGTAATAAAATCCATGCTCAAAACCTACTACATCTTTAAAACATTCCATACAAAACATACTTAATTTTGTAACTTTTTGTAACAACTTATCTCACGGCTACATTAAGGATTTAACTTCAGTAATTTAAATTCGCAACTCAAAAATTTGCATATAAATAAGCCCAAATTCCATAAACTGTATGGTCATTTTTATGAAATAATCACAAGATGCTTACCAAAATGAGAAATATAAATGAATATTATCTTTATTTTAAAAAAATTTTTCCAGTGAGTTTTATGAAAGATTATTTTTATGTTTTCAGAAAATTTTATATTTTCAATGCAACAAAAAACTTATGCTCAGATATGTTGGAAGTATTTTCTTATACAAATGCAAAAGGTTAATAATTACAGGTCTATGATTACCAAAAAGTTAATTCAATCTTTCACAACAAATATTTAAGCTTGTTACTTACAGTAACTTAAGGTCAAATCAATATAAACTTATTTTTAAATTTAAAAAAAGGCAGCTATAAAAATTTTTAAAATATAAATGCTCATTGGTTATCGGAAACATGGTTTGGCAACTGCTTTTTGAGTTATTGCCAACAAAAACCACCAAAGGTGAAACTTGCAATCAACAGTTACTTCTGGGATAAACCCATTTACTGCTGATAACATGACACAGAAGTAAACTTGTCGATCCAACAGTGAATAAATTAGACTTCTGTAAATGGAGCTTTAGGTCCCCTGAATGAATTCATCAAATGAAGGCCAACAGCGAGCTGCCAAAAATATATAACCCTTCCATAGGATTTCTTGCATTCCATCCACATAGTTTGATTATTTAGTGTAAATGCTGTTACAGTAATATATCCTCTTCTTTGTTCTTTAAAAAATCCTTGGTATCTCCACTCACCAACAAATTTTAGATTTTCATCATTGTAGCAAAATGGTAAAAAAATTTAACTAACAGTACAACAGAAAATGGCATTAAATTTAAACTAGCTGTTAGAAACCAGAATTTTACATGTTTTCTATATGTTGCCATGTTTGGCTTCACAGTTCCTGTACTGATAAGTGCTGAATTATGACAGAAAGCATTAATAAAAATTTTATTTTCATCAACAATTTTGACTTTTGACACTATTGATGTGTGTGTTTTGATTTTTTTACTAGATATAAAACAAATTCCTTAAGGAATTTGAAAGAGAACATTCTAATAAAAATTATGGTATCGTAAAATACAATTGATGAAAATGTAATAGAAATTTTAAAATAGGATCATGGAATAAAATTTCAAAAAGTAATGAAGTCATAGAATATGATTCCAAAAGGTAATATAAATCCACACAATATAGGGTTCTAATATTTAATCCAAAGGTAACAAGCAAGTGTAAAATAATTTAAAATTAATATGATATTGGTATATGAACTACAATTAATAGGGTAGTGAAATGTGCATTTCAAAACTGATCAAATATCAGAATACAATAATAATCAATATGGTAGAGAAGTATATTAAAAAAAAGCTAACAGAATCATAAAATATATTTAAAAAATAATACTGAGAGGATTTGGGAACATATACTCTAAACGTAATAGTATAGGAACTTAAAACGAGTGTAGAAAGCGTTACTTAAAAATATAAAATCGGCATGACTTTAAATACAACAATGAAGGCTGAAAGCAAAGTTTTAGTAGATCAATATATAATCATTTGTTTCATTGATTAAGTATTTTGTCATGATATATAATGCATATACCTTTTTTAAGAAATTTCACTATCAGAAATTTTAAAATATAGAGATATAATATACTTTGGCATTCAAAAATCTATTCTACCACATACACAAAAAGTATATTTTATACATCAATTTGTATATTTCATGTCTAATTATATAGCTTTAATTGTTACCTACTGTAAATTTACATAATGTACATAACAAAGCCTGAAGTTTAGTTCAATATGATTACATACATGCTTATACATAATAAAGTTAATCTTTAATTGAGTTTCCAATTTAGACAATTTATTAAAGAAAAGTATTCAATAAATGGAAAAATCTTCTAATTTTTCTCCACAAAAAATTCTTATGCAAGATAAAAAAAGCAGAGAATACCTTAATATCAGGTGCATCCCAGCAATTAATCCCAGATGTTTTATTATTTATGGAAAATACAGGCTGAAAATGAAAAAGATATGTTTAATCTCTTGCAAGTATAAAACATTTTCCGCACACACAGAAAACAAAAATTTTCTGAAATCCAACAAAGGTCCCCAATGGTATGTGTTTAATATTTCAGTTTGAAGCAGACACATTAAGGCATGTCACATATTTGCTTAAAATGCAATTTCATAAAAATGAACTTTGCATCAGGTTTTAAAACAAAAGTTAAAAATACCTAAAAAAATTATTTAAATTAATTTTTAAAAATTGTGTATCCATATTTTATTACAAAGTTTGTTTCCAGAAACACAAGTACATCTGTATAAACTCAGTCATAAAGCCTAAATAAATATTTTGAAATCATTAGGTTTTACAAGTAAGATTAGCCATTTTATACATAGATGAATTTATTGATAGATGAATTTTGAGATTTTCAGCAAATTTCATACAAACGTAAGTTTTTTCATTATTTATGTATAGATCTATCAACCAATAAATTGGCATTATTTTCTATTATTTTTTTTAAAAAAAAGCTCAATTTTAAATGGACAAAATATCTAACAACTATGACATTAATGTAGCCAAAATTATTCAGGCAGTGTTTTGTCCATTTTGAAAGAGGCATATTGTGCCCATTAACCCAATATTTATTTGATGAAATCACCTTGTAACTTTGGACATACTCAATTATATTCTATTCCTTAGAAGATAAATCTCAAATTTTAATCATGTTCACAAATCATATCAGAAAAAAAGCATGTTCAAGCCTTTCTTTTTTATTATTATTGGCTGTATACCACAGTATTTAATGATGATTTTTGCTTTAGCTAAGATGGTTAATGGCCTAATACATAAATACCAGTTTTTCTGTGGTAAGAATAAAGAAATATCTTTTGAAAATACCACTAGTTGTTGTTGTTGTGTGTTTATTACTGGGATACATACGAAAGACTTGAGATAGATGAACAGACACATATAATACAACCACAGAAGAATACAGATTTTATTACAAACCATAATCCCAGCATATAACAAGAAGAGGTGCACTGCAGTTCCTTTCGAGATGGGAATCCATTTCAGGCGAAAGACCGACTTCTTTCCCGAAGAAGATACAACCAAGTCTTACTCGGGATTCGAACTCGAACCCACTCGGTTACAAGCTGAGGGTCATTGCCACCATACTGGCTGGGTGACAACACCACTAGTATGAAATGCTTTTGCAAAAAATTCACAATTATAAGGCCTCCTTTAGTTTGAAACTTCAAATGCATTTTTAACTTATTATACATAAGAAAACTTTTAGGCATTGCTGTAGCTATTCCTTAGTGGGCCCTGTATCAAAATTCTTTGAGGTCTCTTTTTTGGGGACCCTTTAACATTCAACAAATCAGCCAGTTTTTTTGCTTACACATTTTGGGGCCCTGTATCATTGATACAACAGTAGCTACACCCCTGCTTTTAAGTAAATTTCCCACTTAAAAGTTTTCAATTGGATAAATAAACAATCTTTTTTATAAAAATGTACAATATGTGATAGTATTCTGGCATAGTTCACAAATTTAAGATTACTGTTCATAGAAGTACACAAACCAGATGTTAGTAATCCTCAGTTTTGAAAGACCCTTTTAAAAATGGTATAAAAAATTATTTGCAAAACAAAAACAAAAAAAAAACAATGCAGTTCAGCATACCAGGGAAACAGTAACTACACACAAAAATGACTCATAAATTTTTAATTTTAAAATGGAAAAGTTTAATTATTAAAAAGTTTTAATAGATAAATTTACACATATTATGTATAAAGAAAACTATTTCAGTATATGTACACACATTCACAAATACTTATGCATACAATTTCTATTCTGAATTAAACAATTTCAAACATAAAACTATCATGCTTATCATAAAATATTTTCATTTCATACAATTTTTGTTTATGTACATCTAAGAACCAAACTACATGAAAAATTGTATTGTTAAATTCCTTATTAAAAAAATATATATATATAAAAATCTATAAAATTTTATATAACATTTATTAAAACATTTTTTATCAATATTATGAGGAAAACAATGCAAATTTTAATACAGACACAAATATCAGAGAAAATTATTATAAAATTAAATTTCTCTATAATTCATATTTTTGATAAAAAATCAAATGTGCACAAGTTTTGCAATTGCATACAACATAATTTGAAGGAGAATTTTGTTTGATAATTATGTATTAAACCATAGACCAATTTCGACAAATCAAAAGAAAATCCCAATTCTAATGCTTTTATCATTATTATATCTGAACAAGTGAAAACAATTTTTCATTATCGACTACATATTGAGGCATTTGGCTCTTGTTTTGATGTAATTGGTTGGCGGTGTAATACACAAGTACAAGATAGACAATAGAAGAAAGTAATTCTTTTTAAAAAAAATTATGTTTCAGTCTATGGATTTAAATTTTGAGTTCAACAATGCATTATATCCTATGCAGTTTAATTCTAATAATCCTTGTAAATTTTTTTAAAAAACTTTAGGTTTCTTCATTGATAGGGTTACAGAAATTTTTCCTTAGACACATTTTAAGAGTTGTTCTTCGGGCCATAATCTCACACCTACGGTTTTTAAAGTTTAGTATGAGTACTTGAATGAATTTTTAGATGTCCATTTCTGGAGAAAGATTTTTTGCAAATTTCACATACATAAGGCTTTTCATTAGTATGTATACGCAAATGTGATCTAAGATTACTGTTGGCAGAAAAAGCCTTTTGGCAAACTTCACAAACGTATGGTTTTTCCTTGGTATGAATGCGAAGATGCTTTTTTAAATCACTACTTGTAGATGAACCTTTCTGACAAATTTCGCAAACGTAAGGCTTTTCCTTGGTATGCATACGAAAATGAATTTTTAACTGTCCACTTTGTGAAAAAGATTTCATACAAATTTCACACACATAAGGTTTTTCATTAGCATGAATGTTTAAATGTCTTTTTAAAGAATTGTAAGTTGTAAAGATACTTTGGCAAAAGTCACAAGCATAAGGTTTCTCTTCTCTATGCGTTTTTAGATGAATAGTAAAATTATATTTTTGAGAATAGGCTTTGTTGCAAATATGACAGGGGTAGAGTTTCTCATTTGTATGTGTTTTTAGATGCATATTTAAACTATATTTATGACAAAAATCTTTGCTGCAAATATTACACGAGTAAGGTTTGTAGACGATTTAGTCACAAATAATACAATAAGATAAGCAAAATAATTATTTAGATTTAGTTAATCCTTTTTAAGAAGAAAACTCTTTGCGATCGTAAGAACTTTTTATTCTTGTTCTTACATCGCGCTACAATATGTCAACAACTTTTTGTTGCCAGAACATGAAAATTAAATTTATAAAAACAAAGATATTATATAAATAGAAATACAACATTACTCCTTTCCCAGTAACATAGTTACGATACAATATGCAATACATACAAATAAAAGTAAAAAATACAACAAATGAGTCATAAAATAATATACAACTAATCTCTGTAACGCGCTAGAAACGTTACATGTCTACTAGAGTGTGTAATTGTTCTATGGACATCTTTTTTCAGCAAATCTGGTGGCTGTTTTTCAATTTTTCTTTTCACAATCAATTTTTTTTCGGGCAGAGTTGGTGCTTGTTCTAATTGTTTGAAATGATCAGGATTATCTCCATCATTTAACAACAAATATGCAGGTTTTAATCTGTCTACATATATATTGAAGTCCTTACCTTTAATTTTCACAGTAAAATATTTATCGTATTTTTTAGCCACTGGGAACGGTCCATCGTACGGAGGTTCGAGAGCTTTTTTCTCTTTGTCAACACGTAAGTACACATGTGTACTGTTATGCAAGTCTTTACGGGCAAAGTGTTTTTGAGAAGGTTGTCGGCGAGTTTTTAGTGGTTGTAACTGATCCATTTGTTTCTGTAATTCTTCCACAAAGGTATCTGTAAACAAGACATTTTTCGGTATCTCGAAAAATTGTCCTGGTAATCGGATAGTTTGTCCATAAACCATTTGTGCAATGGTGTAATTTGTGTCACTACGTAGAGCTGATCGTAATCCTAAAAATACCGTTGGTAAGGTCTGTGTCCATTGAACTGAGTTATGCACTCTGATGGCTGTTTTTAAAGTGCGATGGGTTCTTTCAATTTTTCCATTACATTGTGGATGATAGGATGTTGTTGTGCATACTTTAAATATACAAATAACACCTATGTTTTTAAAGAGCTCAGATCTAAATTGAGTACCTTGATCAGTTATCACATTGTATGGCATTCCAAAGCATGAAATCTAGTGATTATAAAATTCTCGAGCAACCGTTTCTGCCATGAAATTTGATAAAGGAATAACCGCTATTCAACATGTGAAGCGGTCAATGCAAGTAAGGCAATTTATTTTTCTTTCTGATGCAGGAAATGGACCTATTATGTCAACTTATGAATGACACCGAGAATCGATCATCTACTTCTTGGAAGGTGCCAATTTGTGAATGTGAATGTCTATTAATTTTGTTCTTTTGACACTGGATACAAGATTTTGCCCATTGGTTGACATCTTTTCGAATGTTTAGCCAAACAAATCTAGAAGCTATTTGTTTAACAGTAGATTTCACACCGGGGTGAGCCAAGTTGTGAATTTTTTTAAACATGTCCATTCGAAGAGGCTGAGGTATAAATGGGCGAATGTTTGTAGTTGAAATATCACACCAAAGTAATTTACCAGAGTCGAGGGGATACTGTTTAAAATTTAAGGATGGCTTCAATCGTAGTTTATTAAGTTCTTCATTATCAACTTGTGCATCAGCAATTTTGTCATAATCTATTTCAGAGATAGATTCAATCTTAGATAATGAATCTGCAACAATATTTTCTCCTACATTAATGTGACAAATATTTGTTGAAAATTGTGATATATATTGTAAATGACGTAACTGTCTAGATGAAGCTTTTTCATTCGTTTGATGAAAGGCATATGTAATTAGCTTGTGATCAGTATAAATAACAAAATTTCGTCCTTCAAGATGATGTTTCAATTGTTTGACGGAAAGATATATTCCTAATAATTCCCTATCATAGGTACTATAATTTTTTCTGTGCTTCAGTTAATTTTTTAGAAAAAATGAAATCGGTTTCCAACTTCCAGCTTCAAACTGCTGTAATACCGATCCGATCGCAAAATTGGAATCATCAGTAAATAAAGCCAATTGTAAATTAGGGTCAGGAAAGCTTAATAAAGTAGCATGTGCAAGATCTTGTTTACATTTTTCAAAATTTTCTTTAGCTTTCTCTGTCCAAACAATTTTTGTTTTGTCATTCTTTATCGAACCTTTTAAATACTCATGAAGAATAGCTTGATGTTTAGCAGCATTTTTTAAATATCGACTGAGGTGATTTATTCATAGTTGGAGAAGGTGGGATGACACAGATTTCACTTCCAGAGTCTATGAGAAATTTCTGGCCAGACTTGCGGTCTAATAAAAATAACCGGCTGGTATGTTTCGAGGGCTCTGCCATTTCAGCTATGACAGAGCTTACTCGTCTTTTTTGCACAAATGCACAAGGTGAAACACACTTGCGGGCCTGCTCTTTACAACGGCGATGATAGTAGCAGATGCCACTTCCTCTATTGACACTCCTAGAGCGTGAATGTGATCTCCGGCGGTCAGAACTATATCGTTGGTGGCGAGAGGAATTGCGCTCTCTTGTCAGTTCAGCAACTTGTAGAGACAGCTCTTGTATCTGCCTGGCGAGAGAGTCCATGGTTGGCTGAACACTGCATGAAGATGACTGGGATGGTGGAGGAACAGTTGTGGCAGCACAGATAGTTGAGGATGAACCAACAACCTCAGAAACCTTATCAGCGATGATAGCCAGTTTATCTAAAGGCTCTGAGGATGCAGATAAAACAGTCTGGATATGTGGTGGCATTCTTTGAAGCCACAAACTTTGCAGAAAGTCATCCTGGAGTTGGCCATTAGACAGCTCTTTCATTTTTCGCAACAGGTGGCTGGGCTTCTCATCTCCTAGCTGAAGGTCAGTAAGCAGTTTCTTAATTTTTTGAGTCTCCGAGTGGCTAAATTGGGTGATGAGCCGCTGCGAGAGAGTGTGATATTTGTCACTGTTCGGAGGGCTTAACACAATGTCCGACACGTAGGAGAGAGTTTCAGCATCCAGGTTCGCAACCAAAGCAGAATACTTAGTATCATCACTGGAGATACCACTGAATGTGAATGCATGGTCGCATTGCGCAATCCATAGACGAACGTTGGATTTCCAAAACGGCGGCAGCCGCAACGCAATACGAGCGACTTCAACGGTTTCACTAGTCATATTGTAGAATAAGCAGGAAGCGAAACGAATCTCCGAGCAGATGCTTCAAGTGGCCTTGAGGAGAAGGAGAAAAAAATCTTTCGCTACGGGCTGATCATCCGTAGTAGAAGAATTTGTATTGCATTCGCCAGTAGAACAGAATAGCTTACGTGTTTTTAAGTCCAAAAAGGGGTCACCACTGCCGCGTTGCGTGGTTAAGCATTCTTCATCACAACACGGTTGAATTAAATAACAATAAACATTTATTAACTTTAGATTAAATGTGCAATTAAGAGGTAAACTTCTAAAAACAACAACACATGGAACCATGCACGCTACAATAATAACAGATCAATTCAGTTCAGTTTTGGAGTCGTTATGTTGAGCTGTAAGGTCGCTGCAGAAGGTTCTCAAATCACGAATTGTTTCGGGTAATTTGTTTGATAAAATTGCATCTACTTTCTCTGGAAGTGGCTCATATCCTTCGGATGTTATCAAGTACCCCAGAAATTCTAGATGAGTTACTCGCAAAGTTAATTTTGAGATATTCACTCGAACACCATATTTTTGTAAGCGATCAAACACAAGTTTCAAATGAGTTTTATGTTGTTCTTCATTTTCAGAGGCTATTACAATGTCGTCCAGGTATGGAAAAACAAATTCTAGTCCAAACAATACTTCATTGATAAAGCGCTGAAAAGTAGAGGGTGCATTTCTTAACCCAAAGCTCATAACATAATAAACTCAAATAAGCCAAATAGTGTTATTATGGTTTTCTTTTCCTTATCTTCCTCAGCAATTGGAATTTGAAAATATTCTTTGATTGGGTCAATCTTAGAAAATATTATTTTCCCTTTTAAAATATGATGAAAATCTTCAATACGTGGAATTGGGTAACGGTCAGGAATAGTTTGGGCGTTTAAACGTCTATAATCACCGCATGGTCTAACCTGTCCATCTTTTTTATTCACAAGATGTAGTGGGCTTGTCCATGGAGATTTAGAAGGTCGAATGATATCGTTATCTAACAAATTTAAATTATTGCTTGGATATTTCTAATTTTTTAGAATCCAATTGACGAGCTTTTGAGTAAACCGGTGGGCCTTTAGTAGCAATATAGTGTTTAACATCATGTTTGGTATTAGTAACTAAAAAATTTGTTTTCAGTAAATCTGAATATTGTAATAATGTATTAGAAAATTTTGATGTTTTATCCATTATGTTAATTTTATTTTCTTGCAAAATAGAAGAAATTTCACTTTTAACATGAAGGTTTGTTATTCCAGTTAGTTGTTTATTTCGGATGTCGATTAACAAGTTAAACTTATATAAAAAATCAGCACCAATTATTCCTTTATCTACTTTAGCAATAATGAAAGGAAACTGGAACTCACGATGCAGCCCTAGATTTAAAGTTAAAATTTTATGTCCAAAAGTTGGTGTTTCTGAGCCATTTGCTGCATAAAGCTTAAAAGAATCGCAAATTTTATTTTTACATGAGGCATGAATTTATAATAAATCAGCCGATATTTTTCATAGAAGAATTATCTGCAGTAGCAGAATAAATTTCTGGTGATGAATTTATTTCAAAAATTTTATCTGCCATAACTGACAAATTTTCTAAATTTTCCGAACTAATAACTAAAATATTTTTGATGGAGTCTGGTAATTTATCTAGCCATAATGTTCTTAAAACGTTTTCGGAGATATTAACTCCAGCCAACGATTTCATTTTTCTCAAAAGTTGATTGGGTTTCATGTCACCTAATGAGATTCCAGTAAGCAATTTTTTAATGCATTTTTCTTCAATATCTTTGAAAGTACTTAAAAGTCTATTTTTAGCACAAGAATATTTATTTGTTCATCACTCTGAATGGTATCCCATATATTTTCTACGAATTTTGTATGTAACTGCGCAACAAGGTAATTAAACTTAGTTTCTTCTTGTTTAATATTAGCAATGGAAAACTGAGCTTCAACTTGAAAAAAAACCATATTTCGGGTTTTCTTCCCAAAAAGAAGGAATTTTAACGCTTACCTTATTTGCTTCGAATGTTTCCTGATTCGACTTTGTCACAGCCATTTCATTATTATCATCCATCATTTGAATATGTACGGGTCACCAGTTTGTAGATGATTTAGTCACAAATAATACATGAGATAAGCAAAATAATTATTTAGATTTAGTTCATCCTTTTTAAGAAAACTCTTTTAGATCGTTAGAACTTTTTATTCTCGTTCATACATCGCGCTACAATATGTCAACAACTTTTTGTTGCCAGATCATGAAAACTAAATTTATAAAAACAAAGATATATAAATAGAGATGCAACAGGTTTCTCATTTGTACGCTTTCGTAAATAGATTTTTGAAGTAGACATTTGATAAAAATATTAGTTGCATTTTTCCAACTATCCAAGGGGATTAAGATATCCAATTTTTTATTAAAGTGTTTCGTTGATTTTATGGAAAATAAAACAAAGAAGACTATTATTAGCACATGCAATATTCAAACCGGCTAACGGTAAACAAACAAACATAGCGACAACGAGTCCACATTAGTTGCAAAATAGCATGGAAGGTAAAAATTGAAAAAATAATCATGTCTCATCGCAAATACACAAGTAAACCATCAATAAATTGCTCTGTTTTAGTAATTTTGTAAATTCTACTTAGAAATTGATTCATTATTTTGAATTTCTTTACTGTATTCAAAATTCAAGCCAATTTTCCAGTTCAACATCGTGATCTGATGCAAATGTTTTGTACATTTTTGCACGATATTGAAGCAGCTAGGGGGATTTTATGAAAATAATCAATCAAAAATGAATGAAATGAACCAAAATTGCCAAAAAACCAAAACTATCTTTCTTCTCATAATTGAATAGGTAAATTCAATGCACCTTGACACTTTAGCAGTGGCTTAGACACCAATGGGCTAGGCGGTGCCATGCACCTGGGCCATCAAGCCCAGGAAGGCCCTCGGACCTTAACCACCAAGCACGTCGATTGTGCTATAAATTCTAACTCATTTAAGATATGAATATAAAAGGTTAAAACATAATGATAATCATCGCAGTTTAGTTGAAAGTAATTTCGAATTTGTATAGAATTTCCCCCAGTACTTTTCATTGTTTGTTCAGTTTTGCAAAACTTTACTTATTGATACGTTTATGTTATTTTCAATTTTTTTCATGTTTCTATAAACTGTTATTTTAAAATGAAATTAAAGTTTGTTGAAAAACCTTAAAATAATTATCGTTACATCTTAAAAAATCTACATAAAAAGCAATTCCTTCGTAGTTACATTCTATTTTTAATAACAACATGATTCAGATAAAGCGAATTTCATCTTTCAATATTCCACAATCTTCTCGTATCTGTATTAAAATTCTTTCCCCTTTCCTCTGCTCTTTTGCAGTGGTGGTTTATTTTAAAGAAATAATTATAATAATATTTTATTGTATTTTCTTGTCCATGGGTATTTTTTGAAATATTTCCTGTTTATCTCAGTAGACCATTTTGTACCTCTAAGTAAGCCCTCTGGTGGATGAGTTCGATTTTCCCGAATAAATAAATAAGTAGAGATTTCTACGTAGCATTATGTTTTAGCATCAGTAAATACTCGCGAATACATACGCATTGTATAGGATAATTTATAAAACTAAAATTATGGATGAAAAAAAAAGAATCCCAGTGGTGCGCTAAGCGCAAACAATGCCAAGAAGGAGAAGGTAGTAAAAAATTGCAGCTTTATACATTTAAAATATTTATATATATACATATTTGCTTTTTTATTTGAAAATCCAACCAAGACATGATCCTCATTTTTTCCCACCAGGGATTTTTGGATACCAAGCTACGCCAATGCAGCGTAGTTTTGTCTTTGTTTACAAAACTATCAAAAATACCTTTTCAAGATTTGTCCTATTAAAGGTCAAATCAAATGCAACCAAGTGTCCTATAAATGCATTTCTAGACAAAAATGGAGCATCAAAACAGTAATGCATTAATTGCGAACTCAGATTCAGGGGGAAAATATTCTGTTGAATATTAAGTATTTGTCTGCATTGATTCTCAGAAGTACACAATTTAGTTTGATCTTTTAATTCAGTGATTCTCAAACTTTCCCTATTGGCGACCCAATTTTCAATCATAATTTTTTTCGTTCTCTCCCTCTTATACAATAATAATGCACTTTGGCGCTAAAGCTACCATACGATCTACATTATAAACCGTACAAATTCACAAGATAAGTTTTAAATTTTGTATTTGTTACTTTTAAGTAATATATATTTTAAACAAATTACTTTTAAGTAATATATATTTTTAACAAATTACCTTTAAGTAATACGATAATTATCATGTTATTTTTCGTATCTATAACTTTAAATTGGAAAAGATTTCAAAACAAAATTTATTTAAACATTTATTTCTTCCATCATCCATATCTAAAAGTTCAAATGTCATTAGAAAAATAGTCTAGTCTATGTTGCTCTCTATCATATCCGTCACAATTAGCATTCTCGCGAACGTCTGCGTGAGTCTGGTCAATTTATCCGACATCTGCGCAAATAGTGTAAATTACAAATATTGTTTTTTTTAAATTTGCAGACCTAGCCCATTCCCTAGGAGCTGGTATCACTTTGTAGTGCGGCACCGTATAATAGGCGATACCAATTTCCGCATGTAATTTTGACGCCCAATTTCCTTCTCAGAGGGAGGCACTTGAGCTCTGACAATGTGAAATTGAACTTAAGAATTTTTTAAAAGAATTGTTGCAGCCAAGCAAACGGACACTTCAAGGGAATTTTTACATGCAACATTATCATACGACATGACCACTGTCGATTTTCTGCACCATGAAAATCCATCGACATGGGCCGGGGTAGAGCTCGCAAAATTAGGTGCAGATGGCCAGTGACAAACCAACTACGCCACCCAGTCGTCACTAGCTGAATTGTAAGGACAATAAAACCAAGAACCCTGCAATGAATACAAAATTGTAAAATGATTTTTTTTAAATGAATACTCAAATTATAAATAGATTTAAACGAACTGTAATTGTAATCTTCACATAATTAGCATTTATTATTAATGTTAAAAATGAAAAAGAATGTAAAATTCCTATACAGAATAATTGTATTATTTTTAATATTTAAAACAAGAAGTGCAAAATGTCTTAACCCGGGAGCAGACGCGCACTCGATACTAATGTTAATAGTCACGTGGAGTGATGGAGGCACCCCAAAGTTTTTTTTATTGTACACGATAAAAATCACATTTCCCGTGAGTAATTTAACTAAGAGAAAGTATACTTACCTACTTTCTACCTTTTTTCACTTTTTCTTTGATAATTTGAGGAAAATTCCAATAGAACGGAACTAAAATGTTTCTAAGGTACACGACCTTAATAAAGGACACAAATCACTGACACTTTTCACTAACATTACAGGAATGATATTTGCAAGCAAAACTGTCAGATTTTGTTCACATTTTTGTAGTTTTGCTGTCCTTTGACTCTGCACCCCACGTGACCAATCCCGTGTTAAATGTGTAAAACGTTTTTCATCATTCTTTGTATGTTTCAGAATACTTATAAAAATAAATCTTGACCAAATAATCCTTCAAAGTTCTTTCTGTGCTTTTTCAAACGTCATATAAGTCCTTCGTATGGGAAAAAGAGCATTATTATTTGCAACTTCTCTAAATGAAAAATAAAGACATAAAAAAGGAATGAATTAACCATACCAATAAGTTCGAAGGTTAAACAGATGATTTTTTTTATCTTCCTAGAGTGCTTCTCTGTGTCTGGATTTTGTCTTTTCTCTGAAATAATATTTTAGGTTTAAAAAGAAAACTTAATAAAAAAATCATCGTGGGATTACAGCAAATCAAACAAAATGTTGCGTTTTTATTTCATTATAGGATCAGATAGTTAATGAATGTATCGAAGTGAAAGCTTTTATGTTTGATGAAGTAATATCTCCAGATGATACATATAAATTATATCATTGTAAAAATGTATTTTTTTATTATGTCGGAAATTATTTTGTTTACTTCATTCCCGTAAATTAATTTTTTAAACCTTTAATTTTCGAAATGCCTGTGCCCCCTTGTAGGGTTATCACGCCCCTCTCAGGGGGACGTGCCCTCACAGTTTGAGAAACACTGCTTTAATTCTAAAGGCAGAAGAATTAAATTAAAAATAAGAAAGAAAATAATTATTGCTTTTTTAAAGTTGTGTGTCATGGACTCTCATGAGAGGTATAATATTTTTAAAAACGTTGACTAAAGAACCCCAAAGTCATGTTTATGCTAAAAATTAAATATCTTTCGGTGTATGGAATGAGTGTGAACTTCCAAACTGTCCCTTGAGCAAGTCATTGGATTTAGTTAAGAAGTTGCTCTTGGAAAGCATATATACGTAATCTTAGGAACATAAAGTCCAACAAGTCATAAGCGTCACAGGGCGGAAGTTGGGCCGATCACGGGTGCGGTCGCCTAGGCAGGTTTAAATATGAAAGGAATCTGTCTTCGCAGCATGCAATAATATGTCTAAGGTATGGTAGTATAAAATAGTCGTGCATCTAGTTTAGTATTGTTTTCTGCATAATTCTGTTAAGTACACATGAAACAAGATTTGAATAGAAAACAGTATTATTCTTTGTATTGTACGAAGATAAACAACATCTCGCTGAAATTTTTTTTTCTGTTCTATTGCTACTTCATATGTAGCAATGCTATACCTGTATTTATACTTGATTCTTACGGCAACATTTACTATTCAAGACTTTTAAGTTAAATTTAAAACTTTTCTGCTATGCGCTGAATTAGTTACTTCTTTTAAGGGTTCGTGGCAATGTTTTTGGTGGAACAAGAGGTCCATGCGCACAGTAAGTTCAAGAACCATTGGTTTACATGCTTAATTGCGATAGGGATTCATCAGAAGGATTAAAACTGAACAATCGTAGGCAGAAGTCGCTGTTTGTTTACAAGTGTCCCGGACGGAGGTCTTCAGATTATGACTGACTAAGAGGAATGAACAAGGTCGTTCGAGCGGTTCTGTGGAGGGTCGCTACAGGCTTTGAAATCACGGTGAAATATGAATTATTCGCAATAGTCTAAAGACTGCACTACTGCGTCTGGAGCAAACAGAGTATAGATGACCAGCTGAGAGGGGTTTTTATGATCGGAAGTCAGTGATGTGTGTCCGCTAACTAAGTTTCGTAAGGCAGCTCTTCTATTTTGGAGCAGTGAACCACATTCTTGATCCAGTACATAAAGATATCCTTGACGAGTCTTGAACTGGAGATAACCTGGGAGACTCTGCCATCCTTTAAACACCAGAGAAATAATTTATTTTGGTTCAATACACTTAGATAATTCCATGTATACAATTATTCCTGTGTTCTTTCTTTTTCAGTTCCTACTATTAGCTCACACACACACTCTCTCTCTCTACATATATTTAATTATTTATTTATTTTGGTTGAATTTTCAATCGTTAATAAAATACATTTTAAAGGGCTCAATTGAGCTGAAATTTTATATACATGATTATTTTGGGATGATAATACAATAATTTAACTATAATTAATAAAAATTAATTGATTAAAACTAATTATTCAAAGAATTACCAATACAGCCACGTTGGTATCATATTTGGTGACTTAGCGACCATTTTGGCGACTTGTGTCAGAACTTGAAAAGGTTTTTTTCTCACATAAAGCATTCAGTTGATATGAAATTTTATATGTACGATTGTTTTGGATGACAATACGATACTTTAATGATAATTAATAAAAATTAATTACCACTTAATGTTGTGATTCTTTCATATGTATATACATTTTTATATTAGTTGTAGCTATTTAATAAAAAGTAGCTAAAATAAAATTTTTCCTTTGTTGATTTAAGAAGGAATTGACTTAATATTTTTTTATATTACTTGTTTAAATGTGTAGGAAGGGACTTATGAGCCTATTTCGTTGAATTGCAATTGTAATAGAAGTTCGCATAATGTGATTCCGCTCTGTTCTAGTGTCAAAAATACATAAATAAATATTTCTTTGATTACTTCTTATTCTTCTTGCCAAGATTACAACATCTTAAACACCAATGAATTCATCACATATATGTAATATTGAATTAAGAAAATATCAGAAATTTATTTTTCTGGTTGTTTTCAAATGTATGAAAAGTTTGTAAAAACAATTGCACCTGCTTCATTGATAATAAAATCTGTGATTTTTTATCAATGTGTGAAACAGGTGATTTAAAATATATTCGACGCGAAAATTTTAACAAAACTTTAGTGTCGATATATTTTAAATCACCTTTTCAGAGGAAAAGTACTTTTTCAAAGCAACAAATGAAAATAAAAAAATTGAAGGTACTTTCTGAGATACTTACCTAGAAAATATTAAAATCAGATTGTTTCAATAGAAAAGATTTATGATGGTTTCTTTAAAGAAAACACAAAATTGAATTCTATACATGAAGGAAGAAAACTATCACCAAAATATTGCTGAAAATAAGTGAAGCAAGTGTTATTAAAAGCAAAACCAAACTCACGTGTTTGATGACTAAAAAAAAGCTGGAAATAAATTTTCAATATTGTTTTAATTATATTTTTGTGTTTATTAAATATTAAATACTTTTAGTCTTTTGGAATGAATATTTTCTATGTATTAAATGTCTTTTTAAGATGTGTGCAATGCTTGTAAAATAAGATTATTGTGCATAAAAGTCTGAAGGTCCAAACATTCAAATTCTTAATTTGTTTCATTTATTATTTTTCTGCTGATTTTTTTAAAAATGGATGAATATCATTTCCTCATTCATATATAAAACTCATATTTTATAGACTTTTTTCTTCTGTGCATTTTCTTCGGAAAAAAGTTAATGCATAAACCATTAAAATTCTAGAAAAGTGTTTCAGAGATATAAAGTAATATACTGTCTATCTCTCTCTATGCATCTAGTCTGCTTTTAAAACCATTTTATGAATACAAAAAAAGTATTCTATTTTCTTTGCCAATTATAGAGATACACTATGCTAAAATGAGAGAAAGAAAATACTGTATCAGCAGTAAAATTCAAATGCCATTCCTTTTTCCAATTGAAAATCAAAATTTTTTACTCCTCAATAAACAGTTTTATTTGATTTCGGACCCAAAGCACGTTTTTTCGATAAAACAATAGATCTGGAATAGTAATCATGAATACACTCGATATTTGTTTCAGTTTTTTATACTTTAGTTGTGTATTTAGAAAGGAAAGTAGTTTTATGTGCAAGCAAAATGAAACGTTATTGAATGGAGAATTTATTTTACTTAAAGTCTAAACTATACTTATACTGCATTTTAAATGAAGCCATAAGACAGATAACTAATTCACGAAAAAATTGAATGACGGAAATGAAATTTTACGCAAATTAATTATTTAATATTTAGCTTCCTAAAAATGCTATAAATTTATTTCGACATAAGTACGTTAAAACAGTAACTCTACATGTTTTGTAAAATGAATAGTAACAAAATGTAGACATAATTAGAAGCAGCATGAGAAATTAAAAATCATTATTCGCGACAGCAAAAAAAAAAAAAAAATTCACTGATACATATAAGTAGTAACAAACATTCCATGTAAATTTGCAACAAAAGGTCAGTTTGTACTTTTTGATATTAGATTACATTTATGCTAAAAATTATATTAGCAAATATTTTTTTAAGCAATTTCTTTTTATTAATTTTTAACCATGCTATTTTAAATTCTCAGACGCTATTTTTAATTTTCTCTCATGAGCTGTCATTGTAAAATCAACAATAAAAAATATACAGAGGACAACAAAAATATTCGTATACTTGAATTTTCATTAAAAAACTTTTTTCGACTAATAAAAATCAATACATCAAAATTGTAATTATTTAAAAAAATATCTGCAACCTGTTCTTATTGAAATAACAGAATAAAATTTTAAAACATAATGCAACTAGTATTTTAAAAAATTAATAATCAAAATACTGCTAAGAAATTACGCCACAAAAAGTCTCTGATTCACACACTTCCACTCTTTACTCTACTCCAACTAAATATTCTTGGGGAATCTCATTCTTTTCTCCTCCAAAACTGTTATACGGTTATTGGAATCAACAATGTGTTGAATTGTTGTTATTATCCCAAACAATTTGCTGCCAATGTTGAATTTTTTTAAATATAATCCCATGAATTCAGTCGGAATAGTGAAGCATGGAGGTTGATGTGTTCTTGTGGTGGAGAGTAAATCGGGTTAAGGATTAGGTAATTTGGTATTTTTTTGTGGTATTTTTAAATCATGAGCCTTATTTAAATATTTTTGAAGTGAAATTTGAAATTATATATATGCCCAAAATTTGGGTACTGGAAAAGATTTCCTTTTTTTAACAAGATAATGACCCCAAGTGCACTTCTCTCAAAGTACTGGTGTCTTTGTAATTGTACCCAAATTATGAAAACACCTCTTAAATCACCTTATTCAAGCGTGGGGAAACATATTTCATGAGAATTGGAATTTAAAATTGGAAAACATACCATATATAAAAAACAAAATGTGGAGTAAAAACAATGATCACAGATGAATGGATGAACATCGATGAAGAAATTAGTTATACAAATGAGATGAAATCTACACCGTGAACGTTAAAAAATGTTGTGGACGCTAAAAGATATCCTTCTATGTACTAAATTAAGAAATAAATACTATATAAAAGCTATGATGAGGTTATTTTTAAGTGTAAGAAAACTTTTGTGGCGTAATTTTTTTGACTATTCATTTTTTTTAAATAATAGTTATGCTATCTTTTAAAAAAATAATTATATTATTTCAATAAAAACAAATTGAAAATATTATTTAAAAAAATTATAATTCCTGTATATTAATTTTTATTACTCGAAATCGTTAAATTGTATAGAGAATTGTAAGTGAACGAACACTTTTAATGACCAATGCATATTACAAAACAATTGAAGAATCGGCAGAGAGAGTTTCTAAATTTTGTGTTGATAAATTTAATGATTATTGATTATATTATTCATACTTCATAATATGTTCGTTCGGAATTGAATTTTCAAATCTTAGTAGTATTGTTTGTTTATATCTGAAAAAAAATTTAAAATTCAATTTCCTGCAGTGATATTTTTTATGCAATTTTTGATTAATTTCTTAAAGAAGTTCATTTTTTTATATAAAAAATACAGTCAAACCTCTGTATTGCGAATTTTTCAATATAGCGAACTTTTTCCTGGACACTTGAACATTTCACGATTTACTTCGTAAAATAACCTTTCTATAGTGAAGTGCATTTTTTATATAACGAACTTTTCCTTTTGTGATTCAATTTTTGTTCTCCCTTTTTTAAAAGTATTTCTGAAAAAATTTCAAGTTATTCTCTCTTTAACACATTTTATGGTGGTAATAAATTTTGAACTGCTTTTATTAGATCCTAACTCACTCAGAGCAGTAGAGTTCTGCATGTTCATCCAAGACGTGCAACCTTTAACTTCCATTGCCAGTTCATTAGAAATATCTTCGATATCCTCTTTCACCCTCAGTGGAGTTGTCCCGTGTTTTAATTATAAAATAATTTATATTTAATATTACTTGCATGCTTTAAATTATAAAATGTCCTTAAAATTCATTAATTTTAGTATAAATTGTTTTCTTAATATTGTGAAAATACAGTGAATTCTTCGACATTCTTTTTTCTTGTTTTCCTTGCAGTTTTTCATTCCTTCTTTCTTTTTTTTTGATGGTAAAGATATATAAAATAAACATATATTAATTTAAAAAAAGGTGTGAATAATTACTTTTTTTAATATGCAATGTTTATGCATTTAAAATTTGTTTTATTTGGCTTATAAAATATATTATACAAGATGAGCTTCTATGTAACGAGTTTTCCATATAACGAACTTTTTTCCAGGATTTAGAGACTTCGTTATATAAAGATCCGACTGTAATTATTTTTGTGCAAGAAAAATTTATAGGTGATTATAACTTCCTTCGGAAATAGCAATTTTATCATATATGCGAGTATAAATCGTGGTTTAACGGAGTCACTGTTTTCAAACCCTGAAAGAGTTGTTTAAAAAATTCATTTCTACTGATATTTCCATAACAATTTATGAAAAACACATTATTACAGTTATGAAATACACATTACATATGTTCCTTTAACGACATACCTGATGTTTTTATTAATTTCATAAATCGTTTCATAAATTTTAGTATGAAATACTTAAATCATACTTGGCACTACTTAAATAATATTCAACAAGTTATCTGAACTGGTTAATATTTCCAAATGAAAGCAAGTAATTTATTTATGATTTTACAATTATCCAAGAATTTTTCAATGGAGCTTGAGATGTTTGAAGCATAAACTCACCGCTACACAATTCTTTAAATATTATTGCTGGGCTGACATCTCCCTGATGTCTAGTTTTGGTATAAATAATCTTTAAATACTGAATAGACAAGGATGTGACACATAAGCATTTAATCACGGATAAACACAAGAATTAAAACAACGTTACATTGAGAGGTATATAGTACATCTAAAGTAAGAACATAACAACAGCATAATGACGCTTGGCGCTGACTGGTTGGAAAGGGATTGCCATTCGCAACAGTAATTATAAATTCACAACGAATATACATGGAATGTGACAACCAGTCACAACACACAAATAAAATAGCTATCCTTTGGCAGAGAAAAAGGGACAATAAACATATTTTTAGTGCTCGAACAATTTATTTACATATCCAATAACTTTGATGAGGATTAGGACCCCAATTCTGTTACACGCAAGTAAATCTTGTGTTCTTTTAAGCGGTATTCACACCAAAAGGCAGTCAGCGTGGAGCATTAAGCGTCTAGCCAATCAGAGACTTCATCTCGGGCGATACGAAGTCTCTGATTGGCCAGACTCTCGACTGCCTTGGTGTGAATGCGGCTTTACTCGCCCCAAACGTCGGATAATTTTTAGACAGATCTCGTACGTTTGTCCAAAGAAATGGGAGTATAAATAACCTTAAGATTCCCTAATGGACGTGTATTGTAGTAAACTTTTAATGTGTTTGAATGATATTCTTTATATTACCCAAATTAGCGTGCAAAACGTAAGTGCATTTTTAAACATACAACGATGAAATTGTTGAAAAAGGCTTTTTTTGCATCTTGATGGCTTCTTTATGAACGTACGTTTTTATTTTTAATTGCAGGGAATATCTGAAAATGGGCCCTTCCTTCAATCAATTTAAGTTGCCTTTCAATTCAGCTCATGTATTGCTTGTGTTTGTGTGCCGTGAGGTCCCCTGTTGTTTTAGTGCTCATATTTACATATGCATCACATTTTTACAGAGCCGTCTTTTCACTGTACATGTCGCTAAAATGCCTTTTCAACAATTTGATGGTTGCATGTTGAAAAATGCACATGTTGCTTAAGTTTTACACCTTTAGTGTATGCGGTACAAGATGAAGACTAAAGGAATTTTATTCTCAAAACCCATCGGGGAGGAAGTACATGAGTAAAGGGGGGCAAATGTGGGAGTTTATTTATTGTTATACATAGACTTGTTATAACTTGGTATATATGTATCTATACATACAATTTTCCTATTCTAATTAAATCTTTCAGCAAAAATGCTTCCATTTCGATACATTTCGAATGCATACATTTCGATTTTATTTTTGATACATTTTACTGTAACTGTAATTCCATAATTGTATAAAGCGTTGAATTTTAGAAATTTTGTAGTTGAATGATATTTAAAGACATGTTAGAATGTATAAAAGACATTGATGCTAACTATAAATATAAAGTGTCAATCATATTAAATTTAAAAATACTCATTAAATTTATAGAAAATTTATTTTAAGTTGATCAAAAGTACAATAATAAATTTTTGTTTAGGGTTTTATCTTCGATAGAAAAAATTGTGTTCGAATACAAATCTAAAAAATCAAATTTTATTGATAAAAATGAAACAAAAAATAAATATTTCAATAATCATGTATGTTCTTTTAAAGCATGAGAATATTCATTTGTGAAAATCATTGTTCGATTCAAGATTTTCATTTCAAATATTTTTTCTATCAAAATGATATATAAATGGTACGATTTAATTTAGCGTGTATGACTATGATTGCAATAACCATCTTAATATCTAAAAGATTTTTTTCAAGAAGGGGATCCTAGTTATTTGGGTGATGTCATTGATTACTTTAAGCTTTCTTATAACGATAAGTTATAATTTAGAAGAGAAGTTTTGCCGATAATTCTTTACTTGATGAAAGATAAATTACTGGTTTATTTACTTTAATACTTCGTTTCATTTGAAAAGCTAAGAATGGATAAAAGGGACTTATAATGATAAAGAATTCTTGTAATAAAAGCTTTAACTAATCTCTATAAATAATGAGTAACAATCTATTACAATAAATGTGTCGATAATATCAAAAAAATGCTGAGTCTGAAACATAAGGTTTTTTCTTTAGTATTTGCATTTCTATTTTACTGTAACTTATTTTTTCAATATAACATTTTCGTCGTTTTAAAACGGAATCAGGTGACGTAATTTTATTTTTCTGTTTTCTAAAATTATTTGGTTTTAAAACGGTTATCATTCACATATACATATACACACACATATATACAGGGTGTTTCAAAAATAGCAATCCATTTCTGTGAAAACGCTAATGTATTGATTTCTTTCACAGGTGTTTGAAGAAATGCTCTCCTTTGAACAGTGCTTCTCAAACTTTTCCTATTTGCAACCCATTATTGAATCATAATTTTCATCGTGCCCCCCTTGCTTACAACCACAATGTATTGAATTCAATAATACTATGCTTTGACGCTCTATCTGCAACATGAGTTTAAACTCTTAAATTCTCCATCAGCGTACATAAACATCTCGCTCACTCAAAGAGTTAATTACCCCGGACGTATATATATGTCTTTCCGAAGTAAATACTTTTCTGTGCACTGCTATCCATAAAATTATTCCGAAGGCTTTGGAATGAAATCAAAGGACCTTGACAGTTTTTGCAAAGGAATTATCCCAGAGGATTTTTTTTATTTAGTGCTCTCCCTCTCCATAATACGCGTGCCTGCGTGGAAAATGGTGGCATTGGGGAGCAACATTTTATCTGCAGTAAAGGGATTGCTCATAAACCGTACAAATTATCAAGATAAATGTTAATTTTTGCATATAATTTTATATATGACAAGCCCATGGGTCACTGGCAAATTATTAAACTTGTTCTAATAGTATTGTTGGATTAATTATGAAATACATAGTGCAGCACTGATACATTTATAAGTTTATTTCATCAAAATAAATGTGTATTTTATTTTTTATTATGTCAGTATATATTTCGTTGGTTTACTTAACCCTCCAACCGGACAGCACGGATTTTTCTGCCCTACTAGAGAGGCTTCGAAAACGGACCACACTGAATTTTTCGTAAGGCCGGGGACTCACCAAAAATGAACCAAACTAATTTTTTCATCCTCAAGTAATGTGTTCAAAAACGGCAAAGTCGTGTTTTTCCGAATTCTTTCCCCCCCCCCCTTTAAAGGTTTAGTATCTTGAAAGATAATTAGAGACGGTCGGGGAGACACAATGGACATTGAGGGGAAGTTTTATGGCTCACGGGGAGACCGGTGCTTCCCGTGTAGCAATCGTAAGAAACTGGGAAGAATTCTTTAAACCCTAAAGTGTACGGAAATAATTGCAAGTCAACGAGTTGAGAATTCTCATTCTTTTCTTTACCTTAAAATTCTCAAATGGAATTAAGTTTTTATAATGTATGTCTAAGTTTTTAAAAAATATCTGCAGTATTTAAATTCAAATTATATATTAAAACATTGAGGATAATTTACTGTTTCACTTTTCTTATTTTAATCAATACTTTCAGGGACTTTTTTTTAAAAATGATTATTTTGTTATGTGTCAAAAAAATTAAAAAAAAAGGTTCAAAATTTAAAATCATTTAAAATTTCGGACACTTCTAAACATGAATAATTTTTAAGCTTCTGTATTACATTATTTGCAAAAAAATTTTATGCATTGTTAAAAAAAACTCTATTTAAATCTTTTAGTTTTTCATAATTTTAAAGACAGGTATTCAGGGCATCTTACATAGAATCCCTTGTTTTGTATTGTTCAGATAACAAATTATATTTGAATTTTGAATGTCTGAACATTAATTTCATACAAGCTTATATTTTTGAACTTGAATCTTCAAATAAAGAGTATTTAAAAGCATCTGGACAAATTTACAAATAACATTTGCGCATATAAATAAATATAAAGATCCTTTTTAAATTCAAGTTTAAAAATATATATTTATGCATAATCCCTCATCATTCATGTTCCATTAGTGGTTGACTGAAGAAAAGGTTATTAAAATTTGGACATTTTTATAATCTTAACCATGCAAAACTAGGAATTTTGTATTAGCTCCACTGAAATTCTGCATTGGAATTTCGATAAAGATATTTATGCGTGTCTCGCATACTCAGTTGAAAAACATATATTTACCATAAATACTAATAATTCTTTGGATATTTAAAATTATCTCATTAGATTAATTTTTTAATATATATATATATATATATATATATATATTCGACTTCTAATATTTTTTCAAGTATTCCTTAAATTTCATATAATTTAATTAAGTGAGGGGATATTAAAGTCGCACTCTCTCTCTTCTCTACTCAATTACTTGAGGACTTTTGGCGACGGACCTGTGGCCGGGGTACCAGGTGGTCAAGGTATCGAATCATGGTTGGCATGTCTCGAGTTCGAGCCCATTGCCACAAAAGACCCGCCGTGTAGGGCAGCGATGCACGTTAAATCAATCGAGAGCTGAAATGTCCTCTCGTGGTGTGGTAGTTAGGAGAGGGGGTGCCAGCTCAGGTGTTGCCCTCGTCATTTGACCATGCTTCAAAATTACGAGGTCCATCACTAAAAGCCCTCGTGTAGCTGAACAGTGCGATGTTAATATTCACTCACTTGGCGACGGACCTCGTAATTTTAAACCATGGTCAAGTGACGAGGATGACGCTGAGCATCGCTCCTTTACACGGCGGATCTTCAGTGGTGCTGGGGTCGAACTCATGACACGCCAGCTACGAGTCCGTTACTTTGACCATTAGGCTACCGCGGCCTCACAATGTGGTTGAAAACTGCATGTTATGAGTAAAAATATGCTGAAACATTTGATGAACTTATAATAGATTTTTGCATAGAAGATAGATGTGTGATATGCTAAAATGACAACATGTAAAAGTTATGAGAATATCGATGACAATTTTTGAAAAATTCAATTTAAGTTTCAGTTTGAAACTTATTTGGTTTTTTTTCGCATTTAATATTAAATAGTCGCGATAATAAATTAATAGTTTAACGCATTCATAGATTATAAAAAATAAGGGTATAAATGACATTGTTGGAAATAATAAGTTTTTGTAATTTTGAATTCAGACTTCTTTGCAGGAGTGTAGACTATTAAAAGGCGGATGTAGAAGTTAGAAAACTAATATTTAAAATATATGGAAAACAATATCTGCAATTCCATGATCTTGACGAGCAGAAGACGGCATTTTTACTTAGTAGGGCAGAGTAAGCATAAGGTAGGAGCTAGTGGAGTAAACAACCAGGCCTCTGCAGTTTTGGCAGGTAATGAACTCCCATTTGTTGCTTTCTCAATAAGGAATATAAAAATAACAAATACAAAAATAAGTCATGGAAAATTTTATATATTTTAATAACAATGAATTGTGAACTTAATTTTCAATTCATTGTCACGAGTTGGCAGTAACTACGGTACTCTATCGACCGTACCTTTTATATATATATAAAGAAGTACGGTTGATAGAGTACCAATAATTTTAACGCAATTTTATATTTCTTTTTCGTAAACTTTACTCCTTTTAAAACATGTATTGCCAAAATACTCTCCTTTTGTATATTTATAAAATTTTAAAAATATAATGGTTATCTTACCAACATTTTAAATCAGGGGCGACAACAGTGTAGCTAAGACGTGCCAAACCCCAATCTGTCAGTATCATTCAGCGTACCACATAGTAGGAAATTTTTGAAATCCTTCGATTCTTACGGTAATATTTGCAGATTTAAAGAATAGAGGTAAATAATTTAAATTTACAGTTTTATATTTTATATTAATAATGGATCAATAAAATACATTTATTAACATTATAAAATGTTACTGTTTCTTCAACAAAGATAAAAATATTAAAAATGTATGTTTCCAACATATTTACTTAAATAAGAAATAGACAAAGTGAAATATAAATGATTCCCTTCATTACAGTTAAATAAAAATTGGAATGCGAATTAACTCTTTCACCACTCTTCTTTCATATCGCATAACCAGGGGTATAAAGCGTGACACGATTCTGAGTATTCAGTTGTTAAACAATTTCTTTGAGGAGTCGAATTATTTTTCATATTAGGAAAGATTTTTTACTTTGATATGCCGAATCATAAGTGGAAAGCAGAGTACATGCAATTTTCTTTTTTCAACAATTAAATCCCCGAACAATAACATTCAATTATTTACAAAATAGCTGTAAATTTATCCTTAGAATTATCTTTCAGATTATTTTGTAGTTCCATAAATGTCCATAACTCTCAGAAGATGTTTGTCAAATAAGGTCCAATACCAACTTCCATCCACTCGAGAATTGACAAGTTTGTAGAGTAGTGCTGAGTGCCACTGAGAATTGTACCGCGTGGCACAGGTCCATAGATTGCCGACACGTTTTAAATGTTCTTATTAACTAACCATCTCCTATTCAAACACAATTTATATGATAAAAAAGGGTTTTCATTCATTTTGTAGGGAATTGTATTAGATTCAACCATAAGTAATTTTGTGTTTCAAATAAATTACGTTGTTTCGGGGATCCCCTTAGAGCAAAATGAAAGGAATTTGACATAATTATAGTAAGTTTCTCTAAAGGGGGAAACGTTCACTTTCAAAATACACTGCGTAAAATGGTTTTAGGTGTACGAAGTTATATTCACTATTATTCCTAAAATAAATTTTGATATTTTGGTTTTTCGTTAAGTTTTGAAGTTATTTCTTCAAATATACTTCTCCATTACATTTCTTTCAAACTTGCTATTTTCTTTTGCGGCCACTCTAGCCTGATGGTCATGGTTATGAACTCGTGACCAGTGTTCGAGCCCTGGTACCACATAAGTTTAGCGTTGAAGAGAAGCTGATGCACGTTAAACACGTCGTGAAGAAAAGTCCTCACGTTGGTGTGACTTGGAAGTTTGGAAGGGGAGTTATCAGCTCAGGTATCGTCCTCGTCACTTAACTGCGGTTCAAAATTACGTAGTCGCTCGTCAGTAGCCACCGTGTTGACTTAGAATGCAATATAAACCCTTGACGTCTGCACTTGAGTTAATTCGAGTACGCTAAACAGTTCCAAATATGCACATTAGATATAATTCAAACGAGGTCGCATTTTATGCTGCTGTAATTTTCTCACTCAAATATCTTCGAGCGCCGTCTGCACCCGTGATATTTGACTGTTGTTTCTTATATTCACGATTTAGTCGTGAAGCATCAAAAACTTGGATAAAATATTTGTATAAAAAATTAAGGGAAAAGAAATACTTAGATTTTAGAAGCAAATTACTAGAAAATATGTTAGGGAATATTTACAAGATATTTCACGACTCTATCATGAACAGGAAAAACGCCTAAGGGATTAGAATACACTATCATCTTCAAAATTAAAACTCTGAGAAAAACACATTTAAAATTTGTAAAGGCATAAAAAAAATTCCAATGCCTGTAAAGCTTTAATTTTTTAATATGTTACTATCCAACTTATGTTCTACATGAAAATTCTACTTGAAATAAATATGACTGAAAATATCTTTTCTAATTCAAAATTTTCTTCGACATAATATTGATAACAATTGTTATTTTGATCAATTATATTCCGTTTTATCAGAACGTTATATATTCTCAAGAGTTTTAAATGCAAAATATTTATACAGAAAATAGTAGTGATACAAACGTAATCCAGAAATCACCAAGATTGTAAATAATATATTTTTTTTTCTCAGTTCCCCATCGTGGCAGGTAAGCAAGTTTAAGTTTTTGTTGCATGACTTTAAAATACTGTAATGTAGTACTACAATATATTTATTATAATGTAGTTTGTGGTACGTCAGGGAAATATTTAGTTCATTCTACAACATTTGCATTCTGTAGTCTAATTGTAAAATCACCTGAAAGCTGGATTTTAGATTTACCATTTTCAGTCATATTCCAATCCCTTTCAAGTATTATTTCTCACAGTAGCCTGCGTACATTTTGGTCATGTCATTTTTCAAAAGGAAAAAAAAAAAATATAATGAAAACAAAGTAAAGAGCTTTTAAATTATATAAACTATGTGTCAAAAAATAAATTGGTCTTTAAATCAATCTTAATTAAGTAAATGTGAGAAAACTCAAAAACTTAAAAACATAAGCAAACAGAAAGGATTTTAGAAATTAAAATTGCAGTTAATAGACATTTCACACGAAAAAATGGATTGTGTTAAAAAAATATTTTTAATTAATTCAATCTAGGAATTCAAAAATGCTTTAAAATGAAACCGAATTTAAAATCAAAACTCAGAAAATTAAAATTTCTTAAAACCTAATTGGTTTTTAGATCAGAAATTGAGCAAGTTTTCCTAATATATGAAATATATATTTGCAATAAATTGGGAGAAGTTTCTGTTGGCCGTGAAGTGGAGAAAATGTCCATTTCCCAATCCTCGCCCTAGGCCACAGCTGTGAATGAGAAACCTCCCCTTTCGAACAACACAGAAACCGAAAAGCAATAAAATCATCCCCTGCAAAACCATTTGAGGACCTCCCGCAGTTTTAAGGGGGAAGGCATAAAACTGCGATGCGCTTTCGAAGCAGTTCGCGAAACTCATCCGAAACGTTTTCGCTACTTCTAGCTTTGAAAAAGTAGATCGCTTTTGAAGTGAAATTCAATTAGCGGGTCATCCACTCAGAGGGTTAAATAAATAAATAATTTTTAAAATATCATTTTGTTTACGACTTTTCAATAAGCTCGCCCCCTCGTAGATTTATCACACACCGCTAGGGGGCGCGCCCCACAGTTTGAGAAACGCTGCCTTAGAAGAAAGAACAGTCACCATTTCCTGGAAACTGGATGGAAAAGCATAGAGGAGGTGTGTCAGCCATACCAGTGAAAATATAGAAAAAGCCCTCAACAAGGGCTTATATCAGGCTATTTGTGAAAAACTTCAAATGAACCGGTAGCGTGGTGGATGGAAAACGTCTTGGACGACCATAAACAACTAATTCTCATCAAATTCCAGAGACTTTACATGAATTGGTTCACAAGTATCCTAATATTGGCCCTTGTTGGTGGCTATTTTCCGACTGACAGCTCACGCACCTTTTCATGTTTTATTACCCAGTTTCCAGGAAATGATGGCTATTCTTTCTTCTGAGGGGAGCATTTCTTCAAACACATGTGAAAGAAATCAATGCATTAGCGTTTTCATGGGAATAGATCGTTATTTTAAGTGTATGTGTGAGAATGATAGTAATAATAACAATTAAAAGAATAAGGGCCATATTAAATATCTTATAAATTAGAGGAAACATAAATTCTGAAATAAGGAATCGGGAACACAGAAAGCTTACTGTAATTGTGACGAATCTTTACGGAACCTTTCCGATAATATTCTTAGGCGTCTTTTTGGGGATTATAAATTCGTATATATTTCCAATCAACTCCGAGAAGCAAACATGATATGCAAAGTAGATAGGGTATTTAAGTAGAGCGTTGTAAGCAAGCTGGTATGAAGGCTATTGAGCCAGCAGCAGCGGAGACGATCTTTAGAGGATTACGATAGTGAAGAGTTACTGCTAGTATTCTACGAATGAAGCTTATAAGTCAGTGTTTCTCAAACTTTCAATACTGGCGCCCCCTTTTTCAATCACAATTTTTATCGCGCCCCCCTTATACATAATAATTTACTGAATGCAATAATAATGCACTTTTACGATAAAGCAACAATATTTATTATAAACCATACAAATTCATGACATAAAAATTAAATTTTGTATATGTTACTTTTAAGCAAAAAAAAGTTAAGTAATAGAATAAATACTAAGTTATTTTTCCTTTCTCTGATTTTTAAATTGGAACATCTTACAAAATGCGGTAGTTGCTTAGAAGACAAAATATAGATATCAGCTAAATATAGAAAATGAACTCAGAGGGTCAATTTCTTATCTTAAAACTCCTTTCAAAAACTTTGCTCTGTAAGACAAGCCCATGGAAGTAGCTAATAATTATTAAACTTGTTCTTAATTTAGTATTAATTAATTAGTCATAAAATACTCTGTGCACCACTCATACATTAAAAGCAGTGTTTCTCAAACTTTCAATACTGGCGACCCAATTTTCAATCATAATTTTTGACTCGCCCCCTGTACAACAATAATGTATTTACTGCAATAAAAATGCACTTTGAGAGAAAGACGCTAAAGTTACAATACGATCTTAATTATAAACCGTACAAATTAATACGATAAATATATTAAATTTTGAGTATATTTTATAATTTATATATTTTAAGAAAATTACTTAAAATATATATTACTTAGAATTATGTTATTTTTCTTTCTCTAATTTTCAAATTGGAACAGATCGCAAAATGATGTATTTAATTAAAGATTTATTTCCTTCAGCATATTCATTTCTCAAAGCACAAATGTCATTAGAAAAATAGTCTAGTCAATGTCACTCTCTATCATAACCATCACATCTGGCATTATAGGGTACGTTTGCGTGAGTCTGGGCAACCTATCGGACGTCTGCGCGAAACATGTAAAAATGCTTTTCCTCGTACAATTCCAGTCAGTTTTGGTCGACTCGATACTCCTATAGCTACCGAATCTAGCTTGAATGTACATTTTTTAAATTTCCACGTTAATTGTAATTCACGGTAATTAAGTATTTACGGCAGTAGATTAAAACAATATCATACATACATTTTTAAGTCGTAAGCAAACATTCGACCATAATAAAGAATCAACAAGTACACAGACGAACGAGCATGGTTCCGAAAATTAAATCAAGGCGATCTTCTCAAAAATACTTAAATTTTGGATTTACCACTACTGAAGTAAATGATGGAAAAAAGCCCCCAGCTCGATATGTGTTAAAACTTACAAATCTGTAGAACAACATGTGAAAGTTGTTTTTAAAACATGTAAAATCATTTAGATACGTTGGCAAGGAATTTTAAAAAGTATTTTCTGGATGAGGACAGCTTGGTAGCAAGTTACGAGTGGATTAGGGATCTATTTCAAGATACTCCAGAAGGGCTCTCAACTTCCGAAGAAGAAATCTTCATAGATTTCACATGCAGTGAAAATTAAAATGCAATTTTGTAATAAATCGCTCTTTGAATTTGGGGTAGAGGTGGATGAGGAATTATCTGTACTGAAAACAAAAGCACTTCGTATACTATTACCATTTTCAACATCCTACCTTTTGCAAACCGGATTTTCTGCAGTGGATGCCTTGAAGACAAAATATAGATCTCAGCTAAATATAGAAAAATAACTCTTTAAGTGTCAATTTCTGATATTAAAACCTTCCTTTGAAAAACTTTCCTCTACAAGAAAAGCCCGTGGAAGTCCCTAATAATTATTAAACTTGTTCTTAATTTAGTAATAAGATTGATTGATTGAATATTAACGTCGCACTGTTCAGCTGCACGAGGGCTTTTGACGACGGACCACGTAATTTTGAACCATGGTCAAGTGACGTGGATGACACCTGAGCTGGCACTCTTCTCTCCTAACTACCACACCACACCAACGGGAAAAAGTCTCAACTCTCAACAGATTTAACATGCAGCGCTGCCCTACGTGGCGGGTCTTTAGTGGTACTGGGCTCGAACTCGTGACAAGGCAAGCCACGATCCGATACCTATACCACTCGGCTACCGCGGCCAAATTCAGTAATAAGAAATTATTTATAAAATACCTTCTTCAGTACTGATACATCAAACGTATACTGACTGAAACACCGACTCTTCGCACGAGTTCATTTTTTTAAAAAAATAAAACATTATTCTTGATATAATAGCTGAACTGTAAGGAGAGTAAAACTGTGTGCACGACATTGTATACAAAAATGTAAAATGATTTTTTTTTTTAGATAAATGCTATAATTGTAAATAACTGTTTAAAAGAACTGTAATTTTAAACCTCACACAATTAGTATTTAGAATTAATGTTAAATTATGAAAAGAATATAAAATTCCGATGAAGAATAATTGTGTTACTTTTTAACATTTAAAGCGAGAAGACTTCAAAAAGTTTAACCCGGGAGCAGGCGCGTACTCGATACTAACATTAATGGTAGTGCGGGGGACTCAGTCACCCCAATCATTTGTTTAGAATTATTTTTACTGTACACGATACAAATCGGAATTCTAGTGAATATTTTAATTTATAGAAAGTATACTTACCTTCTTTCAAGGACTATTCAATTCTTTGATGATTTGAGAAAAATCCAATAAAACTGAACTAAAATGATTCAAAAAGTACAAGACCATAATAAAGGACGCAAATCAGACACTTTTCAATTATCCTACAGAAATGTTAAACCAATCAATTCTTTTCCAAATATCGCAAAACTCAATTACTTACAATTTCCCTAAGCGAAAAGCAAACGCATGAAAGATGGGAGGGAACTAATATTGATAATAACCATACCATAAGATTGAAGGTCAATCAAATGATTAGCAAACGTACTATGCAGCCTGGCTGAAAAGTGAATCATGAATTCCTTTTCTTTTTCTACAACTAATGTACAGTATTTCAATAATAATTACAGCGGTGAATTGTTTATCTTAGAATTTTTCTCAGGGTCTGGGTTTCGTTTTTTCTTTTAACGAGTAATATTTTATGTTAAAACGTAATAAAAAAATCACTCATTGAGGAAAAACAGCAAATAAAACAAAATTTTTTTTTCTTTAATTTGGTTTTGGGATCAAAGATAGCTATTTGATGACGGATAAAAGCTAGATAATAAATATAAATTATGTCAGTGTGTTGTGTGTATTTTTTTTTATTATGGAAGAAAGCATTTTGTTTTACTTCTCTTTCCGGTTATTTTTTTTTAAAAAAATCTTTAAATTTTCGATACGCTCGCGCCCCCCTTGTAGGGTCATCGCGCCCCCCCCAGGGGGGCGTGCCCCACACTTTGAGAAACACTGTTATAAGTTAATGTACCTCTGAAGACATCGGAATATCAACAGGTGATATACTATAGTTCATTATCGCTAAAACAAGCGTTAGTTTAATAAAATTAGTCTAAGTTAATGAAAGCTAATAATTCGAGTTGCGTGTATTTCTCAGAATCTCATTTCGGTAGACCCTATTGATCTTACGCGTAATTATTGATTAATTTCATTTTTCGTAATTTAATTTAATATTAAATATAAATCCTTTTTGTTTGACGTAATATAATATTATATGCTATTAGAGTTTCTCATATTGGAATCAAGTTAATAAATATAAGTTATTATTATACAAATGGCTCTTAGTGATTCTTTGCCTCAAATTAATCTTGGTGTCCCGGGTAGAACTCGGGGGGGTTCTCATATAATAATAAAATATATGGACGAATAAATGACTTCACGATCGTACAAAAGATAATTAAGAAAATATTACAGATCTTTCTAGATCAGAGCTTCAGATTTGGAAACTATTATTGAAGTTTTTAACGAAAGTGTAAAATTACATGGGGAATCGAAATTTAAAAGCATCTGTTCCATCGATTTCAAATTACTGCATATTATAAAATTTTACATCTGCTTCAAAGCACAAATTTGTTTCCTTACGAGGACAGATAATAAAAAGTTGTGCCGAGAGGACTTCACGCAGATTTCGAGAAATTTGACAATGAAATGCTAAATGCCTAATAAATTGAGGCACTTTAAAGTAACGTTGCCTTCTTCAGTTAGCAATTCCGCGTATTTTAGCACATGATATCTGACACGAAAATATGCCTCTATAAGAAAGAACCTCGTAATTTTGAAGTGACGAAGATGACCCCTGAGCTGGCACCCTGCTGTGCGGTTCATTGGACAAGAGTATTTTCCGATAATCCTTAGCCTGTGTTTTTTCAGTGAAAGGAGGAAATCGCTGTTTTATTAAAATGTCAGAAAGAAAGATTTGAGTTCGATTTCGCAAACTTTGCGTGAAATACAGTCGAACCTCCATATTGCGAATGTTTCTATATAGCAAACTTTTTCCTGGGACCTTCAACATTTCACGATTTTCTTCGTAAAATAACCTCTTTATAGAGAGCGCAAAGGGCATTCTCTATATAAAGAACCTTTTCTTTTGGGATTCAATTTTTGTTCTCTCTTTTTTTTTAAAGTAGTTCTGAAGAAAATTTCAAGTCATTCTCTCTTTAACACGTTTTATGGTAGTAATAAATCTTGAACTACTTTTATTAGATCCTAACTCGCTCAGAGCAATATAATTCTGGCCGTTCATCCGAGAAGTGCAACATTTAACTCCCATTGCCCTGTTCATTAGAAACATCTTCGATGTCCTCTTTCACCTTTAGTGGAGTTGTCCCGTGTCCTCGTGTTCTAGTTATAAAATAATATTCGTTAAGCATTATTTGTATGCTTTAAATTATAAAATGCCCTTAAAACTCATTAATTTTAGTGTAAAATTATTTTCTTAATTTTGAAAATACAGTGAATTCTTCGACATTCTTTTTTCTTGTTTTCGTTGCAGTTTTTCTTTCTTTCTTTCTTTTTGGATGGGTTAGACATATAAAATAAACATATATTAATTAAAAAAAGTGTGAATAATTACTTTTTTTAACATATAATTTTTATGAATTTAAAGTTTGTCTTATATATGTGGTTTATAAAGTATATTAAAAGATGAACCTCTATAGAACGAACTTTTTTCCGGGATTTAGTGACTTCGTTATATAGAGATCCGGCTGTATATGAATATAAAATAAGCCTTTTAGAAGATATTTTAAAATAAAAATTCTTCTGTTCATTGAATTTTAATTTATTTGATTTTTTTAATTAGCGGCTCAATTTAAAGTAACGCAAGGGCTATTGGCAATGGACCTCGTAATTTTGAACCACGAGCAAGGGATGAAAATGAACCCGGGCTCTCCAGACTTTCACATCTACATAAAATGACAAATTTGAGCCACAACAGTATTAACCTGCACCAGTCTTCCTACACGGCGAGTCTTCAGTGATACCAGGGCTCAAACTCATTACACCCCGGCTATGAATTCATGACCATGGCCATTCGGCTCCCGTAGCTACCCAATTAATCGAAGACAAGGATCAAAGCATAATGATTTTTCAAAAACATAATGAGTCCCAGGTTTTCACAAATATAAAGAACTAGCTGGTATACCCGTTCTTCGCACGGGTGAACTGAAAAATTAAACAACACAGATTGAAGGATAAAGAAGTTTTAATGAGTTAATTTTACGCGAATTGCAAATTAAACAAAAAAAGCTTTTGGCGTAACTCAGGTAACAAAAAAAAAAAAAAGAGAGAGAGAAATAAAACACCTTAGTTAAATTTTAAGTATGTAGGTCTAATAGCTGATAAAAAGGATTTTTTTTTATTTATAACTCCCCGTAACACTCTTGAGTGTTGAGTTTTGAAAATACTTTCCTAAGCTGATCTCTGCTCAGCAAAAGTAACACATTGTTAAAAGTTTTGTGTAATGAACGCTTAAAATAGTGTAAATAATTTTTATCTGAAAGTATAATACATTAATATTACTTTCTGTAGTATTTATTTTATGTTAAAATTGTGTAATATTCGCAAGCAACGCCGTTTCTTAAATTATAATGACGATCCAAAGAAAAACATAGCGAAATGTTAACGATAGAGTCAAGTTGGCAAATGCCTAGCTACTTTCATAACTCGAGCTTTATTACAGCTTTGTAAGACCCACCCTGTAAGGGAGCGATGCACGTTAATACTTTATCCACCGCATAATGATTTACTGCAGTTTTTTTCATACAATATTTTTTGGATCACTACATTGAAAATTAAGGGATATACATAAACAAAATACTCCACTTTGGGAAATTTAATCCGTTAGAGCTAATAAATTAAATAAAGATATTCCACTGTGTAAAATTAATTATATATACCCTTCACTTAAAATAAGTAGTCAAATCATTTTCTAAGGTCTTCATTAACATACAAAAACGTAAGACACTTAAATTTTGACAAACTATTTTTTCCGCTAAAATACTAATCATGGAACCCGTGCTGCCATATATCTTGGATGAGTGGATTTCAAAGACTATTCATGCTAATTATTGGTAGAATATTCCTTCTAAGTTGGTGTGGTGTGGTAGTTAGGAGAAAGGGGTGCCAACTCAGATGTCGTCCACGTTACTTGACTATGGTTCAAAATTACGTGAACCGTTGCCAAAAGCCCTCGTGTAGCTGAACAGTGCAACATTAATATTCACTCACTCTCACACTCCAAGAAATACAGAACAATAGTTATTGCGTTTTCAAGTGTAAAAATAATTATATCTGCCTATTTAATTAAAATTATAGCGTTATAATTAAGTACTAACCACAAAGAAATTTTGAAAATTTGTCCAAATGATGCAGTGTGAAAGAGAAAGCTTATTTACTTCAAGTATCAGAACTGATAAGCATTTATTTCGAAAAAATATCAATTTCTTACTACCAAATGTGCATAATAAGATGTTAAAAAAACATTAAAATAAAGAGAGATTTATAACAATCTCTCCCTTCAAAACTTAGTTTGATTCTGAAATAAAAAAAATAGGCATTATATCAGAGGAATTAATTAGAAGCGAGCATCTTGCGTAGCCAAAACAAAAAAGGTTTTTCACAAACAAAGATAGATACATGCAGACGTGGTTGTTTTGCAGCGCATGCCAGAATTGCTAGCAGAAGACAGAATTTTTTCCTACTTACTTGACAAATATCGTTATATTTTTGACACTTTCCCCAAATCTTTATCAATTATAGTCTATGCTATAAATTATAGCCTATGTGCTATTCTGATGTATTAGCTATATTACTGTAAAGTTTCATTAAAATCCATTCAGTAGTTTTTGCGTGAAAGACTAACAAAGATTTTCACAAACTTTCACATTTATAATATATTAGATTCTTTAAAAAAATATACAATTATGACATTAGTCATTTTATCATTTTTATAAAGAGAATTAAGTTATAGAATTTTATTTTTTGAATTCCTTAATGAGATTCATGTAAAGACAAAAGAATTAAGATGGCAATGTATAACTTATGTTATGTATAACATAATGAATTTGAGAATGAAAACTACGGGCAAACATTAAGCCAATGGGGTCGGTTTATCACCAGGGGGCGCTGCAATCATTTACCTATCATTAAACAATTACAGCTAAAATCGTTTACACTTGTGGTTGTGTGCTACCGATCGATTTTCTTGACACATTCTAGTTTTATATTCTTTAATTTTTTTTAGTTCTCTAAATATTTTAAACATATTTTCTAGTCATTTGCCTTTCGTATTGTTGTTAAACCTATACATAGTTTTAGTTTACAGTATTAGATTTAAGCTTAGTTTATACTTCTGTTCTTTAACCTCGTGTCTTGCGTTTTTATACTTTTAGCTTAAGTATTTAGTTTACGAGCCACATGGAGTTTAAAAAAAATATGGATCGCGTTCAATTGAACAGTCTTATATATTTAAAAATTGAGTGTTAAAGTGTAAAACAGAGGAGGCCCTTGGAGATGGCGACCGGAATCGATCGCCAAGAAACTTAGTTTAACGATAGGTATTTTTGGCGACCGGAATTGATAGCGAAGCAACATAATTTAGCGATAGGTGTTCCGAGAACTTACAAATTGTAGTTTTGCAATAAAATTTTTAAAAAATATATTAATGTGAAATTTAATACATATATATGGCATGCAGCCAAAACCAAACAGTCTTCGCGCGCAGGCGCAGTGAATTAAAACTGAAACTTGAACTAGTGGAAGAGAAACAAAAACTCTTGGACATTAGAGAGAAAAGAGAACGCGAGAGGTGCGCGAGCAGGCGTTACCTTCTGAATATCATCGTCAAACTTATCTGTAAAAACAACTACCTTTTTAATTAATTTTTGTTTAATGTTAAATAAACCATAAGAGAAACGTCTTGGACCCCTTGTTGTCTCCCACAAATTATGGGGGCTCGGCCGCGATCGATAAAATTTCGATTTTGAACCAAAGTCTGGACAATGAACAAAAGCGTCCGTGAGGAGACGCTCCGCCATTTTTCGGAAACTTCGTTCAACCTGTGTAGAGGTTTGAACTCAGCATGAAAATTCCGCCTGTGTAGAGGCCGGGATTGAAAAAAGATTTCGATTTTGATCAAAGTTTGGAACGTGAACAAAAGCCGTCCGTGGAGGAGACGCGCCGCCATTTTTCGGAAACTTCGTTCAACCTGTGTAGGGGTTGAATTTTTCAACTTCATTCCGCCTGTGTAGAGGTCGGAACAAATAACAAAATAACCTGTGTAGAGGTGTATTTTTCAACGAACCCTCAAAATCCCGCCTGTGTAGAGGTTGGAACTAACTCAGTGTGAATAATCTGCCTGTGTAGAGGTCGGAACTACAATTTCAACTATATTAACTGCGAAGAGGTGAAATCAGTGGAATCGAAATTTTTTCTTCAAATATTGGATACATCGTACGTGCGAGCAACAAGGGAGCCAGAAAAAAAAAGGTAGGATCTTTTCATATTTTTATAAAATGTATAAAAACGCTCTTAAAGAGGATCTCATAAGAGTTGTTGAGAATCTAGACGGTACTGTGGAGAGTACTGACACTATAGCTAAACTAAAGACTAAAATTGAGAACAGTAGTACATTTGAAAGTGATCCAGCTTTCGTTAAAACTTTAATTCAAAACTGTATAGATGAGAGAGTATCGCGAAACGAAAGAGAGGTAACTTTAGGAAAACAGAAAATTGAGCTCGCGAAACTACAGTTAGCACAGTTAGAAAAAGAAGTCGAACTTCAAAGGGTTAAAAATAAAGCATTAAGTTTAAATCCTGCAGCTAAAGTCGAAGATAAACAGTTCAAAACTTTAAATAAGGAAACTGCAACTCATATTGGCATTCGAGAAGCAGAAGATTGGTTTAGGCCTATTGATTTAGCTAAAGAGTGTGATATTTATATTTCATCTAGAAGCGGATCACATAAAGAAATTCCTATTACTTATGGATATACCCAAGACCCCTTTAAAAATAGATCACAAAACTTTAAACCAAAGATTAAAGAGAACTATCCCCAATATCTTGAAAGAGAAAATAAAAATTGCTTTATATGCGGTGATTCATCTCATTGCGCAAGAGACTGTGAGAAGCGTTTTAAATCTAAAGAATCTAACGACCACATCCATAATAGAATAAACGTGAATACTTTGAAAATCGAGAGCGAAAAACAAAATAGCGATGAATTCGAACAATTTCAATATGTAAACATTTTTGTGGAAAATCAGCCCGTTACAGCCTTGATCGATTCAGGTTGCCAGATCCCAGTTTTAAATTCCTCACTAATTAGAGTGCAAACACCTTCCGAAGAAATCATAACATTAAGTTCATGTTTTGGCGAACAGCGTATGGTAGAAGTTAAACCGATAAATCTTTCTCTTGATCAACACTCTCCCAGCTTAAGTGTTGGAACGGCAATATCACCGACCTTGACCGAAGAATTTATTATACATCCCAGTGTATATTCTGAAATAAAAAAAACTAGGCCACGCAAAGAGCGATGTTTTATTGAGTGAAAGTGGATCCTCTTTGAGTGCAGATTGTGGTGTTTCTTTTCCAGATGTTTCTGTTTCAAATGTGATAGAAAACTCTAGTTATGATTTGCCACATGTTAAAAACTTTAATACTAGAAAAAATGGTTCGAGTTCTCTAATTAAGGATTATAAATGTAATAAAATTAAGAGTACTAAGTTAAAACTGAGTATTGTAAGAGAAAAATGTTCTGATATAGTATTGTGTAAGAAAGCCAATGGTGCCATGAAAACGAGTTTCGTGGAATTCATCTCCCGCTCACCTACCCCTTCACCTATGGAACGTAATTATAGACGGTTTGTGTTGCTCCGAAAAATTTTTGAGCCCTGGCAGTGGAAGCGAAGGAAAAAGAGAAATCGTTTTGAACAGACGTCCAGAACTCTACAGAGGAAAATATCGATGCGTTCAACCAAAGATCAACTTGTTAAAAAAGACGTTCTTATGCCTGTGAAACAATGTGTTTTCCTGTGGAACCTTCCGGATGTCGAAGAGGTGCCTTCACATGATGGAGAAACTGTCTAGTTCAACAAAATTATGATATGTTTAATCTCTATATATTTGTCGTATAGTCCTTGTCTGTTCCGTTTTTTTTGTATGTTTCAGATTCTCCTCTGGTCTCCATGGAAGTACCGCTGCGGACAGCGTACGGTCAGAATGGCCGTTATGGCATGCAGCCAAAACCAAGCAGTTTTCGCGCGCAGGCGCAGTGAATTAAAACTGAAACTTGAACTAGTGGAAGAGAAACAAAAACTCTTGGACATTAGAGAGAAAAGAGAACGCGAGAGGTGCGCGAGCAGGCGTTACCTTCTGAATATCATCGTCAAACTTATCTGTAAAAACAACTACCTTTTTAATTAATTTTTGTTTAATGTTAAATAAACCATAAGAGAAACGTCTTGGACCCCTTGTTGTCTCCCACAAATTATATATTAATAAAGCTATTAGTAATGCATAAAAATAAAAAAAAATATGTTTTTATAAGTTAAAGGAAAGGAAGGATTTCATTTTGTTATATGATTGCACATGCAAATGTCGCCAAAATATTCAGTCGAATCAAACACGTGGCTATTTGTTTAGCCTTCCATCATGTGATTGTGACGTCAGATGAATCAAGTCCATTATTTTACCTTTGTGTGTGTGTGTGAGATACTTATATTTCCATAATAACCTTCTTTTTAACTCAAGACTATATACCAGGGATGAGCAGAATTTTTCAGGCTACGGGCCACTTCTAATTTTTTCAAGGTTTTGCGGTCCAACCAGTGTTAATGGTGCACAGAAGAGGGGGGGGGGCCACGGGTCCGGTCCCTCCCTAATAGTCCTTGATTTTTTTTCCGATTCATTATAATCCCATGTGTACAGAACGTAAAATATAATTAATTATTTGTTATTAGTGTTTTTTTATTAATTAATGGTAATTATTTATTCAGTAATTTATTTTTTGCTCTTTTTTGTTCCCGACAATCTTTCAAATAATAAAAATTAATGTTTGGTTACTTGGTGTATGATACGAGAATGTTAGAACCTCGACACCCACCCCCTACCCCCCTTGAAAAGTTCGTGTGTGCGTCAGTGCCCTATGTCGTAGGTGTGGTGAGGTAAATAAAAGGTTAATGTTATTGTACCCTAATAATAAATATGAAATATGTACTTTTCTGCAGAACTAAATTAAAAAAAAACACTTTAAAAACCGCGTTTAAAGAAAAAAACTCAAGATACAAACATAATAATAACAGCCACTAATATAATTATATTAAATGATGCGTTTATTATGAAGCAATTCAAAATACATTAAAAAATTAAACATTTTTATCTAAAGTAAGTTTTTTCGTTGTTAGAGTCAGTAGAAGACTTAGTCTGCGTACTGTCAGCCAATTATGAATTTTCTGTATATAATTACTGCTAAAATCTTCAGGCGATCACCCCAAAATATCTTGGCGGTATACCAGCCGATCGCGATCGACGTAATGCCCATCTCGGCTATATGCTATAGGATGGCCGCGGTAGTCGTAGGGTCCTGTTAGCGATCTCGTGATCTTTGATGTTGAATCACGAGTTCGAAACCCGAAGGCCCGCCATGTAGAACGACTGATGCGGGTTAAATATCTCGTTTACTTGGCATGGACGTTTGGAAAAGGGAATGTAAACTCAAGTGTCGTCCTTGTCGCTTGACCAAGTTTCAAAGTTATGAGTTCAATCGCTAATATCCCTTGTGTTGTCTTCCAGTGCGAAGTAAATTAAAATCAAATCAAATTACTTTTGGATCTTGGAAGAAGTGATTTAAAAAAAGACTATTTATAATACATATTCTAAAAGTTAAATTATTTAATCACGTATTCGATTTGATCAGATATAGATGATCAATAACAATAATTTGTTCAAGTAATCTCAGTATTTCGTCTTATAATATAAATAAAGCAGAAAATTGCGGAATGATAGTTTTGTAAATTCAGAATTATTATGTATGTATTCGTTGTTCCAAATCAATAACTGTTGTCCATTGTATATTTTAGGATATATTCTGATAAGAAATTTCCAAAATGTGTGAAATACTGTATTAAACTATTCAACCAAATACACAACATTTTTTAATTATTATTCAAATATTGCCCAACAGAAAACAATAAAACAGCCTTCCCTTAGAAATAAACTCAGTAGAAATTGACTTTTTTGTTAGAAATGATTGAAAACAAATAATTTTTCTCTGTATATATGAGTGTTTTCTTAATGTTTTTAAAAATGATATTTACAAGCAAAATCCTTTTTCCATTCTTTAAAAAATAAAAAATAAATTTAGTTGTGTTTGAAGTATTTTAAAACTGTTTTTGTTCCGATTCCTAAGTATCGTAATAAAATTAAATACATTGGAACGGGGTAAATAAAAAGAAAGAATTATACATTCATCTTTATGCTGGGGAAATAAAAAGAAAACCCCAATCTGCTTTCAAGAATTCATCCCTATTGAATCACCTACTTCCTTCCAATCCGGTAAGATATAAAACATGAGAAATTCTTCAATCCCCTAACTAAATAAAAAACGTCATTGCAAATCACTTACGATGTACGATGACTGGCATAATTATGTTCATTCGAAGGCATACTCGTAGCTATGAAAAATAATGGAGAAAAAGCTATTTAGTTTTTGTAGAAAAGTACTATTTCTCTATTGTTTGTGGTCGTTAGGATTATGTTTTTTATCCCAAGCTTCCGAAACGGGGCAGCATAATACAAGCATAAATATTTATGATATTGGAATTCCGAAAGCCAAGCACGGCATCTGTTTTTCGTGGAACATACAGAGACTCATTAGGCTTAAGGGAAAAAAAGAGGAATAATTTTCTGGATTTAGAACATAAAAAAGAGAGAATATTTGCCAGTTTGAATGTTTCAAAATGTTTGGATCGACAAGGTTAGTGCTGCTATGTTTCTTTTTTTTAAAAGGAAGAAGAAGGAAAATTTTTCGAATTTTTTGTAAAGGATAGAAACTTAGTATTTTTCAAAAAGAAAAATTGTTCTTCGCACTTTTTTTAAAATATAAAAAAACAAAAAAGGAGCGTTTTCAAGTACATAAAAATACTAGACATGATTTAACATTTATTATATATTTAGAGCGATACTTGAAAAAATTTGCTTGAAGAACTTATTTATATATAAAAAAAAATAGTTTTTGAAATTTATGATTAATTAAAAAGAATAAAATAATAGTAATATATTCACACTTAGAACTTTTTTTAAAAAATGCAATTATCTCGGATGATATAAATAACTTTTATAACGAAAAATATATTTTTCAATTAAGTCTCTTTAACCACATATACAATTTATTACATTTTCAAGTATAACGAAAGTCAAAAGAAAAATATGGGTAGACATTAAAGCTTAAAGACTTTGTAATAACATAAATATTTAAATAATCTCCCAAGAATAAACCATTTTAGTAATACGAAAACTAGTTTCCATTACTGTTTCTCTTATTATCGTTAAACGCCCAAATCATAATAAAATATGTTATTTATAGCTAAAGATATTTGAAATATCATTTTGGTGAAAGTTGACATAAAACTACATGTGTCAGTAACAGGAAACACACACAAAGCTATCAACATTTTGATTATGATTAATTTTTGAATTTTTTGTATTTAATACTCTCTCTACAAAACAGAAGTTAATGAAAAGAAACATTGGGATAGTTTTAAAAATAACGCAAATTTTCTTGCTAAAATTTACCTCAATTGATTTCAAAATTGTTATTAGACTCATTTTTGAAATGGAAGAAAAAATACCTGTTATTTCAAGCTATCGAATGTTTTTTTCTCGTTCAAAGTTATTTACATCATTTTCTTCTGGATTCTTTGTTTATAAGAGAGAGAGAGAGAGAGAGAGAGAGATAATAATACAAGTCAAATAACAGTTTTGCATTAATTTTACCATGGAAAGCTTCATTTAGTAATGTTTGTGTTAAGCAATTCGAAAATAAAACAATCTGGCATTAGAAAAATTTGCGATTTTTGTATTTTTTAACTGAAATTCTATATTAATGTATAAATTTTACATATTTTTCATCTATTTTTAAGGTATGAACATGTTTCTAACAGGCATGGCATTTGAATTATTTTTTACAAACACTGACATGGCATTTGCTATAACGATTTAAGATTTCTAATTTTTTTTCAAATTGTGGCAAGTCAATCCAAGTTTCTACAAAAACTTTTCATTTGCAAATTTAATTACATTTATAGTTACAAGCCAATTTTGAAAACACAATTCAGAAGTTATGAAGAGAAAGATAATGTGAATTATTTTTCACATTAACTATGCAATTTGAAGCAGAAACGCACCAAAACGATTATTTCGATTTTCTTAAATAAATAACTTTTCTTAAGAAAATTTGATTATGTAGGAATTTTTACAATAAATAATTTTTGCTACAAAGCAATTAATGTAAATAAATGAGTTTTTATTCAGAAATTAATAATAAAAATTAATCTTTCGTCTGCAAAATAGAAATTTAAAGTTGTAAATAAATTCTAAAAAGTTTGTTGAGAGTAAATGAATGTGAATGTAAACAAAAATGGATGCATATATTTTTTTCATCATCTTATTAATTTAGAAATCGTTATGAAGAGACTTTGATTTTATTTGGTGTTTTACTAATAAATTATTTTAATCTGACTTAAACAAAATTTCGAAAAAAAATATCTCCAGTTTTATTAAATTTGTTTTAAAGCCAATGAACTTCCATAAAACAACTTTACAATAAAACTAACTTCGCAAGTAAAATTGAGTTCTGCTTTGAAGAATTAAGGCCAAGCCCAAATTTATATAAATTTTGATCTTTTAACTTAACATATTAAATTATAGATACGTTAAATGACTCATTTTAAATAAATATGTTAATTAATTTTTGAAACCTTGTTAAATGTTGTTGTTGTTGTTCTCGTGTCCATGAATAAATGCAGTAGATATCACTAGATTCCGTCGAAAGTCTTGATCACTGCCTCTGCTATTCTGGGAGCATCAGGGCTGTATAGGGAACAAAGAGTCCCTCAGAGGGACCATTCCCATTTTTAGTAACTTTGTTGCGACGGTTGGGCATTCAAGATGTGATTGGGCGTCAGTTGAAGATCTGGGCAGTGTTTGCATTGAACATATGATCTTGTCTTGTCTGGGTGAATCTTCATGCCCTTAAGGTGTTCAGTTCTCAATCTGGCAATTGTGGATGTTATAATTCGGGGACAGTCAAATTCCGTAACTAGGGGTTTTTTAAAAGTGTGATTCATAATTCTATGTTTGGCTACTGCATTAGCATCATCAAGTGTGATGGTGGTGCACTTATGTTCGATGTCTCTAGCTTCTTTGGCGAGGCTATCTGCACATTCATTACCCTCAATGTTGACATGTGCGGGTATCCATTGCAGGATACAGGATTTTCTTTTGTTGTGCAGCTGTTCTAGAAGGGTAATAATATCACAGGAGATGTTAGTCTCTCCATTTCTTATGGCTTCTATAGCGGATTTAGAATCTGAGAAGATTACTAATCCTTCTGTAGAATCAATAACATGTGGGTTTTGTTGATATAATAAAAGGGCCTCTCTAATTGCCACGAGTTCACTTGTGAAGTTTGAGGCGATTATGCCTGTGTTAATTTTGTGTTTGTAGTTATTACCATCTGGGAGGAAAGATGATTCCGGCACCTCCATTGCTGAGGGATCTGTCTGAGGAACCATCAGTGTAGGCGATTGCAAAGTTATCTTGAGAGAGTATTGCTATCGTTTCCAGTCCTTTTTGTCTGAGAGTTACAGGGTCTTCTTTTTTGGAACATGGCTGCAGCAATTCCAATTCGAAACAAGTATTCTTTGGTGGGTTTTTTGGAATGAGGGGCTCCTGAAGGAACTCTAAGGAGGAATGATCCAAATTGAGTTCTTTTCTGAATTCACTATCAAGTTGGAGAGTCGAAGATCTTTTGAGCCTTGTAGAATGCTTCCATTTATCAAAAACTCTTCTAGAGATATGGTCCAAACCATATGAGCGTAGTTTATTAGTGAACTTGATAGTAGCAAGTTTGCGCCTGCTTTCTAGCGGAGGCAAGCCGCATTCTTGTTCGGCCTTTTCATTATTGGTTGATGACACTGCTCCAATAATAATTTTGGCAGCTCTGTGTTGTACAGAATCAAGTTTCCGCTTAACAGAAATAGAGGCCGGAGTCCAAATTGGGGTCGCATATTCTAAAACCGGTCTGATAACAGTGCAGAAAGTGCTTTTTAGGGTTTGAGGTCTTGAGCCCCAAGAAGTTCCGCATAGCTTTCGAAGAATATTCAGTTTTCCAAGAGCTTTGTTGGTAGTTTGTTCGATGTGCTTTGAAAAGCGGAGTTCAGGATCTAAGGTTACTCCAAGATAGGTGGGAAGGTCGACTTTTTGATTTGAGAGTTCTGTATTTTGATATTAGCATTAAAACTGCTTCTGTGTCGTCTATCGGTAGAGAAGATGCAGTAGTTTGTTTTGTCTGCGTTGATGGTTAATTTAAGATTCTCTGCCCATTCAGCAATACCTTTCAGTGTTGTGTTTAGGGCCTTTTCCGATTCTGTAATGTCATTGTGTGAGTGCCATATAGCAATATCATCAGCGTAGCAGGCGATATTTGTGTCCGGGTGAATATGATGGTGGATGGTGTTCATAAAGATGAGAAAGAGCAAGGGGCTTAAGACAGAGCCTTGAGGAACTCCAGCCCACATTCTGCGAGATTCTGAAAGTGCCCCGTTAAATCTAACGGAAAATTTTCTTCCTCTGAGAAAATCATTTATCCATAATAACGCTTTGCCATTAATTCCGGTGCCTTGGATAGTATGGACCAGTTTTTGACGCCAAACTCTATCAAATGCTGCTGAGATGTCCAAAAATACTGCTAAAGTTTTCTTGTGAGGCTTGTTAAATAAATTATTAAAGTAAGCTCAAACTAACAAAATTGAATATTAACATAGAAATGCAAAAGCTTTGTGCAAGGAAATGAAAAAAAAAATTAAAACACATAAATGAATAATCTATGCCTGTCTGACTCTAAATTTACTCTGCTAAAAAAATTAGAAAAGCATGTGAATTTAACGAAACTGCGTAAATATTTTTTCTGTGATAACTAACGTAAAACAAAACTTCCACAGTCTAAAGTGTAGCAAAAAACAGAAGAAGTAAACTTTATATGCAAATCAACGCTCATGTCGTCAAAAACCAGAAAAAGGATATATAAGTACAGAAAAGATGATTACATTGAAGCTGTTGTTTTTCGTTGTCTCAGTTGTGAAATTCAACCTTTTGGAGGTCGTTTTAAGACAAGATGATCGCAAAATGTCTCGACAACGTGTTTGATCGGAATCCATAGCTTGGCGTATTATCAAAAGACTGGGATTCGCAGAAACACAAAGAACTGTAGCGGTGCATTTGGAGGGGTAAGAAGTGGCATTCATTGCAAGACATTGGATTCGATTTCAATAATTCGGGGATGTTTGACGTTGGTCAGGCAAGGTTTCTCAAGTGACACCATCAATAAATAACGACCAATATATCCTGCTAAGATCAATACAAAACAACTAATACGACTCAAATTTAAATACAGCATTTCTTTTGGCAACATGACATAAAGTTTCAAGCAAAACATTCCGAAACATGCTTCATATGGGTGATCTGTACTCCCGTAAGCCAGTAATGTGTTTTCCATTGACATCAAGGCACCATGCGAACCAAAGAAAGAGGTTTTCTGAACAGCGAGATTGGACGCAGAGGGACTGGAGACAAGTTCTGCTGACGGATGACTCCCGATTCAATTTAGAATGGGAATTCAGACGTGTTTTGGTATGGCGAAAAAGGGGGACTCAAAATAACCCATTATTCGTTCTGGATGACAGACTAGGTGGTCTGATGGTAGGAACTGGTATCATCAAAGGAGAATATATTGGCCTGAATATCATTCGAAATGGCAATTTGATGGTTCAAAGGTATGCAAACGAGATCCTAAGACCCATGTCGTGCCTTACGTTGCACTATTCGTGATTTCTTTCTTTTTATTTAGGAAAATACGTTAGACGTCCTCTTCGCGTCTAGTGGAAAACTTTCTTGAAGCTGAAACAATACAGCGTATGATGTGGCCAGCATATTCTCCTGACCTAAATCTTATCCAGAAGTCTTGAGATACATTTGAATGACGCTTTCAGTGAGATCACTGCCCTAGCTTACTGTCTGGGACGTGTAGTTTGTTCTTCTTGAAGAGTGCAATTGTATTTCCCGAAGTCTCATAGATAATCTCATTGCATCTAGACAGAACAAGTGTGTGGTAGTTTTTGCAGTTTGAAGGGGGGATAGTGATTTGTTTTAAGGGCTGTTTACAGAAGTGTCCCGATTCAGTTTAGAGCGTGACGCCAGACGATTTTTAATATGGCGCAAAAAGGAACTCGAAATTTTATATTCATGCAAGAAAAGTTAACATTTCAGACGGGGTGCTTTGATGGTAGGGGTTGGAGTCAGCATAGGCGGAAATACTAACCTGCATATCATTTGGAATGCAATTTGACAGCTTATATAAGTATGCAGACGAGATCCTGAGACCCTATGTCATGCCTTATGCTGCAGACATTGGCGATTTATTTCTTTAAATGACGGATAATGCCAGACCTCATACAGCTAGTCTAGTGGAAAACTTTCTCGAAGCTGAAACAATACAGCGTATGATGTGGCCAGCATATTCTCTTGACCTAAATCTTATTCAGAAGTCTTGAGATACATTTGAATAACGCTTTCAGTGAGATCACTGCCCTCGCTTACTGTCTGGGACGTGTAGTTTGTTCTTCTTGAAGAGTGCAATTGTATTTCCCGAAGTCTCATAGATAGTCTCATTGCATCTAGACAGAACAAGTGTGTGGTAGTTTTTGCAGTTTGAAGGGGGGGGGCAGTGATTTGTTTTAAGGGCTGTTTACAGAAGTGTCCCGATTCAGTTTAGAGCGTGACGCCAGACGATTTTTAATATGGCGCAAAAAGGAACTCGAAATTTTATATTCATGCAAGAAAAGTTAACATTTCAGACGGGGTGCTTTGATTGTAGGGGTTGGAGTCAGCATAGGCGGAAATACTAACCTGCATATCATTTGGAATGCAATTTGGCAGCTTATAAGTATGCAGACGAGATCCTGAGACTCTATGTCATGCCTTATGCTGCAGACATTGGCGATTTATTTCTTTAAATGATGGATAATGCCAGACCTCATACAGCTAGTCTAGTGGAAAACTTTCATGAAGCTGAAACATTACAGCGTATAAAGTGGTTAACATGTTTTCCTCATCTTAATTTGATCAGGCATGTTTGGAATATTTCGGACGTCGTATTACTGCAAGACCAAGGGCTCCTGTTGTTTTGAGAACAGGAGAATCGGGCATCGTCAAGAGAGGAAGAGTAGGCCCCAAAGTCTCATCGATAACCTCATCACATACATGCAAAACATGTGTTTTATCAGTTAGGGGGAGAGGGACCACACATCATATTAAGCGTACAGTATCAATTCTAAGCAATCGAGATTCTTTTGTCATTTTCATGCAACAAAATTGTTGCTTTGAAACATCGTTTCATGCTTTTTATACCATTGCAGAAAATTAAATTTCCCATGCAATGTTTTTTTTTGCTTCTTTTTGATTTTGTTGCGCTTTGTGGCACCTGTACTCTACATTTCATGCTTATGCATGGCTATCGGGCCACCGTTTCTTCACTTTTTTGGTTGCTCCTCTAATTTTTGGATTGAAAACTTCTTTAGCCGCGTTGGACACCTTTTTGTAGGGGAAAATCTTATGGGTTCGAGTCACCGACATACTCATGACTGGCGCACGCTCAGTGTGCTGTGCGTCTTGGACAATTTTTGGATGGGTGAAATCTCGTGCGCTCGCGTCATCGACATGCTTATAGCAGTATATCTGTAGCTATACAGCTGACGTATAGTGCTGTGTATATCTTATAAGTGAAACTGAATGGATTTAGTAAAAAGTTCAAAGTGTATATGCTGTGCATTGTTGAAATAGTGTTTCTGTTTGATTATTATTTGAATCGTTTAATGGAAGAATCATTTTGCAGTACGATAGTGAGTACTAAATAAATATATTAATATTTTTAAGATGGAAAATAAATAACAGAAAATAATTTTAAATACTCGTATTTATTTTGGCGTATGAAAATTTTATATTATTTAAAATTATTTTAAATCTTCGTATTTATTCTGGCGTTTGAAAATTTTGTAATATTTATTTTCTAATATTTAACCTCTGCAATGCATCACGCAATCCGGATTAGTATTTCACATGGGCTTAGACGTTTTCTTACTACCGTGGTAAAACAGACTTCTAGTTTTTCAATCATATTTTTATTGAGGATTTTGATAGTAAACATTTTATGAAAATCTAATAATAAATCAAGAATAAAGCGCTGAAGTTTAAAATATTCTTATTAATGCAAAATTATAGTTTATTACCTTATATCATTAAAATATTTAGATATGATAGTGATGCAAACAATTAAAACAATGTTAAAAATCAAGTACATTGAAATTTAAGTAAATACAAATACTATCCATAAATAATATGATTGTATATTAATTGTTATTTCAATTGAATTGTTTTTATATTTTGTCATGATCTTGTACAGCCCGTAATATATTTGATTAATACACAACCATATAAACATGCATACAATCGTTGCTCGAAGTGTCAATAGATGTGAAAACTAGATTGATGTTGATAATTTTATTTCAAACATTATGAAATTTCAAATTTTAATACTAAATGTTCTAAATTTTCACTTTTATCGGCAGTCTATTTAACTGCCATTTTTTTACTGTGCAATGTTTTACCCGGATTGTGGTGATGAATAAAAGTAGTAAAATATAAAATAAGATTTTATTTTTTCCCCTTTTTTATGCTACTCTTTTGAACTAATATTTTAAATATATTGATTTAGAATACAAGTCTAAGAAAATGTACAATATCTGAAGGTTTTTTCATAAAAGACTACATTAGAATGAAACATCATATTTATTATTTGTCAAATTCGTGTACAACTTGCTCTTTCTTCTTTTTTCGATTTTACTTAAATTTAAGTAAAATCGTATCGAGACTAGAAATTAATGTATGATGTAGCTTTATGATTTTTGGAGACTGAGTTATAGCTATTAGTGAATTTTTGGTTGTGTTGCTAAGATATCTTATTTCTTAAATTTTTTATCAAAATATGATAAATCCACTTAAAATTTAAATTTTAATATATATATATATGTTAAGTATTGGCCGAGTGGTAGTTTTTTGACGAGTGTTTGCAGGTCTTCATCAAAATACACATCTTCAGTGAACAGATATCTTCTTTACTGTGGCGCACACATCGAAGTTTAGGACAAACTTATAATGCACCTTCACAAAGACGAGACAAACAATTCATGATGATGATATTAAAGCACAGTAGACAAGCAAAAGTGACATCTTGACGGACACAATACATAAACACGGAGAAACAGCTATATTTACTAGTACATTATGACGGCAAAAAAGGATAGAGCAAGCGACGAACGCCATTACACAAGTTGTTTTTATTCCCTACCAACAGTGAAAGTGCGTGATGACTACGCAATCATAGCTCTGATTGGATAGAAAGTGCGGGACAGGAATTTCTGATGTAATAATATTCATCGATTACGATTAAAATCAGAGTGTTAGTTCTGAACCAAATAATCAAAAGATTTCAATATTGTTTTAAAAAAGTTAATTAAAGAAAATGCTAGTGGGAATTATTACATTTCCCCCCTCCGCAAGACGCGGGCGTGCACCAGGGCCCTTGATACAGACCCGTACCTTACAGAGAAATAAGTTTTAAAGTTTTGAATAAATTATTAATTATGAAACTTCTTGCACTTGTTGGTAATGACATACATAGCATGATCTCCAACACAGAAATTAGATACTAGAAAAATATGAAAACATATACTGTTAAATTGTAACACATGGGTACCCATAAACAACAATCAAAATATAAAATTCAAAATGCAATAAAATTCACAAAGTATTGCTTCAAAATATTCACATTTTCATGAAGAGCTGATGTAATAACACATTCACACTACTAAACATGATATAAAAATACACAATATCAAAAATAAAATAAGGAACACTTGAAATGGAATGAAAATAAGATTCAAAATAATTGTAGCCTAAAATATCAAAATATCAATGACAAACATCATGAAAACATCCAAGTTTGTCTCAAAAATTTGACTTCCTCATCTAAAAGTAAACCTAACAGTCCAAGACTATTAAGGAAGGGGAATTTAATTCAGACTCTTCCCTGGCTCCATCCAAGAATGCACACTTCTCCAAAACTTAAACAGTACATCGAGATGAAGACAGGAAAAAATCCGAAATGGATTGGGAGGTGGACCAATGTTTCGCACATTGTAAGATCTACAATCATTTCTTGTTCTGATACATCACACACACACACACACACAACAGTAAAAAAAAATATTTCAAGAGTGGAAAGGGGGTCCACCTAAGAGGGGCAAAAGGACAATGATTTGGTTTTATGTAGTTGTATGTGTGTGTTTTCTTTTAGAGTAATTTCTATTATTCATGACTCAATTTCAATTCTTCAGGAGGGTAATAAGTTCTTAATTTTGAAACGTGCACAATTTCAGTAGGTTTTTTAGTTAACGCGTTAGGCTTTGTTATTTCATAATTGACATCTGGCAGCTTTTGTACTATTTCATAGGGGCCTGAAAAAATTGGGGATAATTTTCTTCGATTTGGATAGTTGAATTCTTCATAAATTACGAGGTCACCCGGTTCAAAAGGAGAATCAATGAAACGCGCATCATATTTAATTTTATTTTTCTCATGGTATTTTATGGTGTTCTCTTTTGCTAATTTTCTGGCTTCTTCAACTGGAGGGTAAACTTGATTTTGAGCTAATGGAGGTGTATATGGTAAAGTGCCAAATAACAAATATGCAGGAGGGAATTTTGTGACTGAATGAGGTGTTAAGTTATACTCATTGATTACTTGTTCTAGAAATTGGGTCCAAGGAATTTTGGTAGGAGAAGAATTTACTTTACATCTCTTAATTTAGTTACAATAGACTGATTTACACGTTCACATTTACCATTTGTCTGGGGATGATGAGAAGTAGTTAATAACTGTTTAACGTTATAATTTCTTAAAAAGCGTTTGAATCGGGATGAGGTAAAAGCACCATTTCTATCAGTTAACAGTTTATTAGGTATTTGAATTTGGAAAAGTTGTTTTAAACAATTAGCATAGGTTTCGGTTGTTTCACTTTTAGAAGCAAAAGCCCAAACATAGCGAGTTGCATGATCAATTATTAAGTGAAGACATTTTTTAGTAGAATTATAGTAATTGAATCCACCAACAGAGAGAGAGAGAGTATCAACTGAAATATACTCAAAAGGTTGATCTGTGGGGGGTACAGTCTGTAAAAGACCAAATCTTTTTTGCCTTTTCCTTTTATTTAATTGACATACATTACAATGTTTAACAAATTTTGAAATATCTAAGTTAATATGAGGCCAATAGTATTGAGGAGTAATTAAATTTATCATTTTTTGAGTACCAGGATGTCCAAAATGTTCATGAGCATTTTGCAAAATTTTTCTTCTTAATGAAAAAGGTACAACAATTTCAAACAGATTTTTCTTTTTAAGAACAAAGACATCATCAACTTTCCTATATTTAGGATCATTTACATTATCTAAATTTTGATGGGTCTTTATCTCACTTAATTCAAGTAAATGTACTGAGTGTTGGATATATTGAGCAATAGGGTGTCTTGATAACATGTCAGCTTCAACATTATTAGTTCCCTTTAAATATTTTACTTCATAATCAAACATGCTTAATTTTAATGACCAACGAAATAATCTACCCCTTAAATTTTTCACATTTTTAAGCCAAACAAGAGCAGCATGATCAGTATGGATTATGAATTTTTTACCGTGTAAATAATAATAAAACTTATCAAGAGCATCTATTATGGCCAAACATTCCAATTCTGTGATGCAATAATTTTCTTCATACTCACGTAAAGTTCTAGAATGAAAAGATATACTGGATGAGGAGTACCAGAATTATCAGGTTGTTTCAAAATAGCTCCAATAGCTTTCAGCGAGGCATCACAGAAAACATGCAGAGGTAATTTAGGATCATATAATTGTAATACAGGTTTAGTTATTAATTTATTTTTTAACAATTCAAATGCTGTTTGACATTCAGCAGTCCACTCCCATTGCTTATCTTTCTTTAGTAATTTATTTAAAGGTTCCCTAATTTTGGCATAGGAATCAATGAATTTGTTATAAGCATTTACAGAACCAAGGAAACTTTGAAGTTGTTTAACATTTTTGGAAGGTTGTAATTTTTTAATAGTTTCAATATTTTGATTATCAGGGGTAATGCAGCCTTCTTTAATTTCATAGCCTAAAAAATTTATCTTAGTTTTTGCAAAAACACATTTTGAAAATTTTAATTTAATGTTTTTCTCCTCACAAATTTGGAATATTTTTCTTAAATGAGCATAATGTTCCTCTAAAGAATTTGAAAAGACAACTATATCATCAAAATAGTGACAAGCAAAATTTGAACACTTATGTTTAGTTAAAATTTTACGAATAGTACGATTAAAAATTGCTGGAACATTTCGAAAGCCAAAAGGAAGAACTTGAGAAATTCATATAAACCTTCAGTTGTAACAAAAGCTAATTTTTCTTTATCTTTATCATGCAACGGAATGTGCCAGTAACCACTTGCGAGGTCAAGCGTAGAAAAAAATTTAGCACTATTCAATTTATCTAGCAGGGAGTCTATTCGAGGTAATGGTTCTGCATCTGTTTCACAAATGGCATTAAGTTTTCTATAATCAATACATAATCTGGTTTTCTGCTTTTCATCTATCTTATAAGCTAAAGTAACCGGGGAAGAAAAACAGCTATTGGATTCTTTAATTAAACCTGCAGCTAATAAATTTTGTATTTGTTTATTAATCTCAGCTTCTAAAGTGGCTGAGGTTCTATAAGCTCGCTGGTAAATTGGGAGGTCTGATGTTAAATTAATTCTAGGGGGCTCCATTCTTATTTTACCTACATCATACTTATTTTTAGAAAAAACATGAGTGTATTCTGAAAGAAGTTGTATCAGGTTAGGAGATAGTTCTTTAACAGAGGTGAGAGAACTTCCTCTGAGGTATTTACTAACCCTTCCTGTATATGTAATGAAATTAGTTTAGTGAGTGGATTTTGATTATTTACAATAATTTGTCCATTTTGTAGTAACTGGTTATGTTCACAATCAATAACAATTTTATATTGACTACATTCTGGTAGTCCTAGAATAATGTAAGGTAGGCTACTATTAATTATATACAGATTTATGTTTCTTTCTACCTGTCCAATTGTTAAGTACGCTTTGCATAGTTTGTTTAGTTGAAAATTGCCATGGGCTTGTGACTAATATGTATAGGCCTAGTTGTTTGTTTATGTAATCTAAGTTTATTTGCAATATCTGTAGAAATTAAAGATAGAGTGGATCCAGTATCAATAACAACATTCACATTGTTATGTTTAGGTAAATTGTCCAAGTTAACTAGGATTGGCAATGAAGAGATGTGTCCGGACACCTGTATTTGTCAATATGTAGGGCAAGAGGCCTCAGTAGAGGGGTGTTGTCTCTGATTAGGAAATTGTTGACTGTCAACAGAGTTCTCCGAGCTCTGAGAAACAGCGTTAGCAGCCAAAGGTGGAACACAATTAAATGGGGTTTGTCTTAATTGATGTTGATTAAAAGGACATTGCAGTTTCCAATGATAAGCACTGGGAATTCCTTGTTGTGTGCAAATTTTACATGGATATGGTGGCAGTCCATGTTGAAAATGTGTGTGGTGGTTGGGCCTAAAACCTCTATTGTTAAAGTTATGAGCATGCTGATTTGGGAGATGTTGGGGACGCATTCTATTAAAATTTTGGAAGTTGGGTCGAACAAAGTAGCGGTTTTGAGGTACAAAAGTATTTTGTCTTGGTCGAATGGGCACATTTTGTTTGAAAGTATTCTGTTCAGGTTTTGGGGCTTGGGTTTTCATTAAGCGTGTAGCTACCATGAGCCATTCGGTAGGTGAGGTAGGGGGATTTACTGTCATTAATTGTTTAATACTGGTGGGCATTCCATCCGTAAGTCCTTCTAAAATGAGTTGAGGAGGTAATACTAATTGTCTACCATAATTTAATTTTTGATGTTCTAAGTTATCTTTTAATTGAAGTTGTGAGAAATCTGACAAAGTTATAACATTAGGTTTTAAAAAATTTCAGTAAGAATTGAACACAGTTCTCCAAAATTTAAAATATTAAGACAAGAGTTAATGTACTGAGTTAATGCAGACCCTTTTAGATATCTTGATATGTTTACAATTTTCCAACTATCATCTCTATTGCCAAGTTTACATGCATTATTAAAATAATCTAACCAAGCTTTTATTAACATTCCATTTTCAGAATCAAAAGGGACTATGTATGGTTCATTAAGGGTTTGGTTGGTATTACTTATTAAAGCCAAATTGGTTTGCTCATTATTAGCCATTTTAAAACCAGATCTGAGAATCATACAGATATTAAAAATTTAACTTAAACTTAAACATTTGAAGTACCAAAAATAGAAATACAAAAATATATAAAATTGAAATTACAACAAAATCAAAACATTTGCAATTATTAATTATTAAATTCAAATATCAAACATTACAGTATTTAAATTTCTTATTTCAATATATATTGTTTTATGTTAATTAAAAACATGTATTGCAACACTATTAAATATATATCAAATAATTTTTCATGAAATGCCAGGCACAAAAATTTCAAAGGTCAAAATCACTTGTTGAAAAAATCATATGTATAAAATTTGCAATATAAATGATTGATAATAATATTTCGTAACTTATATTTAAAATTCTTCACTTTTCTGTTGACGACTGCACTTTTCGATGAACATTAAATTGTTATATTCACAAAAAATCCTTGGATTAATTCGTTGAGAACGAAGCCGTCTCGCACAACTTGAAAAGGGGATTTCCCCCTGCCCAACGAAGAAGTTGAAGCATTAGGAATTTTAGCAAACTTACGACGCACTTCCTATTTTCTTCTCTTTATTTATCTCTTCACGATGGGAAACTATCCTGCCGGCTTTCTGTTAAGTATTGGCCGAGTGGTAGTTTTTTGACGAGTGTTTGCAGGTCTTCATCAAAATACACATATTCAGTGAACAGATATCTTCTTTATTGTGGCGCACACATCGAAGTTTAGGACAAAATTATAATGCACCTTCACAAAGACGAGACAAACAATTCATGAGGATGATATTAAAGCACAGTAGACAAGCAAAAATGACATCTTGACGGACACAACACATAAACATGGAGAAACAGCTATATTTACTAGTACATTATGACGGCAAAAAAGGATAGAGCAAGTGACGAACGCCATTACACAAGTTGCTTTTATTCCCTACCAACAGTGCAAGTGCGTGATGATTACGCAATCATAGCTCTGATTGGATAGAAAGTGCGGGACAGGAATTTCTGATGTAATAATATTCATCGATTACGATTAAAACCAGAGTGTTAGTTCTGAACCAAATAATCAAAAGATTTCAATATTGTTTTTAAAAAGTTAATTAAAGAAAATGCTAGAGGGAATTATTACATATATATATATATATATATATATATATATATATATATATGCTTGGAAACATCTTAATCCACATGAAAATTTTGTTGTTCGTTATTCTATCTATTGTATTCTAATATAAGTAGAAGCATTTAATAATAAATAATCTTTTTATTAATTTGTTTAATGGAAAAATCATACCTTCTTGCTTCAAATCATGACTACTAAGAGTATTTAATATTATTTGTTTATAGGGTTTTGACACATTTTTTTCGTGTCTCTGATAATAATGCATATATTGAAGCAAAAGTTAATAATACTTTCTTGTAAAGTATATTAGCACAGAAAAGAGTGAACTTATAAAAACTGGGTATAACTTAAGTTGAAACTGATCAAGTATGAAAACTCTATTTTTCGAGATGATAATTTATAATTTTAGTTCGAACCAAAACATAATCATATTTGTAAAATAAAAATATATCTTAATGAAATAAAATTTCTCTTTTGCTGTGTAACTTTTTATACAAGGTAATTCAAAAAGAAAAATACAGTTTCGGTGCCCTATAAATAAAGAACAATATATATATATATATATATATATATATATATATATATATATATATATATGTAAGATATATATATATGTAAGATATATATATATATATATATATATGTAAGATATATATATATATATGTAAGATATATATATATATATATATATGTAAGATATATATATATATATATATGTAAGATATATATATAAGATATATATATATATATATATATATATATATATATATATATATATATATATATATATGTAAGATATTGAATGTAACCTATAACAAAATTTTTATGGCATTATTTTAAGTTTTGTTAGAAGCAGTCACAAATATTCTATGTGTGAACCCTTAGTCACACGACATACATCGAGTCGGCAGTGCTTTTTCTTCCCAAACGTGTGTTAAGGTATAAATTTCATCGGTAGTGGCCGTGATACACTGTTTCAGCTTCATCCATCACTTTTACTTCTACATAAACAACGCATGTAGTTTAAAATGCTTCATACCATTGTTAGATAGATTTTCTAATTGGAGATTCTTTTCCGAATCGGAATCAAAAAAGATATTGTGCAGCTGTTGCATGAATTCCATTTTGCTAAATTCAAGCATATAAAGAGCCTTTTCCTCTGTAGACAACTCTATTTTGACTGATTAGTCATATGACACGCCCACTATTGCTTACGTCACTTCTGTCTGGGGCTAGACACAAACTTTTAAAGTACATTTATCTTACGGTTTGCGCTGAGGAGGTGCCGGTCTTTGACTATTACTGTTTACAGCATCTGGAAAATGAATACTTTTTTATAAATCAGCCTGTTTTTAAAAACTATTCTTCATTATCTATATACGAGGGTGGTCTAAAATATATCCAGCTTTGAATTTCTCGCATATAGCAGCCATGCTATGACGGTGCCACTTTGCACTAATGCTCATGTTTGATTTTTTTGCACATTCGAGTGTGTCATTTGCCCTATTGGTCAACGAGTTGTAAAAGTTCTTCGGATTTCCGATTTCTTTCAAAAGAGGAGTAATGAATGAGTTCAGCAAAGAAATTGCATCAAATTTTGTCAAAATTTTAATTACCCTCAAAGCAAAAACCTTAGTAAAATTCAGCAGGTGCTTGGAAATGAGGGGTAACTGAAATCAAGGATTGGCTTAACCCAGTGTTTCTTAAACTGTGGGGCGCTCCGCCCCTAGGGGTCATGATAACCCTACAAGGGAGGCGCGAGCAAATAGAAAATAAAAGGTTTAAAAAATTAATTTGTTGGAACGAAGTGTTAACAAAATACTTTCTGACATAAAAATTGATGTAAAATTGACGTAATTTATATATATATATATATATATATATATATATATATATATATATATATATATATATATATATAAGCTGGCGATAAAGTTTCCACTTTGATACGTTCATTCATTATCTGATCCTATAACTAAATAAAAAAGCATTTTGTTTGATTTGCTGTAATCCTACGATGAGAGGTTTTTTATTACGTTTTCTTTTTAAACTTAAAATACTACTCTTTCAGAAAAACTCAGACCCAGAGAAAAATTATAGGAAGATAAAAAATTCATCGCTGTAACTATTATTGAAATGCTGTTAGTTATAGAGAGAAAAGGAAGACTTATTCAGAAAGCAGATTTGCGTTAGTCCTCATCGTTTTCATCGTTTTGCCTTAGAACTTATTGGTGTGATTAGTTCTGTCCCTTCTATTATGTTTTTTGTTTTTCATTTAGGGAAGTTATAAATAATTTTTTTATTACTGTTGCGCTTTTTTCCATGTGAAAGAGTTGTATGATATTTGGAAAAGCACAGAGAGAGCACTTTGAAGGATTATTTGGCTAAGATTTCTTTTTATAGGTATTTAAAACATATGAATCATGATGAAATACGCATTTTACTCAATTCTTTCTTTAGAACTAACATCCATATTTTTATATTGAATATACTTAAAACCCGGGAGTGTTCACGCGGGGCTCTAAGTCAAAGGACAGCAATATTACAATGATTTGAAGAAAATATGACGGTTTTGCTAGCAAGTATCATTCCTGTAATGTTAGCGAAAAGTGTCTGTGATTTGGGTTCTTTATTAAGGTATCCGACTACGTTCGGAACCGTGATTTTAAAAAAACGCATAATTGGATACTTTTCATGATATTTAGTTTCACTTAGAATAGAATACATGTATAAAATTGTTTTAAGGACATTTTGACAAAAAAAAAATATTTAAATACAGTATTTCGGCAAAAAATTAACTTAGAATAACCTGTTTTCAAAATGTTCTCCTTTTGTGAAAAATGCTCCTATTATAATAATATTTTGCCCGTATATAGCTCAGACCTCTGTACAGACGCTCAAATATGGGTTTTGAAAAATTCACATTATTTTCAGAGTTGCAACCAATTAAAATAATTATCGGCGTTTTTTTCTCAAAATTTCTCGCCTCTGTTGTCGTAAAACACATGTTTAAACCCACTTCTAAGTTATATATTTCAAATATTCTAGTTGAGCCTCTGTACAGAGGTCTGAGCTATATACAGGCAAAATATTATTATAAAAGAAGTATTTTTCACAAAGGGAGAATATTGTGAAAATTGGTCATTCTATTTTAATTTTTTGTTAAAATATTGTACTTAAATAATTTTTTACTGTTATACTATTCTTAAAACAATTTTATATACATTTTCTAAAAAAACATTGGGGGGACCCAGTCACTTTGCGTGACTATAAACGTTACCTCTCTCTGGTTATAACATATTTTTAATTCATCTCGCTTTAAATATTAATGCCAAACGTGATGGATATGATAAAGGGCAACATACACAGGACTCTTTTTCTGATGACATTTATACTCTTAGAAATAGATGATGGAAGAAATAAATTTTTAATTAAAAATCATTTTGCAAGACGTTCTAAATTAAAAATTAGAGTAAAGAAAAATAACAATAATTGTCCTATTACTTGAAAGTAATTTGCATAAAATAAATATGGCTTAAAAGTAACAAATACAAAATTTAATACTTATCTTGTTGATTTGTACGGTTTATAATTAAAATCGCTTTAGCACCCCAAAGCGTATTATCATTATATAAGGGGAGCGCGATAAAAATTATGATTGAAGATTGGGTCGCCAATAGTGAAAGTTTGAGAAGCACTGGCTAAGGGGTCACCGGGGTGTTAAATTTCTCTGGAGGTCTGAAAATATAAATAATTTTCAAACAGGTATAATTTCTTTAAATTTAAGTTAAATAATTCTAATCTTTTACACATTACTTATAAAGGAATGGGGCTTCAGAAAAGTATAAAATGTTTAAAATATAATCATAATTTTAAAAATTATAAGCATGTGAAAATAAGAAACTTTTCTATAAGAAATATTTATTAAGTTTTACGTCGTGCATGCTATTTTCTAAAAGAGTAGGTTTAATTACTAGAGCTATACGTTGATTTATAAATACAAATGTATTCTTAATACTTTGTAGCTACTTTTATATAAATAGAATAATAACTTACATATTTTAATAAATAAAAAATATGCATTTTTAAAAAATATTTAAAAAATTGCAATATTTTACAAATATTTTGAAATACAAAAAATATACAATACTAAAATTAGGTAGGGTTTAAAGAGTAGGAAGCATTGTACAATTCTATTAAATTTTATACATCAGAGGCTAATATTTTAGAAAATAGCGTGTGCAAAGCAAAAAATACTTAATATTTATTATAGAATTTTCATATGCTTATGACTTTTAAAATTATTATTGTATTTTAAACATTTTATACTTTTCTGAAGCCCCATTCTATTTTAAATAATACGTAAAAGATTCGAATCATTTAATTGACATTTATAAGAATTATACGCGCTTGAAAATCGTTTACATTTTCAGACCTCTAGAGAAATTTAACACCCCTGAGACCCCTTACTGATTCAAAAATGACCACACAAAAGAGGAGAGTAACCAGCGTTTTTAGAAGCTACAAGCCGCTCAGAATACAACTATTTGTGCGAGGGTGAAAACTGGTAAAAGCAGATCATCGTTTGACTGCATTGGAGGTTTCCGAAGATAATGTAATTAGTAAAGTTCTGCACATGAAATTTTGCATTAAGATTTGAACAAGCGCAGATTGCAAAATTTGTGACCAAGCAACTGCCTAAATACTCGTAACAGAAAGAATGTTTCCTTCTTTTAGAAAAATATAATTTCAGTCGTTCTCAAACCTCCTTACTCTCAAGACATGAATTCTTGAGACTTCGGGATTCTTGAAATTCAAGTAGCCATTCAAAGGATTCCATTTTGAGTGAGAAATGATTATGAAAACTGATAGGGATGAAAACATTTTTAAAAGAAACTTCCAGAAGCATTTTTCAGCAGAAGAATCAGTAGGCTGTGTGGAACCACAAGAATGTGTACTTTAAAAGAGATCCGCTGCCAATTCCGTCACGTAAAGCAAGGGGTGCCCAACACGTGGCCCGCCAGTACGCAAATTGCGGCCCACCGACTCTTTTTAAAATTTTTTTAAACATCAGGTTTTTAAAGATTTTCATTTTGAAATTTATTTGAGGGGAAACTTTATATATATATATATATATATATATATATATATATATATATATATATATATATATATATATATATATATATATATATAAATCTACAACGTATTTACCTGTTACCAGTTCTTTTAAAATAAATCCTTTTTGATAACAGAAATGTCCATTAGATTAAAATATAGTTATATTTATCAAACAGTTACATTTGATTTTTAAAAAAGTAATTTATTAATTTCCGAATTGCATTATATATATCCTTTACTATGATGATACACGATTTTCTGTGTGTGCGAATTTCCTTTCTCCTCCTCCTTTTTTGTTTGGAGTGCCCAAAAAGCAAGAGGCAGCCAGATATGTTATTTAAAGTTTAAAAAAATATTTAGGACAGTTTAGATAAAGAACAACGCATACTTAATCGTTTGCGCTTGACAGCACTATCAAATTTCAACAATGAATAACGAAAGATCAATTCAAAAGGAACACCGTAATTTTCAAGAAAATGGAAACACACACACTGTAATATTTTAAACATTATTGGATCATTGCATTATTATATTATAAAAACATTATTATAGTATGTATGTCTGTATACATGAAAAATAATGAAAACAATAATAATAATTCATTCTGTTTTAAATTTTCACTCAATAAATGTTTTTTTGTTTCCAAATCTGATATAAATATACATATTTTTATGTGCGGCCCACGGGATTATAATGTTTTTACGAAGTGGCCCGCAAGGTCATTTGGGTTGGATACCCGTAAATAATATATTTTTCTGAGCAGGTGAAATACTTGTTAGACAGCCTTCATACTTGTAACCCCAGCCATTATTCAATTCCTACAATTAGTTCACATTCTCCCTATATATATTTATTTATATACATATCTTGTTCAAATTTTCAATCGTTAAATAAAAATACTTTTCATTTATCCTCTCAAGTTCAAAAATACTTTAAAAACTTGTAATGGATAATACAGTGTTTTATCAAATATTAATTCCTTAATTTAATTTAATTAATGAATAAACAGTAGGAAACAAAAATAATAGATGATAATACACAGTTTTTTCAAATATTAATTCATTAATTTAATTTAATTAATGAATAAATAGTTACAAACAAAAATAATATTTCAACACCTTACATAAAAAGGAAAATTGCTCGTTGTACTTCTGTTGCGCAATGGATAGCACGTTGGACTTCTGATTCAAAAGTGGTAGTTTCGAATCCTACATGGGAATGAGATTTATGAATGAATACATATTAACAAACAAACATAATAGCTTAACACCATATATAGAAAGGAAAATCGCTTTCTATTTTGCCACTTCATATTGTGATTCTATCGTACGCATATACATATTTATATTAATTGTAATTATTTAATAAAATTAACTAAAATAAAATATTTCTTTGCTGAGCTAAGTAGAAATTGACTTCAAAAACTATTTTTTATATTACTTGTTTTGCTTATAAATATTCCAACTATAAAGTAATATATTTATTAAAAAAATATTTCATTACTCCTCTCTCTAATATTTATTATTCTTTTTCAAATATCTGGATCAAAACAATTAAATAATTGTTTATTAATAACTAACTAAGCAAAACTTATTTTTTAAAAAAAATTACTTTAGGACATTTCTTAAGGAATATATGTATATCCTTTTTTTTAAGTATTATTTTGTTTTATGAAAAATTTAAGGGATTACTTTTATTTTAGTTAAAAATATTGAGTGCCCTTTCTCATTGAAAATAAAAATTCCGAAATTTTCTTAGGCTTTTCATCAGTTACGATACAGCGTTTTATTTCAGTGAAAGCTTTCTCTTATGGGGAGCAATAGAGTGTGTGTGTGTACTTATTAAGTATTTCTTTTGCAAAACTTTGGATATAAAGAAAAATTAACAAAATGTCATTCGGAGAATTTAAGCATTCATTTCCCCCCTAATTTAATACACTATAAATTTATCAAGTTTTCCTGAAATGAGTGTTTCTGATACACCTTTATTCGAATGCGATTTTAAGCAGTGAAACTATGTACTGAAGTAAAATATGCGTAAAAAATGTTAAAAGAAGTTAAAAATTATAATTGAATTTATTCTAGTTATAATTAATAAAACAAATTAGTTTATATGAAATTAATTTAATTTATTCTTAAATAATCTTGATCGTCCTTAATGTTAAATTTTTCGAATTAACAATTTCTTTAGATTTTGGCATAATAATTAGATAACTAAAATAAATAAAAAAAATTGTTAGAAATTTTAAAACATATACTTGTTATACATCTTCATTTTTAAATCAAATAATTTGTTTGAAATACCCCCAAATATTTCATAAGTATTGCGAGACCTGCTATCGATTGAATTGAAAGCCGGTTTTGAAAACCTTTTAAATTCAAGAATTAGAAAAAAATCGAAAAATATAAAAATATATTTTTTTTCTTAAAAATTCTTCCTTTTTTACTACTTTTCTTGCATTTTTATTTCCATTGCCTTTATTTTTCTAAAACAAAAATAATCTATTACACAAGAGAAAAATACCTAATTCGGTATTCAAATAAAAGTTTTTACTGTCACTTTATTTAGGCGTTAATTACTTTCAACAATGGATTTTATATCATCCATGAGCTCATTAAAGGCACTAAAATAATCCGAGTCAATAAAAATCTTTTTAATCATACATCTAATTGTTTCCCTTAAATTGGAATGAAGAAATTTACATAAGCTGCTTAAGAATTATTTCTAAGGAGAAAAATTAAGGAGAATTTTAGAACATAAAAATAAGAACATTTCAAGTGGTATGTTGTTTTCTAATGAGTAAAATTCACAAAAAAAGAAAACTTTTTTTGAGGAAGGATTAGAAAGCAGATTAATATAAACACTGACTAGTAATTGAGGTTGTTTGAATTGAGAAGGATAAAGGATAAAAAAGTAAGAAAAAAAAAAGATAAAGGAGTAAAAATAAAAAAAAAAGTTTTAATAATAAACAAAAAAAAGATGAGAAGAGACTTCCTTTTTTTTTTTTTTTTTAAAAAAAAACTAATTTTATCTAAATAAATGTAAAGGGAAAGCTACCAAAAGAGACGTATTTCTAATTAACTTTTAAATTGAAATATTATATAATATGCATATACATTTTGTAATAATTTTTTTCATTTTTAAGTTTCTCTTCGGGAAAGTGAAGTTTATTTCATTTAGTAATTCCCTTTTATTTTCGAAAAGTTATCTCAATTCTCAAAGATTAAATGCTAAATACTTAGATTCTTCCTTTCTTCCTCAGGTGCTTGACAGCCCAGGGTGGGCCTTGGCTTTCTCAAGAAGCCTTTTAAAAGACAGCCTTCTTCCTGCTAGTGTTCTCCAATTCTTAGTTCTCAAAAATGGAAGATCTCTTTCTAGGTCATCAATCCATCTAAGATTTGGCCTGCCCTTTCGTTGTGGACCAATCGGTTGAACATTGAAGACTTTTTTAGTGGTGTGGTCTTTGTGCATTCTGACAACGTGACCAGCCCATTAAATTCCTTGTATTTTGATGAAGTTAATAATGTCAGATTCAAAAAAATGATTGATAGAGCTCTAAATTTGATTTTCTTTGCCACATTCCATTTTCCTGAATCCCTCCAAAAATAAATCTTAAAATATTCCTTTCGCAGATACTAAGATACTTATTATGTTCTCATCTGTTCGAGACATGAATCAAGTTTCACATGCATAAGTTAATACTGATCTGAAAAGACTTTTATACAATAGAACCTTCGTTTTTCTTTTGATTAGGTTGGATTTCATGTATTTTCGTATTATACTGACATCTATTAGCCATAATAATTCTCTTTTGGATTTCGGTAGTGCAATCCTTTCTATTTTTAATTTCCGGACCTAAATAAGTGAAACTGTCAACAACTTCAAATTTATACTATACTCTTCAATTTCAAAGTGGGAATTCTTAAGGCATGATTTAGTGCAAGTCATGTGCTTGGTCTTATTCTCATTGATTTTCAGTCCCCTCTAGAGGGCCTCTTTCTCTAAAAGTTGTCTTAGTGTGGTGGGTGTTCGAGCAACGATATCAGTGTCATTAGCAAAAGCCAACAGCTACATTAATTTATTAAAGATATTTCCTCTGGTAATGAAACTGGAATCTCTTACCACTTTTTTCTAATGCTAGGTTAAATAGAAGATACGCTTGTGAATCTCCCTGTCGAACGCTATTTTTTATTCAAGATTTGGATACTAAAGCAGCGTTTCTAAAACTGTGGGGCGTGATAAGCCAAAGAGGGGGGGCGCGAGCATATCGAAACATGGAAAAAAAACCATTATTAGAAAATATTACATTTTTGAAAGAAAAAAAAACAAAATATATTCAGACATAATAAAAAATAAAATACGCATTTACACCGATGTTGTTGTCCTGTATGAAAAAGTGCTGAGGTTGTAATAATAAAACATAAGAATATAGTCAGATATTGCCAAAGGCGTGAATCACTGCCGTGGCAACATCCATGGCACCATCCGAGTAAAGAATGCCCATGTTGCATTCATTGTCTACTTTAAAAAGGGCACCCTCAAGGGAAGGACTGCTAAAAGGGTGTTTGGGATCCAGTGCCTGCATTCCGCATATGATCTGGAACCATCGAGCAGATCTACATGCCTTTAAAATGCTTTGTCCTTAGTCTAGTTATTGTTGACGTAATTTCTCGGTTGTAATTTAATTCTGGCAGCGATAATTTTTTTCTTGGGTTTGAGCAGAACTTTTGTTTTGCTACTGCGTTGGCATCAAAGACCGTAGTAGATGAAGTTAGAGGCTCAATAGAATTTGCGTTACATATTTTATACCTACATAATATATTTATAAATGTATCAGTACTGCACACCGTATTTGGTAATTAATTCAATACTCCCAAGCTAAGAACAAGTTTAACAATTATCAGTGATTTCATATGGGCTTGTTACATATAAAAATATATAAAAAATGTAATACTGATCTTGATAATTTGTACAGTTTGTAATTATATTCGTATTGGAAACTTACGTCGAAGTACAATATTATTATTGAATTCAATACACAGTTATTGTTTGCATGTGGGAGGGGTGCACGAAGATAATTATGACTGAAAATTGGGTCACAGTTATCGAAACTTTGAGAAGCACTGTACTAAAAATTTAAAAATAGTTAACTTAAAATTTTGAATATAAAAGAGTGTTTCAGTAATGCGTATAAACTCAGTATACTGAAGGACTACTTCGTGGGGTTAGAAACGATTTTGTAGCTAGTAAACCTTCTTGCTTCTGCTTATAGAACAGCGTGAAATCCAAAGATGGAACGATGTTCTAAATTCATTATTAATAACAAGAAGGTTACTTACTAAGAAAAATCATTCGAATTTTCCTTGCTTCCAACTGAGTAAATAAGCATCATAATTCTGAACATAGAATTATACTTTGGTGTAGATCTTAGAATTTATAATCCATGTTGAAGTATAATGTACATTGAATTTGTGTATTCTAGTTATATGTTTTTTTTTTCATTTTATATGCTTTCTGAACAGAAAGTAAATTTTTATTGCGTAATTTATGGAACATTATTTTATTGATGTTTTTACCAAATTGTGTTAAACTCCAACTAATAGAAATTTCGAAATCGAAAGTTTTTAGATTTTTCTTAACTTTACGAAGGTATTGTATATTAACCGATCTCTTTTATCATTAAATTTTAAGCAAATTTATTATATAGTTCACTTTAAGTAGTAATTTAAAGTGCTGGTTCCTTTAAAGGAAAGTTTAATTTTAAAAATGAGTTTACAAACTCGTGTTCGTTATAAGACGTTCACACGATGGTAAAAAAATTAATAATTCTGTGGATTTTGAATAAATTTTACATTTATAATATAAATTAGAGAACTCTGAATTGCTTTTATTTATAACTTATTTTCATGTTTTCAATATAGCCGTTTTATTATAATCGTAATAAAGCTAATTTTATTATATTTGTTATAAAATCAACGTTTTGTTCTAAAAATATTGCATTTGTATTGAAATGTTTATTGCCTTCCATCTCATGCAACATCTTGGATTCTATAGAACATATCTTGCCGTTTACATAATTGGCTTACAATGTTTATATCAGGATTTTTTTACCTTGTATTTAAAACCTTCTTCAAGTCTTTTTATTATTGATTGAAATAAGTTATATTTGTGTAATTTGTTGGCGCATTTTTCTTATAAAAACCTTTTCATAGCTTACTTAGGTTAGTTTGTGAGAAAAATATTACAATTTATTAATAGTTTATACAATAAAGGTGAATTTAATCAAATTCAACAGTGTTGATGATATAAACAGAAAGCGAGTAATGTATTGAATTTTTATTTGCGTCATATGCGACCTTTGAGTGTAAATATATGCACCTTATTAATTTAATTTTCCATAAAACTTTGAATTCACTCTTCGTAGAAACAGTAATTGAAATTACTTTTGGCCCGCATCTTCTAATCGATTATTCATTTGACGATTTTCTATTACAGTAATTCATCGAACGCTAAACGATTTATTTCCTCTCTAAATGCTCTTCGAGGTGCTTTCGAACTTGCAATTCTTCGAGCAAATGATTTTAGCAAGACGAAATAGGAAGAACAACAAATAAATCCGAGCCATTATAATTTAATTGAATTTTAGTATTTTATCCGCTCGAATGGCAACAGAGTAAATTTTGAAAATGAAGGAACTGAAATCATGTTTATATCTTCCACAAAATTGTATTTGGGTTTGTTTTAAAAATATACTAAATGTTCGTATAGTTTCAATTAAGAATGTTGCGCAATTATCGAACTTTCTCGAAGTGATTTCAGAGCAATCCAAAAATTTGATTACTGCAGCAATTTCTGTTTTATTTCCTAACAACAACTATTAGCAAAATTTTACAAACCATTTATGTTTAATGTTCTGAAATAGAACTCTTTTGTTCCGCGTTATTGATAAAGAAGTAATGCAAGGAACCGAATGAATCTGGAACATGCTGATTGGATTCGTTTTATTGACTCATTTCCACCTGTTTATTCCTTTCCGAAGTTGTTTGAATTTACCATTTTGGAAATTTAGTACGATACATTGACTTTCTGGAGGATACCATTTTTGGAATTACTTTTTTAGAATAAAGAGAGAGAAAATAGCATTTTAAAATTATTTATTTCTCAAGATGAAAGTGATGTGTAAAAGTTATGATGAATAATGCATATTAAAATCAAATATATATATATATATATATATATTGAAATGAATCTCTATTTGAATGAAATTTGTAGCTGCCACACACACCTTTTGTTAATTTTCACCTGCTAATAAATTATTGAGTCATTACTGCTTAATGTCTGGGAATATAAAACGTTAAAATTTTATAAAATTTGTAAGCTGTCATAAAAACTCTAACTACAAAGCATAAATCTATAATTTTGAGAATAATAATAAAGAAAACAATATTTAAATATTGCCGAGCAAGATTAAACTTATACGAATTCCATCTTGGTCATTTTTTTTAAAAATATTAATGTCTTAAATGAAAAATGTTACACTTATTGGTAAGCCAATTTAAATTTTGCAAAGCTAGCAGTGAAATTTATGTGTCGAGGAGGCATGAAGACGAAAAACAGTTTCTTAAAATTGGCCTTTAATAATCAATCATAAAGTCACTACGCTCGTTACTGGAGCGATAAAATCAATAAATCCAAAAAGCAACATTACCAGTGACATCCGATTCGAACCGTCTTCTAATATTGAAAAATTAATTTCTAATCTAAAATAGTGATGCAACCTGCAGTTGCATTGCCAACCAGCCTTTCTCTCCCTCTAAGAGAGTAAACCACTCACATACTTCTTATATTTCCGTTTCTCCTTCCTTTTTCTAAAAACTAACATGAGCCGAGTTTAAATACTAGCTCGATTTGCATGGCAGTTGCTGCCAACCTCAAATCACGAAACTCAAAAAGATCGGGTTCGAATCGGTGTGCTTACTTTCATTGAGATCATGGAACGGGATTGGAAAAACAACACAAGGAGATCATAAAAATTTGGATCCGACTTTTTTAAATGTCTAACAATCGGCCCCCTTTTTCCAATCTCGTACCATTATCTCTTACAAATCAATAAATTTTAATCTATAATCACATGTTATACAATTTAACACAAAAAAATACATTTTATTCACAATCTTTATTGTAATAAACAAACTAATATTTTAATCTTAAAGAAACAAAGTCTTATTCTCTAAAAAGAAATAATTTTCTACAAAATTCTAACAATTTTTCCTTTACCATGGGTTTGGTAAAAATGTCCGCCAAATTATTTTTGGTACCTATATATTTAATTTGGAAAACCTTATCGTATATCAAATTCCTTAGAAAATGATAACGAACATCGATATGTTTTGTTCTATAATTTTCTACCGGTGACTTTGAAAACTTATAGCAGCTTGATTATCACAAAACATTACATTTTCACTTAATTCCAAATTTAAACTTTTATTATCAATTACATTCTTTAGCCAAATGAATTCCTTAGCTGCTTCTGTTAAACTAACATACTCAGCTTCCATGGTCGACAGACTAACGGATTTTTGCTTGAAGGTTCGCCATGAAATTGGAGTTTCGTCTATAAAAGTTATGAACCCTCCCATCGACACTCGATCATTCCTATTTGTAGCAAAATCCGAGTCTGTGAATAACATCTTAGTTTTAAGGATTTAACTTTTGAAAGTTCTAATTTGTATTCTTGAAATACCTCGTCAAATGACTCACCTCGTAATTGTGTGTTACCTCGCGCAACTAAGCGGGCCTTGTATCTAACAATTTTATTATTTTCATCATATTTAATGGGATAAACCCAACGGTTTTCTAAAATTTTATATTATCCGGATGATCAACTAAATCCCAAACTTTACGTTCCTTCATTACGTTAATTTCTTTATCCATTGCATCACGCCATTTAGATGCGTCTCTGGATCTTATCGCCTGTTTGTAACAGTTAGGAATAGTTACTTCAACCATAAGAGCTTCTTGTTGCTCTGACAAATCTGAAAATCCCTGGGATTCGGTATTATCTTTTCTAAAATTAAATAAACTAGGATCATACTTAATATTATGCCTCTTACAGTATCTCTCTATTTCGTTAAAAGATTTCAATCGGGTTGCTTCCCCTTCTATACTATAATATACGTTAGATCCAGTTACTTTCCTACCTATATTTCGAATCCACTTAACCTCTGTACATGGGATCAAGCTATGATTATCGGAAGATACATCTGGTTTTTCAGATGTTGAGGGCGTTTCCGTACTTGTCTTTGAAACTAAACGACTCGTTAATGAATTTTTTGCTCTATCGGAATCATCCTCATCATCATAATGATCAGGAAGGTTTAAATTATATCCAAGGTTACTATTAACTTTTTGTCTAAAATTAATTCCCCTCTTATTTTCATCGAATCTTACATTAATAGTCTCGACTAATTTATTTTCATCTATCAACCATATTCTATAACCCTTAGTACGTTGTGCGTATCCCATCATAATTCCCATTTTCGCACGCATATCGAATTTTTTTTTCTAATTTGTTTTGGCACACCAGCATATGCTAAACATCCAAAAGGTATTAGATGCAATACCGATGGTTTTCTACCTGAATATTTTTCGAAAGGCGTTTTGTTACTGTTTTTGTGACAAATTCGATTCCACGCATAAATGAAACAAAAGTAATGCTTCTCCCCAAAACTTATGGGGAACTTCACTAGACTTAAGCAATGTTTTGATGCCATCTAGAGCGGTTAAATTGAATCTCTCCGCGACCCCATTCATTTCTGGCGTATATGAATTTGTTACCTCATGCTTTATACCCAGTTCTGTCAAGAAATTATCCATATCCTTATTACAAAATTCTAGTCCGCCATCAGTTCTAACTGCTATTACCTTTTTACTTAAAAAACGTTCTGCTCGTTTCTGAAATCTTATAAACGTATGAAATACGTCAGATTTATTTCGGATGGGAAATACAGTCACCTTTCTTGAATAATCGTCAATTATACTCAAGAAATATTTATTACCGCCTTGGCTTTCAGTTGGCATTGGACCACAGAGATCCATATGCAACAATTCCAATGGACGTTTTGATCTTACGGCCCCCGTCTTTTTGAATGACACTCTCTTGGACTTTGCTAATTTACACGGTATACAATGAGTCTTACCATTATCATTTAAGCGTGGGAGACCTTTTACACTATCATTTTTACTAGTTTTTACCAAATAATCGTTATTAACATGACAAAAGCGTTGATGCCATATTTCTATTGATCCGTTTTTGTTTTAGCGGTTACATCACTAAAAACTAATTTCTTTACTCTTTGGTATAATATAATGATCTGGCTTAAAAATACAAATGTTCATGGCGTGTCGCCGAGAACAATTTTATCCAGTCTTTATTAAAAACATTAATTTTACCTTTAGTACCCACAAAATGCGCACCTTTACTTTCTAATCTGGAACCGGATAATAAATTTCTCCTCAACTTAGGATTAAATAATACATCAGTCAAAGTTATTTCATGAAAACTCCCCTTATATTTTACCCGAAATCTAAGTGTACCGATTCCTTCTACGGGACAACTTTTATCCTCCGTTGCTAACGACATTTTCATGTTAGTTATCGGTTTAAGATCTAGAAATAAACTCTTGTCATTACAAAAATGACTCGTGGCAGCAGTATCTATTACCCAAAGACCTTTATCAAACTCTGTGTTAAAAGTTTCATTTACAGTTGAAGGAGATTTTTGTAGAGACTTTTTCTCATTACAGTTTACTTTAAGATGTCCGTACTTATTACATACATAACACGGACCTATAGTCTTAATAGATTGTTTAACATTTTTAATAGTTTTACAGTTAAATACCTTACCACTTCTCTTTTGGTAATCATTCTTGCCATTTGGATCTCCATGAGTTGCAGCCGTAGCACCAGGTAACGTCTTCGACTTCTTCGAAGTGAAACTGCTCAAGTAAGCATTCTCCGCTTTCTCCAAATCTTGTTTCATCAACTGAAGACGATTGGCTTCTAATATCAGCTCTGCTTCAATTTTGACAACTCTGAAGTCCTCTTCTTTCCATCTGTAGATTTGTTGCACGGTAGACTGGAATTCCTGAGGAAGCCACCTTATTAATTGAAAGCCTATGTACAGGTCGTCCAATTTATGACCCGCTTCTTGTAGTCTGGTTGCCGCTGTCTTTACACGAGATATGAAGATTCCAACATCTTCCCCTGGTTGGTATTTTGTTCCAAAAAATTGATCTAATAGTTGAATTACCCTTGCTCTTGTGACTGGTTCGAAGTGATCTTTTAATATCTTCCATGCCGCTACTCCGTCAGTTGTTTCCGTTATCAGATTTTTCAAATCTGAACTGATGTTAGTATAGATCAACGTATAACATCTATCCTTACGAAGTTGTAGATCTAATTTTTTTTTCCTGTATGTTGCCTCTTCATCAGGTTGCTCTGGTTTGGTCTGTACTATAAACTGCCAGCAACCATAATGCATTAAGAGTACTTGCATATCATGCTTCCACGTGTTCCAGTTGTTTTGAGTCAACACTGATATCTGGTTGTTAAACTCCATATCTGTTACTCGATTTAGCGTACTAGCAACAGAGTTCATAAAAAATAGTTCTAGACTGGAACAGTATTTAAATAGACAAAGTTCATGGCCTGGTTCAACTGCTTAGCCTGCCTCGACACAGTACATGGACTTGTTCAACTGCTTAGCCTGTCTCGACACAGTACATGGACTGGGCCCATAACCAAATTTGTTACACTTATTGGTAAGCCAATTTAAATTTTGCAAAGCTAGCAGTGAAATTTATGTGTCGAGGAGGCATGAAGACGAAAAACAGTTTCTTAAAATTGGCCTTTAATAATCAATCATAAAGTCACTACGCTCGTTACTGGAGCGATAAAATCAATAAATCCAAAAAGCAACATTACCAGTGACATCCGATTCGAACCGTCTTCTAATATTGAAAAATTAATTTCTAATCTAAAATAGTGATGCAACCTGCAGTTGCATTGCCAACCAGCCTTTCTCTCCCTCTAAGAGAGTAAACCACTCACATACTTCTTATATTTCCGTTTCTCCTTCCTTTTTCTAAAAACTAACATGAGCCGAGTTTAAATACTAGCTCGATTTGCATGGCAGTTGCTGCCAACCTCAAATCACGAAACTCAAAAAGATCGGGTTCGAATCGGTGTGCTTACTTTCATTGAGATCATGGAACGGGATTGGAAAAACAACACAAGGAGATCATAAAAATTTGGATCCGACTTTTTTAAATGTCTAACATTCTTAAATGTCTAATAATGTCTTAAATGTCATTTTAAATGTCTAACAATTTTAAATGTCTAAATTACTGCTTAATGTCTGGGAATATAAAACGTTAAAATTTTATAAAATTTGTAAGCTGTCATAAAAACTCTAACTACAAAGCATAAATCTATAATTTTGAGAATAATAATAAAGAAAACAATATTTAAATATTGCCGAGCAAGATTAAACTTATACGAATTCCATCTTGGTCATTTTTTTTAAAAATATTAATGTCTTAAATGAAAAATATTTAAATACACACACAAAAATGTCATTTATTGATGAATATGTGTCTCGCTTGTTTCACCAAAAAAAATACACTAACGGAAAAAAAACTCCCAACACATCAAGAAAGGCTTGTGTTAGATAAACGTAATTTGGTAGGTGTGTCTATACATCTGAAAGATGACATATATTCAAATTTCTTGCTTAAATTTCGCTGTAGTAGCGCTACTCAGAAATTTCAAATAAAACATTTGGCGTATTGAGTTGATATTAGCTAAGAATGGGTTTAAGGAGTTATTGAGTTGATATTAGCGAAGAAGCCATTATGAACAGCTCACCAAATTTTTTCAACGAGATAGTGTAACATGACTACGATAAGGTTGACTTCCCCCCGATATTCCAGAAAGACTTGGCCGGAATGTATCCACTGTGCATGATTGTTAGGAGCCGTGGTCAAGGGATGGGACTGTCTCAGGAAAACTGCGTCCGGGCTGGCGCATGACACTACAGATAGGGAAACCCACCGTATTCGGTGTACGGCTTTGGCACATCGTACTGCGTCTGCAGCAGACATTTGAAATACAGTTAGTACCACAGTGACACAACGAACTGCTAGAAATCGGTTACTTCAAGAACATCCCCGAGCCAGGCATCCTGTAGCGTGTATTCCGCTGACTTAGAGCCATTGCTTTTTTCGATGCCAGTGGTATCAAGCCAGAGCTCATTGGAGGAAGATCTGTTGTGTTTTCTTATGAAAGCAGTTTCTGCCCTGATGCCAGTGATGGCCTTGTGTTGGTTGGAAGAAGAAGGTTAAGGGCTGCAAACAAATTATCTCCGGCCTATACACGCTGGACCTACACCTGGAGTCATGGCCTAGGGAGAAATTTCCAATTACAGCAGGATCCCCCACGTGGTTATCCCAAACACATATTGCAAATTTGTACGTCAGTCTGGTAATTCAACCAAAAGTACTGCCATTTGTGAGCAGCTCTGAAGGGAGAGTTTTCCAACAACGGATTCTACTGAGTGTTAACATGTTAGCTTAGCCTGCGAGATTACCAGACCTATCGCGAAATGAGCACGTATGGGATATCATTAGACAACTACTCCAGCATCATCCACAGCCACTACTGACCGTCCAAATATTGACACAACAAGTACATCATGCACGGAACTCCATACCGCAAAATAACATTCAGTACCTGTATGACACAATGCATCCACGCTTGCGGGCTTTGATTCAAAATTCTGGAGGTTACGCAGGCTACTAATGTAATAGCATTTCACAATTGAAATGCATTTATTGAGCTTAAACTAACCTGTGATCTTGAAAATTTAATCAACTGAACATGGTAACTAGACAATTGCATCGACTAGACTAAACTGGGCTGTACAACTAGACTCCATAATAACTTTTCCTTGGTGATGGGATTTTTTTCCGTCAGTGTAATAAATTTTGAAGTTTTAGCATGGATATAATTTAGTTTAAGCTTGGAAATGAAGGTTCTAACTCACGTTTGCAATACTTTCTGTATTATAACTATTATATTTTAAGTGTTTCTTAAGATAGTACCAAGAACAAAAAAAACGATCAAAAAAGATCAATAAAATTATCTTAAAAGACCTTGTGTGTGCTTGATAGAAGCTAAAATAAGGGTCGCCAAAACGCGGCTCTTTGTAGAGACGGTTGTGACTCTTCAGACTTCTGTCTATTTGAATAATTGAAAAAGCTACCTTATTGGCGTCTACAGCTAAACATTTAAGGGGAATAGGGAATCTCTCTCTATATATGTACCGACAATGTTAAATTGGTTGTTTTCGATGCACTTTTTCTCAAACTCTGTTATATGTACATGTTTGAAATTTTTCATACAATTAAAGTACACCCTTCTCATTACACAGAAATGAGCTTTTAGCTCATTTTGAATTTTTTAATAATTTATAAAATATTTTGTCAAACATAGGGGCATTTCACCGACTTTTTATATAAAAAAATTGTAAAAAATAAATATTTGAGTTTTTTTTACAAAAAGCTCATTTTAGTATATATTAGCCACCATTATAAATATATCATACAAAAATTACATACCTGCGAACAGTAGTTCCTCTGAAAAGGTACATCGAACATATAAATTTACATTTTGAGATAAATTGATTTTAATGTATACAGTGAGATTTTTATTCGGCTGGGAAATAAAAAAATAAAAGGATCCATTTTTACAATAAGAGACACATGGTTTGGTTTATATCCGACGTTCAACTTTTAAGCAAGAAACAAAGCACTTTGTTTACATTTTTCGCCATTCAAATGGGCGTGGCCCAGTTTCACTGATTATTTAAAAAAAGGTTTTAAGGGCTTCTAACTACCCTAGAGGTTAAAGTATGGTATTTTTAGAATGGTTAAAATCTATACAATTTGAAAATGTACAAATCTCAAATTGTCAAAAAAAAATAAGATTCTATTAAGTTGTTTTACACTGACTACGCGTAATGAGATCAATGGAAATATTTAAATTAGTTCTTAAGCAGTTAAAGACCAATTTATTGGTAAAAACAACACCACGGAAAGATTATCCTCTTCTTGATTTCCAGAATCATTTGCTTATTTCTACATATGAGTTAGTGAGCACTTGTGAATGTGAGCAAGAGATGCAAATAAGCCCCCAAAAGAAATGACAAAAAAATTCCGTGTTTTGTGACATGTTTAACCCTCTAACCGGATAGCATGGAAAATTCCGTCAGTGTAAAAATGCTTCGAAAATGGACTGCACTGATTTTTCTGCCTTCAAGTAACGTTTTCAAAAGCGGATTACCCGCACTTTTCTGAAATCCTTTCCCCCTTTTAAGGTTTAACATCTTGAAAGATAATGAGGGACGGAGGAAGCAACACAGCAGGAGTTTTATGGCTTGGAGGGAACCCCGTGTTTTGACCCTGGGGCAATCGTAAAAATTCGGGGAGAAATTTCTTTAGAACCCAAGAAGTGTTTGTTTGCTAGCTTGTATTTTAAAAGTTTTGAAAAGTCCCAACGCATAAGTAAAATATGTTACAATTCCCTTTTGGTTTCATATTAATTTCAAACTGTAACAAGTTGGGGCGTGTCAGGGCAATCTGCTATTTTATATAGTTAGACAAATTATCTTTTTTAAAGTATATTCTTTCGATTCATTTTTCTTATCTTAATCAATGCTTTCAGTTTTTGAAACATGATTATTTCATTATAAGATGCCTAAAAAAATATAATAAAACACCAAACACTTTAAAATTTGAAATCTTTTCAACTTTCCAACCACTAAAAATGAATAAATTTAAACTTCATCAAATATTTTGAAACATTTTCTTACACTTTGATAAAATAATAACAAAAAAAAAAAAACTAATTAAGAACTATTAATTTTTTTTTAGATTTCAAAGCCCAAGTGTTCAGGGAAGTTTACGTACAGTGCCTAGTTATATATTGTTAAAATACACCGAATTATATTTGAATTTTAAGTGCTTGAACTTCAGTTTACATCAAAGACAACATGAATGAAGATTTTCCCACATTTTTTTTATAACTTGAATGTTTGAATAAATGGTAATCAAAAATATACGGAAACATTTACAGTAGACATTTATGCATATAAATAAACATAAAAATCAATTTTAAATTCGAGCTATTCAAAAACATTCGAATTATTCTTCAAAAATATCTATTTATGCAAAATACCTCAACATTTATCTTTTTTCAAGGCTAACTGAATAAGTAATTAAAATCTGGATATTTTTTGAAATCTCGACCGTATAAAGCTAGAAATTTTATGTTAGAAATTCCATTTGAAATTTCGAAAAAAAATGTATCGCAAAGTTAAAAACTATTTACCATAAGTTCTAGCAACTCTTTGAGTATAATATAAATTTCAAATTTTATTATATAGCTTCTTTGGTATTTTTTAATATATTTTAAAGATTTCATACAATTCAGTTGAAAAATGCATGCTAAGAGCAAAAAATATACTAAAAAAACCGAGGAATATACAATAAAGTTTTACATAGAAGCAAATCTGAGAAGCTAAAACGTAGGAATGAAAAATTTTGAGTATATCTGAAGTAGTTTTCGAAATATTTATTTTAAAGTTCAGAAAATTTGTGTGCGTTATGTTATACTTAATATTAACTAAATGGTTAAAATAAAATGTTAATAACAGTCATGTAATCGTGTGATGACACATTCATATACTAATAAAAATTATAATGTTTATTGATGCGAATGTCAAGAATTTTATGTAATTTTAAATTCAGACATTAAGATATTGATGTAGAAAATATAAAACGACCATCTAAAATACATGAAAAATGCAGTCTGCTATAAAATGATCTTGACAAACAAAATCCGGCATTTTCACTTACTATAGCAGAGCCGGCTTAGTCAGGGGCGATCTGGAAAAACAGAGAGAGAACCGCGGTTTTTTGATGGATGCCGCTCTAGCTTTTAAAGTTCCCAGGAAAAATTATATATATATAAATTACAAATGCAAAAATAAATCTTGTAATGTTCCATACATTTTTATAACAACGAATTGTGGAATTGGCTTCCAATACATTGTTGTTTTTGACAATATGTAAGGCAACCAACCGTACTTTAGATAGATTTGTACTACTTTTTCGTAACCGTATTCCTTTTAAAATTAATTCGTGCAGCCGAAGTACACCTTTTGCACCCTTAAAAATTTATGTAAACTGTAACGGTTAATTTTAATTTATGCAACTTGTGAAATGTTCATAATTAACCATTTCCGTCTAAACAGTTTAAATGAAAAAAAGTTTGGACTCCCTCATTCATTAGGGATTTATATAAGATTCTAACATTAAATTTTATTTTTCACCAAATAGGATCGAGGGGTAGTGTATAGTGCTTCCACGCCACAGGTCTGGGGTTCTATTAACGGGCTGCGCAAGGTCGACTCTGCCTTTCATCCCCGCTATATTGGGTCGAAAACGAGTACCAAGCTTGCTTCGGGTCTTAAGCACTGAAGGTCTCTCTTCAGACAGAGCACCAAATCGGGACACCTGTTCATGCACCTCAGCGTCCAATGGTCACGTGTATTATGATAGGCACAGTAGTTCCTGGCCCTCATGGATTGTTGTGCCTCTGAGTTTGAGTTTTAAGTTTGAGGATTACCTCACTTTGGGGATACCCCTTAGATAAACATGTATTTCCACTCATTTGCAATTAAACATTTTTCTTTCAATTACGTTTATTTCAGAAGGATGTTTTATTTTTCAAATGTATTTGCTTAATAACATGTATATTTGTATATTATATTAAAAATTTGATCAATCCAAAATTACATGTTTTTAGCTCCTCTAAAAGCTTTTAGGATTTTACAACTGATCTTACAATCCATATACGTTTTATAGTAGTATATTTAAAAATGATAAAGACATTTTTACAACTGTGTGATCTTTTATGCCTCGTTTATAAATATAAAAATTGCATTCAGCTACAGTTTTTAAAATGTACTGAAATAAGTGGAGGAATAGGATGCTTACATGTTATGAATATTTTTGACTGCAGTAAGATATATTTATACTTCAGTTTCTTTATAATTTGAATAGAAGTTGTAAGCCATTTTGCGAATAGTTGGATATTGAGTATAAACCCATAGGCTTTTTAATATTGTAAAGTGTTTTACTTTGATACCAGTACACATTAAAATAAGGTTCATTTGCAGTTATATGATCAGCTTCAGTGATATTTAAATTTTCAAAAATAGTCTACACGTACGAAAACATTCTTTCACAACCGCACACCACATCTCTCATACTATATCTTCCCTACAGCAGGAAATATTTGTGTATACTGAAAAATTTAATACAGGATACATTTCCAAGTGTTAAATTTGTTTTTAAAATTTGGTATGAATACATTCTGGAACTGTCGGTTAATTTCACTGAATAAAATTGTTTTAAGTGTACTGTTTTGAAAGACAAAATTAATTAGGGAGAACTTTTCTCACAATAAAATTTGTAATGACTGAATTGTGTGAAAATGTAGTTATCGATGTGTGGCATTTTTCCTTGTAATAAAAGAAACATAAAAATAAGAAATTTAACTTGAGTAGAAAATGGTTAGAAGTACCGTCATGCGCATTTGAAGAAGCATATCCCCCATTAAAATTAAAACTTATTGACTGAATGTGTGTTATGTCCATCACAAATTCCTATGTAGAAAAGGTATTTTTATTTAATACAAGGAGTTCGAAAAGAAGAGCACTAGGAATGAAAAATTAGATTTTTTCCGAAAAATATTCAGTTAACATAAAAATATGATTTATATGATTTAAATTTAAATAAATTAAAAGTATTGAAATCATTTTTTATGTTATTCTAAATTAAAAATATAATTGAATAGAGAAAGATCTGTTTCATTTCATAAATATGCACTATTTATGTCTTATTGTTTAAAAAAAAAGATAGGGCCTTTACTCTTTTTACCTCATAACTTTTTTTAAAAACATGAATGTGAGCGCGTGTTCTTACTCTCATATTCAAAAATGAATACAGGATGCTTTTTTCTGGTTCAAATCGCAATACCAAAATATTTTTTTTTTTAATTTTTAAAAAATGACAGAAAAATAAATTTTGTTTGAAGAAAATATAACTGTTTTTCAACTTTTAACACGCCATTTATTTCATGTTTTTTTTACCCTGCATTTTGTTTTAAATTTACTGTGACTGAATCTATGGGGAAAACGACATAGTAGAAAGAACTACGGTTTTGATACAAGATTGCCCAAGGCAACTTAACAGCTAGCTGTAAACAATTGCTATCCTGGTTCTCAATGATCAAATACGCCGAACCAAGTCATAAAGTTGTCCCCTTTCGACCTCCCAAGTTTCAAAAGGGGGAAAGAATTGAAGTCTGTTGCATTTTTGAAGGGAATAGCAATATAAGAGTAAAACGCTTTCGGAATAACTTTTCAGGAGGAAGGTATCCAGTTAGAGGGTTAAAAATGATCATTAAAAAAAAGAGCAGCAACATTATATGCAGCAACAATCAAAGTCAATTTTTATTATTAGTGAGTGAAAATTAACGTCACACTGTTCATTGCTCGGGGGCTTTTGGCGACGTACCTTGTAATTTTGAACCATGGTCAAGTGACAAGGATGACATTCGAGCTGGCTCTCCTTCTCCTAACTACCACACATCGGGAGGATATTTGAGTTTCGACAGATTTAACTTGCATTGCTAGCTGCATGGTGGGGCTTCAGAGATACTTGGCTCGAACTCATAACATGGCAGCCACCAGTCCGTTACCTTAACCACTAGGCTACCACAACTACACTTTAATTTTTAGTATAAAACATTAAATTTTTGAAAGCGATCTCAGTATTTTTAGTAAGAACATTTTTTTCACAACGTATTTTATATCAGTATAGTATTTTGACAAAGTTTGTTCTTGCATTGAGCCACAAAATAAAAGTACCTTCGATGATTCTTAGTTTTGGAAGAAATGGAAAATGTTACTTTTTGAGTCTAACTTTAATGAAATATTGTAAAAAATATTAATTGGAGCACTAGTGTCTTGATCGTGTTTGCCATTAGAAGTACTACCTTTATTATTGCTAACGTGTATGTGGCCTTTTATAAATATGGCTCTTTGTGTAAATAGCTCTTTGACTCACCTTATTTATCTTTTACCACTTACAACTTGACAACACATGAGGTAAGATTTTTCCAGAAGATTATCTTGTAGATATAGAGCACCATTACTAAAATTAAAGGCCATAAATGCTCCAGGTAATAAAAAATAATTTAAATGAAGAAAAATAAAAAATAATTTTAAATCAATTAATTAATTTTCCCTCTAATTGTTACAATGAGGACAAAACATCTGATATGGTTTTTTTAAGTAAACAAATTAAATGAAATTTTGATAATATTCATGTTAAAATCTTCCAATTTTAAGACGGTAACTGTCAAACTGGTTTTACTTAGTAGCTTGTAAATTAATTGAAGAATCGTTTTATTAGGATGAGGCACCGGCAAAATCGAGAATAGTTGAATGACATATCCTGGTTCAAAATTTGATTTCTCCAATTCTTAAAACAATTCTCGTTGCTATTGGAGGACAAATTATTTTGTAAACTTCGAATAAATTTTTTATGCCATGTGTCTTTATTATTCAAAAATGGCATGAGATAGTCAAATATTTCATCAAAGATTCTAATGTTATTCTAATGAGAAATTAGTTAATTTTGTCTAAGTAGATTTATATTGTCATGTCTACTTTCATTTTCTAAAGAGAAATTAATTATTTTCATATAAGTAGATCTATATTGTCTGATTATACTTCTACTTTTTGCAATGCTTCGTAAGATTTATAGGAATTAATTATATATTATTATTGATTATGTATATATATATATATATATATATATATATATATATATATATATATATATACAGTAAATATGAAAAATAATATATTCTAATAATTTTATTTTTAATCTTTGTATTATAGTGTCTATAAATAGAAAAATATTCTTTGTGTTACTCCTATAAATGTAGTATTTAACTTAAAACACTCGGTTTATAATTATTTTAGGAAAAATAATTTTATATTTATTGTTGGTTACAGTTAGGCCAGTAATATTATAGTTTTGAACCTATATTTGGATGAACATCAAAACCCGTGCTTTAAGTTCCAATATCTGTTTGTTTCTTTTACCTCTGGTGTTTAAATAATTTCTGTCTCTCTAAAGGAGATTATTAAAACTATATTTAAAACTACATATTAATACAATAACCAATAGAGTAGTTCTAAATTGCATTTATATGTGACCTTTCAAGTCTTTAATATATTATTTCAGTTCATGGAAGTCTGATGCAAAACTTTTTTCTGCTTTGAATGACAATGAGTTCTCAACAAAAGTTTGAGTACACCCTCAGGGAGCTCACCTTCTTTAGGTGAGTACGGGTGTCACAATCCAGAACTACCCTAGTGATCTTTTCCTTTTCCCAAGTGGTTTACTATCTTTGGTAAACACGGGCTTCACGAACCCGGGGTACCCTAGTGATCCTTCTCTATTTTCGACCCTCCTTCTTGTCATTCAATTTATCCTTTCTTTCTTTTCCCGTCTAGATCACAGATTTTCACGTCCAGACCGCAGATAAACATTATGAAATGTATACATTTCACATCCTTTTTCTTCTGAGAAATGTTACAATTTATTATTAACATATTTGGGTTCACATTTTTGTATTGCGTTAATTCAGTTTCTTTTCGTATGTTTCTTTAAATACTTTGATTATGTTGCTTTATTTGTTTTTCGACTAACACCCGTTGGTTCTTTCAACCCTCATGTTTGCCGTTTGCGGTGTCCCGTAAGGAAGAAAATGGTGTTCTGGGGATCCTTTGCGTTCCCTTTGCCCACACTTCTCCCATATGGAGGAGGTTGATGGCCTAGGGTTACTCTGTGTTCTCTTTGGCCCACGCTTCACTGTAGACGGGTGGCAGGAGTGAGCTCGTTCCTGTCAATCGGCTGGTGGTACCTCTCTTCGGTGTCCCCGAAGAGACACTGCTGTAGGGTTAGTGCTGCAGATAAATGGTGTCGGGTTTACCCGTTGGATCCTCACCCTGATGCTGTATCACTATATTCTAAGTGTACTCCAGGTAAGCGCCGTGCCTGGTTTTGCCAGATGACCGGCACACTGCGTACCTTGTTGGACTCCGTGGTGGGTGGAGGCACGCCAGGATAATGTTTTTTCTTGCACCTATGGATCCAAATATGCTGTGCCCTGGTAAAGGCCTTGTTTTACCCACTCTCAACATCGATAAAATTTCCGAACATGCTCATTTTTTAATCATATCTCTTCCTAACAATGGAATGGCACAAAAGTCACCGTTTGCAATTCAAAAAGCTATTCAAGGAATAAGCGGCGAACCCAGATTGGTAAAAAAATTACGATCTGGTGATTTGCTTATTGAAATATCATCTGTCTTACAAACGAAATCTTTCTTGTTAACGAAAACATTTTTAGACAGTCCATTAACTGTAAATTTTCATAGATACTTAAATTCTTGTCATGGTGTCATATCTGAAACAGATCTTTTGTGCGCCTCTGAAGCAGAAATCTTGGAAGAACTTTCTGACCAAGGGGTTACATAAGTCAGAAGAATTAAAATAAAAAAAAGACTCGTCAATGAAAACTGAAAAACAAATGCAAGAAATTAAAACTAATAAAAACATATCTTATTTTGAAGCACGTAAATTAATAGTTCCTCAGTTAACCCAAACGTATGCTCAGGCTTTGAAACCTTCAACTATATCCACAACTACCCAAACAAATTCAAATATAACAAACATAATCTGCACACCTTTACAATGTCTGAAACCCGTATCTTCTGCAAATCCGATGCCAAGTACCTCGTCTTCAATGTCTACCGTCTCCACGTCATTTTCATCCAGTCAAGCACATCTACTTTCTTCCTCATCTGCAATAATGCCAACAATGCAAAGTGAGTCTTTGTTACCAATGCCCATTCATACTGCTACTACTACTTCCCCTAGCAATAATCTAAATACTTCCGCTTCATCATTATCAACTGAAGTACCCCCTGTTCTTACAACTGCTAATAAATTTGCCGCCATGTCAACTGAAGCTGAACCATCCGTTTCCTTATCAGAGTCTGCATCCAATGATGAACAATTTAACACATCACAAATTCCAAAGCTATTAAAACAAAACTAAAAAAATAGATAAAAACTCACAAAAGTACAAAAACCAGAAATAGAAATAAAAATGGCTAAACGTAAACCCAGAAAGTCAGCACTTACGGAGTATACGACTGATGACGAAGACATGCTTATGTATGACGTGGAGGAGGAACTTGAACCAGATCCTACGGATAAATTCGTCTTGAAAGAATGCCCTACAAATTTTCCTAAAGAATCTTTATGCTCATTAACTCCAACACGATTCAGAAAAAGTAGGAACTAACTTTTTTTTTAAAACGTTAACTGCTGTAACATTGTTTTAAATTCACATTTTTCATTTGTTTATTTTTAAAAGACTTGTCTAACTTAATGGAGATATCGCCTCCAAATTATGGTAGATTTTATCATTCGAAGACATTTTTTACATGAATTGATATTTTGACTTATTGAAACTATATGTTCAGTGCTTTTTACTTAATTTATGAAATGTTTTAAAATTTTAACATATGTTTGGTGCTTAATTTAATTTGACGTTTAATTGCTTTTTCATATTCTAAAAAAAGTGTGTTCTTGTCAGTACTTGAAATTTTTAATTATTTTTAAAATTTAAGCAAATGTTTGGCGCAGTATGGCCGAATTCGGCTCTTGCGCCATAAAACGCCAAAATCATTCACTCACTCAAACGTTTGAGTAAAAAAAATGGAACTAGAACATTACAAAATAATTAATTATGCACCTCACATTCTGGACAATATTTTTTTATAACTAAAATAAATGCATTTACAGCTAAACCCTTTAACTAGTTAATATATCTCTCACCTTGACCAAAGTAATATTGTCAGGGCATAGTATTTTTCAAATGTGTATCTTCAAATTCGTACGAAATCTTCAGAAGAAATTCAAGTCAAATTTTAACTTTCTTTTTACATCAATTTCATTTCAAGTACAAGAAGAATTTATTTCCGAAAATGAAAAAAAAATATGTATATTTCCACATTTAGAATCAATTGCAACATTTCAAAAGAAAAAAAAATCACGAAATATTTCCCCGAACTTCTTTGGGATTCCGTCTTCGGAAAAGTCTATTTCAGATTCAATGCTCGAAAATATTTCAGAGAGGTTGTGTAAAAGAGAGCAAAGAACTGAAATAAAAAAAATATTTTTTATGAATAAAATTTTTTCTTTTCATATTGGAGCACATAGAAGAAGAAGTGAAATTTTCATGCTTCGGCCATAGATTCACAAGAATGAACGAAGCAATAAGGTTAAGATAGACACGTAATGATTTTAAAATAGTGAATTCTTTTAAGATCAGGATTAATTTGGGGGAAGATATATTCTCCTGCAGTCATTTGCAGAATTAATTGCATTCCTTAGATTTATCTTCAGATAAAATAAATGAAAATTTCTTAAGATTTTTCTTAACTCCAATTAAAATTACTTCCCTCACACTTCCGTAAATATATGACACGTTTTGAAGTCAGAATCAGACTGAATTTTTAAAAAGGATCTTTATTTGATGAAATCTGTACAAGTTCTGACGCTGAGAGGAGAGAGAAAAAGAACGCCAAAGTGAGATCTAAGTGTTTTTCCACTTAAACCAGCTGCGAGAAGTACCTCTAATTTTATGAGTGTACTTGAAAGTTAATGCTGACATATAGGGCTATTAAATCTAACGATCTGGAATTAGACACGTTTATTGGCTAGGCCATATGTTTGGAAGAAATAAATGGGTGATTAGTTTTATACTTGAAGTTGAAATGAAAAAAAAATGAGTTAAGTGCTAGATAGGGAATTAAATTTTTAATCTAATTTAATCATCCTTACATAGATATATTTCTTTTCATATTATTTCTTTCGTATTTTCAAGTAAATCAGTGACAGCTCTAGAAAACATAATAGTTTCCATTTGGGCCAACTTACTTTTTACGTCTGTACTTACATTTGTTATATTCTTGGTTATCAAATCCATTATTTATCCTTTCTTTGTTTTATACTATATTCACTAAGCTTATATTTATTTTATTATACTCTCTATATATTGTTACGAACTTCGTGTAATTAATTATTACATTTATCAGATAGTGCAAATAATATACATTAGCATATCTAATAAGTTAATATTACTTTTTGTTGCATAAATCTTTTGACAAAATCTGTAATGCCCGAAAAGAAACATCGTTCCTTACATTATAGTGGCGTTTCAATGAGACATTGGCGGAATATTGCAGATGCAGCCAAACTGGCATAATTTTGGGTGACCGTTTCTGACCACGGTGACGATGGATGCTTCCATATTTATATCTGATAACCATCGATGTCTTCTTGTTATGAACTCAACAATGTATTGATATTGTTGCGGAGGGATATTGATCCATGTTTACGAGATAACAACTCTAAATTATGTCAAGTAGGACGGTTGCGTTTAAAAAAATTGAAGTGATTTTTTGTCTTTGTCACACAAAATTTCAATAGGGTCGAGGTTTGACCAACGAAGCAGAGGTAAAACTCTGACTAATGCTCCACAAATCAATTTGAGACTGATCGAGCACCTTGGTAAGGTGTATTTTCCTGCTAAAAGTGACATCTCCATAAGGTATAGCGAAAACTAGCGCACGTGATCGAAAACAATTCCACATGCTATTTAGAGTTGTGTCTACAGATATCAGAGGAACCAATGTGTACCAGGAAAACGTTCTCCACACCATAATTTTATCACCACCTGCCTGAAGAATTGCCATTTGGCAGTAGAAACTCATGAAGTAATGTCGTTTGTATCATGTTCTGATAATGTCATCTGTATGATAGGGCAGGAAACACGAATCATCGGAACAGCATCGTAAATAAAAAAATGGGTCACCCACTATTTCCCCCTCCGGATTTAGCATAATTTTGGGAATATCATCACTGTCCTTTCTTAAAAAGTATCCTACAAATTCTACAATGTGTAAAATTGTTTTTATATCCTATTTTATTAGATTGCGCTTTACGTATTCAATTTTATTTTAAGAACTATGGAAAAAATTTCTTAAAATAATTAATATTGAAAAATAAAAACATATCTAGTTCATTGCGTTAGGCGTTTTTGTAATTCTTCATGTTTTAGAACCATATGAAAGAAATGTGAGTAAATATACTAGAGATTTTCATAAATTTAATTTATTTACTCATATATTTTTTTGCTTTTCACACCTTGAAAGATGTTCAATATCTTTTTAATAGCTCTTCTTTATCTAAAACTCTAAGATCAATAACATCAAAATCTCCTTGTGTTCAATAGCATCAATAACCGATCTTGACCATGGATCGTGGCTTGCCTTGTCACGAGTTCGAACCCAGTACCACTAAAGACCCGCCGTGTAGGGCAGCGATGCACGCTAAATCTGTCGAGAGCTGAACCGTCCTCCCGTGGGGAGGTGTGGTAGTTGGGAGAGGGGGTAGCCAGCTCAGGTGTTGTCCACGTCACTTGACCATGATTCAAAATTACTTGGTCCGTCACCAAAAGTCCTCATGTAGCTGAATAGTGCTACGTTAATATTCAGTCAATCTATCAATCAATCAATCAACCGATCATGACCATCGTTATATATTAAACTTGAATATACAGTTCTCTCCAGTTCTATGTGCATTTGTATAAAAGACTTCGAAAAATAGTCATAAAAGATCATTGCAAAAAAAAAAAAAATGAACTTGCAGAACAGGAAAAGCAAACACTCAGAGAGAGAGAGAGAGTACATATATCAATGTGTTGCCTTTTAGACAGGTTCTCTGAGCACAGATTGGTAACGATTGGTAATTGTGAGCAATTATAGCTTCGTATAAATGAATTATTTTCTTCAAATTATGCTCCCCCCCCTTCTTTTTCTTGAAAAATTTTCGATTGAAACCTGAAATGCGCTCGCTTATTTCAGTTGACAATAAATCTCAACAAATCTTACCTTCTAAATATAGATATGATTTCAACCAGACTGCTTTGGTGCAGTTATCAAATTATATAATTTGACTGATTGATATTGTCATAATAAACATTCTCTAAAATGTATTTTATTAATTATTCTTATTGGACGGTTTATAAAACGTGAAACAATTCTCACTATATTTCATAAAATCAAATTAGTAAAGTTTAATCCTTTGTCTGAAAATAGTTAAATACAAGTGTCTATGAATTCATAGTTAGAATTAAATATAGGCTGACATTTAAATGCGACATAAATCTCTATGAAAGTCAAACAGAATTAATTAAATTTCCCAACATTGATTAAATCTAACTTCCAGCATGAAAGTTTCGCCTTGTTTGAATGAATTAACTAGAAGTCCAAACATTTCAGATTTAAATATTTATAACTCTTGAAAATCACAAACCAGCATAATTTAAATAGTTTTCCTGTTAAAATTAAATCGATTTTTGAAATTCAAGTGTTCGAGGATTACGAAACCACTTAACGAGTACATGACAATTAGAAGATCAAAACAAAAATTTTGAGATATATTTATTGGCAAACTGAACTACTTAATTTTCCAGAAATGCTTTCAATTCATAGCAATTAAATGCCGAAGAATAAAATCCATTTGATAAATATTTTAAAAATGATTAAATTCATCAAAATATTTGAGTTATTTCATAAGATCACGATGAGTATTTTTGTCTAGAATAAGTACGAGTAAAAATTTTAGGGCTTGAGCTATATACTGCAAGAAGTTTAGCAAAATATTTCACTGCCTTCTTTCATTTTGAAATTATCAGTAAATGTGGTGAAAACACACACACACGCATATGGAAGATAATTCTATGATTTCTTAATCAACTCGTATAAATGATTTTCTTTCTAAAAATGAAGAAGTACACGCGAATGCTTGTTTATAAAAGTTTCACATACATTTTGTTAAGTCGAAGACTTAACCTTTTAATGGAAATTATAAATATTATTATAAATATTATTTACTTAGGATAAAAAATATTTCAGTTTGTCTATACAGTTAACAGTAATTTGAAGTGCATACATTTTACATTATTTAGCTTGATCTTCCAATATTTCGTAAGTATAAAAGAGACCATTTCTGTAAACACAGTAAGGGAAAGGTCTATTGTACTATAACAGTGATTCTCGACCATTTTTAAAGTTGCCGTCTAATAAAGAGAGGGAAATCTTTCAACGCTCCCTCCGTTTGGGGAAATTATGTAATTTAGTGTATGGGGAAGAAAAAAAGGGGGGGGACTGAATAATAAAATGACGAGATTTAATTTTTTTTCAGAAAATTTACACTCTAAATTTGCGACCAGCGAACGCATGCGATGTGCTTGCTGGTTGAGGTAAGAGAAAATTCATATTACCAAATTCTTCAAGAGAGAGAGAGAGAGGTCATCCTACCTAGAATACTAATACAACATTCTTCGAATAGCACGAGTAAAATAATCACGTAAACTTGTTTTATTGTTGATACAGATGATATAAACCGAATAATCAAATTAATAATATTTTTGGGTAGCTTTAAAATTAAGGATACTTGGTTCCCTTTGAGCAAATTTCTTTATTTACGTATTTAAAAATTATATTTTAGCATGTCATACAAAGTTTCTATTCAAGAAAATGATACCAGTAGAAAATGTTCATATATTATTCACACAAATTTTAAAATTTAAATTTTTTGAAGACAATTGGGAAAATTTTAAAATCCCACTCCTTTTGTAAAAATTAATTTTTTGACCTGAAATTTTTTATAATATTCTTATGGATGTTCTAAACATCTTTCGGGGTCGATTTTAGAATAACTGTATTCATTTTCGAGGAAAAAAATAAAATGTTGATATACAGGCTAAAAATCAACGAAAAAGCCAACATGTCTTACATTTTATTTTTTTTAAAAAAAGTATTCAGTTTATAGCAAAACGGATCCCTAATTTTATTACATGCTTTATTTTTAACACGCAGTAAAAAAAATGGAAGTGATTGGTAAATAATTGTCGAAGGAGTAGCATTTTGAATGCACTAAGGTTTCGAAAAACACAAACTGAGAAAAACCACTTTAAAGTTTATAATTCTGAAAAAATAATTATTATAAGCTTAATTAAACTTAAAATACCACTTTAAGATATTAGTTATACATTTTTCTTTAAAATAATTGCATTTTCATATTTTTTCAACCCACACATTTTTATAAATGATCCACTTTTAGAGAGTACTAATTGCACAAGAAAATTCAAGAAAAACGATAAAGTTTTTTTTTTCTTTTACGACAGAGATTTTAGCTGGTTTTCTTCTTTTAATATTAAAGTATTACATTTGTATGAAAAATATATCAGGAATAAGAATTTAAATTATATAAAATTATTAATATAAAATGCCTTAATTTAAAAATTTTACATGCAAACATTTCACAAAGAAAAAAAATTATTGTATGTATTGCATCGGAAATATTCTGCTTTATATATTGCACATTCTTTTTTTAATGTTATTATTTCTCTTTATAAATTAGATTTTTTTTTATCAAAACGCTTTTTTTTAGTTTTTTTTCCTAAAAAGGGGGCGTGGGTAAATTGCCTAATTTGTTTTTAAATGAAGTTTTATTCAACCGAAAGACAATAATGCAAAGAATAAGATTAAATGAAAATAAAAAAAAAACGATTCGTCTGTGATTTTGGGGGTACCAAGTCCTCTTAAGTTCGAATGTCGAAACATGCTCATTACCCGCTACCAACCAAGACGAGTTCACCACCCTTCAGCATTTTCCTATAACCCCCGCTGAGAACTAATGTACTAGAACATCCAAATGAAATGTAAACAAGTAATATAAAAAAAATTAAGTCAATTTCTACTTAGACCAACAAAGAAAATTTTATTTCAGCTACTTTTTATTAAATAGTTACAATTAATATAAATATCTATATACATAGGACAAAATCACAACACTAAGTGGTAATTAATTTTTATTAATTATCATTAAAGTATCATATTGTCATCCAAAACAATCGTGTATATAAAATTTCAGTTCAACTAAATGCTTTATAATGTGAGAAAAAACCCTTTTCAAGTTTTGACACAAGTCGCCAAAAAGGATGCCAATACGGCTGTATTTGTAAATCTTTAAATAATTAGTTTTAATCTCGATGAATTTTTATTAATAATAATTAATTTATTGTATTGTCATTTAAAATGACCATGTATACAAAGTTTCAACTCAATTGAGCGCTGTAAAATGTATTTTATGAACGATTGAAAATTCCACCAAGATAAATAAATAAATATATAGAGAATGTGTGAGCTAATAGTAGGAATTGAAAAAATGACAAACTTTAAGGCTTCATTTTTATATTTATATTCACAGACACAGTTAATAACCTAAAACAATTTTATAAAACAATTTAAACATTATTTTTTTATTTTAATTTTGAGAATCATGAAATATTTTCAGAAACGGTTTATGTATTTCGGGAATGTTGTTTTCAATTTGTTTTAGCATTATTTCCTGAATTTTATGAAATATGACTTTAACAGTTTATCTCCTACATTTTGGGCAAAAAATTAGGTATAACAAATATTTCATATTACATTGAACATCACAATAAGAATTTTCAAATCGGATGTGTGCGATTCCAATCCTTTGTATTTGTCTTTTATGGATCTGAAAAAATTCAAACAAATATTGACTAAATATTTTTCGAACGAAATTTATTTTATTCACAGATTGGAAAGTTTTATTTGATTTCAATGAGTCAAAATTAAGAAGAAAAAAACATTGTTACATAAGTCTAATAGTTTATTTTGACGTTTTGGAAATTTATCCAAACATTTTAAATATTTATCGCGTTTCCATTCCTCACAGGCAAACATTCACGCTTTCTCCTAGATTTGGGTCCGGGCCTTCGGCACAGTGTCACTAAATGCTATCTGGGAGGCAAAGAGTAGAAAGTTATAATTCCTCTTCAACTTTGATGTTGAGGAAATTTGAACAAGAAGTGGAAGCCTTTTTGTAAGAACAAGAGTGGCAGTTAACAAAATTTTAGAAATACTTTTGGCTGTGATCTCATACCTTTTTATTGTAGTCGACATACAGTAGAAAACACTTATGACGAAATATCAATTAACACGAAACAATACAACAGTCCCGACAAGTTATGTATTTTCATGCATTTTTTTCTCTTTACTAGAAATGAAAATGGCTTAACACTTAAACATTTCTCTTCTGGGAATGAACAAAAAAACGGAAAACACCAGCTACGCAGGCTAGATTTAAGAGGGGTGTGAAATGAAAGAGAGGTGGAAAGAAGGCTAATGTTTCGTGGAAAGAAGGCTAATTTACCTTTGAAATACCCCTGAAATAGTCTGTGCCGCGAGTCAATTTTGTTTACCTAAGCTACTTTCACCGTCCACCCCTACAAACGCCACACAAAAACATTAATTTCTCATCAGTTGGCTTTGAGATTCGGTGACGAGCACATCGTAGTGTGAGTTGGGTTGGCATTATTTTGTCCATTTTTGAAGAATTTTTTGGCAGTTCCAATGGCAAAGAGGGCAATCCAACTGCTATTTCGCTTAAAATAAGGATGGATCCTCTTAAGGCTGTTGATCAAAATCCCTAGACAAAAACGGTAATTTGTAAAGAACTTGGTATTGCTAACTCTACTTTATCAATAATAGTTAAAATATGAGCAAATTACGTACATTTTTGTACGTTTTTTATTAAATGCATGAATGTACACGTATCTTTGTAAGTAAAATGTACAATAATAAAGTTAATTTTTTGTTGATTGTTTTTGCAATAGTCTTTAACGCAAATTTTTTTCTTACCTCGTAAAAATATTTCAGTCCCTTTAGTTTCGTATAAAACGATTTTAACTGTATATACAAAAACATCATGACGATTCTGCATCTATTGGAGAATTACCTCTATTTAAATATTTCTATAACAATAATATTACCAACCGCTGATGGACATTCTACAAATAAATAGGACATAAGAATATTGAGCATCTTTATCTTATTATCTTTCAGAATACTGACCTGGTACGGCCGGACAAAATAACCACTGATATTGATTTTCTTCATCATTTACATGCACATGACATCTTTCCTGCTTGATGACGGTTATAAATTTAATTCTTCCGCTTATTAGTTAGTAGCTCTTATTCAACGCACCACTGATTTGTAGGCATTTATTATTCAAGGGGAAGGAAATACGGGGTAGCTATTCACGATTGTGAGAGGCAGATTCACAGTGGGCAGTATTGGGTAAACAGCGCATTCGAGAGGTAAGAGATTTTTCGGGGAAACCTCGTGTTTGATATGCGGGATGACATTCTCCTAGAAATTGATTTCCGCCTTAAATTACGATCTTTCTTTAGAAATATTTTTGAGTTCAAAGATTAATTCTTGAGAGATATGGAACTGAACATTATTTAAAATGTTAATTCCTAGGTGAGGGATGTAATTTTGTTAATTTTATCTGGATTTTCATATGTATTTTAAGAAAAGCGTTTTCAAAATCCCGTTAATTATTACTCACATCAATAATATAGTTCTCAGGTTTTGACACTTGTTGAAAAAGTTAATAAATAAATGATGCAAATAAAAAAAGATTTATTTCCAGTTTCTTGATTGTATATACAACTGATTACGTGTACTATATTTTTAATCACTGTCGGTAACAAAATTATAATTTCAACAACTTAAACGATTAAGTATACAGAAGGACGTTTGTACTTTATGGATACTATTTTGATTGTTAATTTTTATCTATACAGGGCCGTATTCAATTTGGAAATTTGGCTCTGTCTGATAGCCATGATGCTTGAACGATAGCTTTAGCTCGAGGTTTCCATGATAGACATTTTCTTAGCATTTGTAAGATACTCTCCCGTGGATGAGGCATTACTTCTAAGTTATCTGCGTGACCTAGAGGTGTGGGGGTGAATGAAGAACCAGGCGTTGCCATGATCTTAATATATCTTTACTAAGATCTTAACTTAAACACTAACAATGATAATATTTATATTTTAACTTAGCGGATCTGAGGTGAGAAAACACACAATACGTGTTACCAAATAAGCGCGACTTTAATCACTATATTCCCGCCTATTCCTAATCTCCACTTATACACAGTTCCTAATAAATAATGGAATTATCCTACCTTAACCTCTTGGTTAATAACAATCCTCTCGGATCCTAAATACCTTTTCTGGATCTCGCTTGGAATAGTATCCACCCTGACTTGATAGTTCTGTCACGGATAGCTTCACACTAGAATAACGGCTTACTTCTCTGACTTCAGTTTACGCGCTTAAACTCAGACTAACACAATCACTTCCCAATAGGCTATACACTTACGTTAAACTTCTGCTATTTAAAAGGTTCCTTATTTGCATACTCACGCTTCGCTTCTGTATTTGGTTGTAAAAAATTTGCCTTTTTCGGCCCCAAAGAACCCAAGAGGAGTTTTTAGTTGAAAACGCGATGAGCCCGTCATACATTGAAATACCCGTTTTACTCCATTCTTCTTGAACAATTCTCCAAAGTCCGTTCAGTGTACTAGGATGCCATTTTTCTCAGGTTCGTTTGATAAACTGAAAGCACAATGATCCATTGGAGAAGCGTCATTTAATTTTACAGGTATTTCATCCAAAATGATACACTTTTTTCCTGTTTCCTGATTCTTACTTTGCTAAATAAGTAACAGTTGACTTCGACGTGTGCTTAGGTCAACTTCATGAATGTTCTTTCTATACAAGGCTGGAATTTCTTCTGTAACCCTTTATCTACTGACGGTACTTTTAAGTACCACACACTTTAAAATTGCATAGAATAACCATTTTTACTAATTCTCTGATAATACTTAACAGGAATACTCTTTGAAATCCCTCCTTCCAAGATATATGGCGGGGATACGGAATCCCAAGCTACAGTGCACCTCAGTGTGAAACTACAGCATCAGTAACAGAGCTTTCACTTTTAAAAAAGGACTTTGAAGGAGTTTTTATACGGGGTGCATTGAGAATTAGCTACGTCAGTGGAGTCATGTATAATTTTTAGGAGCTATTTTTAAAATAAATCTCTTATTTTACTTTTCAATCGAAAGAAAACCTTAGCTGACAGTTATTCTGAAGTTGCCAAAGTTGTTTCACAAAATGCAAACGAGACATGGAATTACAAAATAATTTCCTTGACGAACGACTGTCTGTACCGTTTGAGCGACAATTAAGCTTTTAAAAAATGTCCTGCACACGTCACATATGTAGCACGTATTTCTTTAATAAATTTATTTACATGTCTGGTTTGCGTTCTTGAATATTTCCGAGGCATTTCCGTATCAATAACCTCTGTAATCACTTTTCAAAACTGACACCACAACATCCGCCGAGTGCAGTATGTCCATTAATATTAAAGTGTAAAAGTCTCTGAATGAAAGTACCATTTTGGACTTACCATTAAATAAATATTAGTTAGTTGGCAGGAATCGTATCTGGTGTAAAATCACCAGAAAGAGAAGGATACTTAACTTTCTGTAATTTAGTGACAATAGTTTCCAAGACTTTTGACGTCATGATTGCAACGAGTTCCTTACAAAGTGTTGCAGATAAAAAAGGACAAAATTTTCATAAATTACAGTACTTTTTGATAATTTCATTTAAAACAGGATCCTAAATAATTCCTGTTTTTCACCTGGGCACATATGGTTTGATTTTCTTTCCTGAAAGACAGTGCTCTTGATGATAAGAACTTTACAATAGGCCCTATTCTCTTTAGCACTTTTTCCTGTAATGATATTCATTAATAAATTGTATAGAACGTTAGCTATCCGTATGACTAGATAACTCTAATTGGCTGTGGTACTTCATCAAACACTTTCTGTGATAAGGTAAGTTTTCATGTTGTGAAAAAGCCGTACTTGCGGGCTTCCAGGCATTGAATCTGCTATTGTTGAATAGAGAATTGGTACATGTAAACAATTTGTAAATGAAACAGTATATATGTTTCATTTTGACGGAGAATATATTAGCCATCCGTGATCTACAACTTCACTGTTACGTAATTCTCTTTTGTACAATATCGTAGAAAGGAATCTTGTTTTAGAGATTGTCACATTTTATTCATTAAATAAACGTTCTTAAGTTTAAAAATCCTTATGTTTGTCGGAACAAACTTACGGAAATTTCTCAATGCACATCTGTAAATTTTTGTTCATACATGAATGCTATAGCCCTGAATCTATACTTTCAATAAAAATATTTGAAACGCCCATAACTTCATCAGTTATTTACGTATTTCATTGTCTTACTGTTTCTTCTTGAACACATAAATATTCTCTCTCTGCTGTTCAACTTCAGGTATATTATTGGATATACGGTTAGAAATGGTAGAGGTAAATGCAGAATTTTTTTTGTATTGATGAAAAAGTAAGAGTGTAATTTGATAATTTATCAATAGGTTTCTTCTTTTCCTTCGATTTTCTTGTATTTCGCAGTTCCACTTTCAAAAGTAGAACCACGGTTTGAAATTGGTGCACATACATCTTTTTCCTTACCTATAAGTTTTAAGTACATAGTATATAACAAGGATGGTGAACCAATGGCACGCGTGCCATTGATGGCACGTGACGTAATATTTTGGGCACGCCACGGTTCGCATTTTAGTTCAAAATAACAAAAATCACTGAAGTATTACGAACAAAAGTGAGTCATCGGTTAGATGCACATGAAAAACGAGGTGAAGAAAGAGTTATTGGATAATTTATTTCCGTAATTTTAATTCTTTGATCAAGGAATTTTCAGGGAGATTTTCTAAGTTCAAAGAATTACCGAAAATGCTCAAGTTTATTATGTACCTGATATGAGACTCCATTTGATAAATATAACTTGTCCGAATTCGATTTGTTAGAAACTGAAGAATTTGAAATGCAATTAATTTTTTTCAGTCTAATTCATTACGGATTCAAACATTTATTGAAACAGAAAGATTTTCAAGCAATATAAGTAAAAATGTAAGTAACGGAATTTTGAAAACATGGAATTCGGTTCCAGAACGTTTAACTGTTTGAAGAAGCTAGCTCATGCAGTCTTAACAATATTTTCATCTACCTGTGCTGAGAATCATTATTTTCAGAGATGAATAACACTAAGGACTCGCTTAGAAACCGTTTGGCAGGTGATGTCATATGATTTGCAACAACAGAAGTCCCACTTATATTACTTTAGTTTTGAATATCTTGTATAACTAAAACATTTACTACGATACAATGCAAAATGTATTTTTTCGTAATAAATAAAGAATTTTGAGTTGCTATATATAATGTTTGGGTTTTATTTTTTTCCCGATAATTACTCATCAAAATTATTTGATGGCTCGTCTGTACCTCCTTAAAAATTTCTTTAGAAAAAATGGCAACTTGATCCATTAAGGTTCGCCAGCCCTGGTATATAACATACTTTGTTAAATATTCGTATAAACGTTAACCCGAAACACAAAATTGTAGAACAGTCTCCCAACCTTTTCATTACCGCGGACAGGTCAACGTATGATAATTTTACCGCGGCCTGCTGAGGATAGGACGTTGATTATCTATATTTTAGATTATTTTGATTTAATAATTTTAATTGATTTTTATTCGAACACGCCTTCAGCATAAAATACTGTTACACCAAGCAGGAATATAAAGAGATTTAACATGGAATATAAAAGAATTAAAGCCCAGTGGCTGAGTGGTAGTGCATCGCGCTTCCATATCGCAGGTCCGAGATTCATGCTCCCGACTGGGGAAGGTCGAATCAGCCTTTCATATTTTCAGTGGGTCGATAAATGAGTACCAAGCTTGCTTGGGAGATTAACACTGGGGGATTTGCGTCAGACTGACCACCTGATCGGAACATCTGCTCATAAATTTCAGGGCACTAGGTCACGAATAATGTGATGGGCACAGTAGGACTTGGACTTCATGGGCTACTGCGCCACTGGCTTAAGTTTTTTATTTAATGATTTCCATGGAAAATCTCAAAAAGCCGAGAGAAATACACCCCAGTAAATAAAATAGGAATAAAATTTAATGTTTCCCTTGGGGGGGGGCGTGCCGTTTGAGCCACAGACCGGTATTGGTCTGCGGCCCGGGTGTTGGGGATCACTGATATACGGGATTCACAATCTCAGAAACTGATAGGACCGACTGCCACTTTTCGACTGAATAAGTAATGATGGGGTACGGTAATAAGACCAGACACAGACGACGACATGACATAATGAAGTCTTGCTAGTGTTGAGATATATTTTGAAATTCCGAGTTGTTCTAAATGACGATAAAAATTATTCTACCCAGGGTCATATTCAGGCTGAATCGAAAACGAGTTGAGGCCCTGGCCCAGTTAGGCCATGCCTTGAGATGTTCCTGCATGTATATACAATCAGTAGAAAAGGCATTCAAGCCTTTAACTCAATAAAATGTAAATTCCATTACCTCAGTGCTTCTCAAACTTTCAATACTGGCGACCCCCTTTTCGATCACAATTTTTATCGCGCCCCCTTTAAACATTAATAATGTATTGAATGCAATGATAATGCACTTTGACGCTAATGCTACAATAGGCGATCTTAATTATATACCACACAAATTAGTAATATAAATATTAAATTTTGAATGCTACTTTTAAGCAAAAATAAATAAATAAATAAAATAATAGGATAATTATTATGTTATTTTTCCCTTCTCTAATTTTTAAATTGAACATATTGCAAAATGAGGTGGCTATTTAGAAGACAAAATATAGATATCTGCTAAATATAGAAAAATAAATCAGATAGTCAATTTCTAATCATAAGCATTCCTTATAAAAACTTTGCTTTGCAAGACAAGCGCATTGAAGTCGTTAATACGTATTAAACTTGTTCTTAATTTAGTATTAATTAATTAGTTATAAAATACACTGTGCAGCACTGATACATTAAATGTATACCGGTTGAAGTGCCCACTCTTTGCACGAGTTCATTGATAAGAAAATAAAACATTATTGATATAATATCTGAATTGTAAGGAGAGCAAAGCCAAGTGCTCGATAATGTTTACAAAAATGTAAAATGATTTTTTTAAAAAATGTTTGCTCAAATTATAATTAGTTTTAAGCCTCGCAGAATTAGCATTTATAATTGATGTTAAATAATGAACAATAATATAAAATTCCGATTAGGAATAATTGTATTATTTTTAATATTTAAAGCGAAAAGACTTCAACATGTTTTAACCCGGGAGCAAGCGCGTACTCGATACGGTCGAGCGGGGTTATTGAGTCACCCCAATCCTTTTTTTTATAATTATTTTATTGTACACGATACAAATCGTGATTCCAGTGAATAATTTAATTAAGAGAAAGTTTACTTACCTACTTTCAAGGACTTTTCAAGTTTTCTTTGGTAACAAATAAACAGTTTTGCCAGAATTAACGATTTTGTAATCTGTGTGTCCCACGCGACCACTGTTATGATACTGCTAAAAAAATTGTGTAAAACGTTTTTCGTTATGCTTTATATGTTTGAAATTACTCATAAAAATAAGTCTTGGTCAAGTAAAATCCTCTCCGTGGTTTTCCAAATATCATAAAACTCTTTTACATTGAAAAAGCGCAACATAGAAATACAGTACTTACAACTTCCCTAAATGAGCAAAAAACACATAAGAGAGGGGGCATAACTAATTGTACCAATAACTTAGAAGGTCAAACAGATTACAGCTATAATGTGCAGTATTTCAAAAATAATGACAGTGATTATTTTTTTTATGTTTCTAAATTTTTTCAATTCTGTGTCTGGGATCTGTTTTTTCTCTGAAAGAGTTGCATGTTAGATTTAAAAAGAAAGCGTAATATAAAAAAATCTCTCATCATGGGATTGCAGCAAATCTAATCAAAGTTTTTTTATTTGGTTATAGGATCAAAGATAGCTAATTAAGTATTGAAGAAGTTTTTAGTTGTGATGACTTAATATCACGCGCGCATGCCTATAAATTATATCAGAGTAAAAGTGCATTTTTTATTATGTCTGAAAGTATTTTGTTTTAATTCATTCCAGTAAATTAATTATTTTTTAAATCTTTTATTTTCGATATGCTCGCGCCCCTTCGTAAGGTTATCGCGCCCCTTCGTAAGGTTATCGCGCCCCCCAGGCGGGCGCGCCCCACAGTTTGAGAAACACGGCATTACCTGTCTTCAAAAATGTCTTTTTTTAAAAATTACATTATTAATTTGTCATAACAGATATCAAAATGTTTTTGCAGAAGCCTTATGTTTTTTTAGAAGTTTGACCACTGTACTTATTTTCGCATTAAAATGTTCTCAAGGACTAAATCAACTCCGGTATATTCTAAGATTATTGTATTGGCTCATTTTTCTCAAATATGAGTATTAAAGTTTAATACTACAAGCATAAACTTCTCATTCCTTTTACGTTTTAATAGCGTTCTTTCCAATCTTTAATAATTACTCGAAGCAAATAGTCAAATTCCTTTCTCATTCTAATCACGAAATAATCTCTCCGTCTCTTCTAGAAGGTATCTTCCAAATAATTCTGAAGAATAAATTCCTTCACTGCCGAATGTTCCTCGCACTTCTTAATTAAATTATTTTCGATTTCATGCCAGTGAAAACAAAGAGGGGAAAATCAGATGATCTCAGCTCCTTTCTAAAAGCAATCACGGCAGAAACGAATTACTTTAAGAAGGAAAATACCATAGCTGTGGGAGAGATTTAAGGTGCGTTCCTCCATTAAAATTATAATTGATTTAAAAAAATCTCAATATTTCCTTTTAATCAGTTTCATGACCTGGATTTAATTCTGATCTAAGCTAAATCATATGTATTGGAAATTTAGAGATTATTTTCAGAACCTCAGGCAACAAAACTGCAGTTGCATCGTTAAATATTTTACATTCATTTAGAGCAAATGGTTTATTTTTTTGAATAATCAAGAAATGATGTATTCCAGCGTGATTATATACAAGGTGTGACACACGCACACACACAAACGGAACTGGTCCATTGAATTCTTTTACGTTCAGAATGAATTCTCCGTGACATCATGGCCTTCAAGGTAGCTCTCTTCAGTATTCACTCGTGCATCCGGTCCTGTCATTGCTGATAACAGTTCCGGAATGAAGGTTTTGGAAGGCCCTTCAGGATATTCTCTGTTTTTGCCTGAACCTCTTCAACTGAGGTAAAATGGGTTTCATTTAAGCAAAATTTAATTGATGAAAATAAAAAATTGGCCTGAGAGGATGCTTCATCACAGTAATGATTTGCTGGTCAGAAACTGCTTAACAGATAGGGCCATGTGAGCGGGTATATATAGTCATGGTGCAACACATCCATCCATCACTCCTGAACACTGGCCATTTTTCCCCCTAATTTTTTCATGGAATTTTTTTAGGATTTCAATGTAACAGTGTTGATTAACAATATGACTACTGATGTGAGTGGGAACCCATATAACGAATTTTGGCAATGATTTGGTCTCTAATCGCTTACCTTGGGCGCTCAGTACATTCATCATCTTCCACACTATCCCTTCCCGCAGAAAACTCCTTATGCCATTCAAAAACATGTACACGAGATAAAGTTTCATCTCTATAAGTCTAGGTTAATATCTGAAATGTTTTCGTGTCCTATTTCTTCACAAGAAACTTGGTGTTGATTCGACATTGTTCCGCCAGAATGCAGTTGTACGTGTTCACTCAATAACGCAGTACTCCCAAATGGCGTAATTAGTTGCGGTGAAACTGGCCACATGGGATGACGCCATCAAATCGGTTGTTGTCAACTCTACTCTTTTTTTCAAGTTGCACACTTTGTTTCATTTTGATTCACACCTTGTATTTACAATCATGAATGACATTTGGAATGGTTTCGGGAGGTAAAATTTTCGATTACTAAGCCAATACATATTAGATTTTGAATATATTTTCTAATCTATTTGTCTAAGATTATATTTGCATTTTTACAGTGTGACAACTAAACTTTTATTGAAAATAAAAATAATAAAACTTGCAATCAATTGTGTAAAAATATTGACAACAGTAAAGGTACTCATTTGCATATTTTAGCTTTTAAAAACGGTGACAATTTCAAAAACATTTTTTGCATAAATCTCAAAAATATTGAAGTACGAATTAAAATTTTTCGTTGAACAAGTATTCATTTGAAACAAGAAATATTCATAAATAAAATATTTCGCTTGAATCTTTTTCACTATAAGAATAAATTTTGCTTATTTGTTTTGAAAATCAAATTTTCATGTTGTTCAACATATTTTTTTTACTTTCCAAACATTTTATATTTTCATTATCACATTTACATTTATTGATGACATCACAATATAAATACCCAAAATGTATAAATAATTTGTTTTTGTTTGAGAGAAAGAGAGATGTGTGTTACTTAAATCAACTTAAAGCATACATTTCAGGCCGAGCTGGTGGATCTCTTTTCTTTTATATGAACGATCTGAGAAAGGAATGGTTGATTAGTATATAATTAAAGAAAATTTATAGTACTTTTGTATGAATGTGTCCGAAATGTGGAAAAAATATGCGTTTGTTTTTGAGAAAGGGAGATTCTTACTTAAATTACCTTAAAGTGTGTGCTTTCTTAGTCTTCTTCGCTATTTCACTTCATAAACAACTTCTTTTTCTATGTTAACCTTTTTGATAACGTTTGATAAACCAAGTTTTCTTCTTTGAAGCCATTCAAAAGGCGTTATATTTCATTTGGCGCCAAAGAAATCGGGAGGCTAAACTAGAATTTTAGGCGCAGCAATTTTGCGTGGAACGTATGTATACAGATATTTTATATTAGATAATGTTATTTTGTTCCTTTCGCTTAGCAAAATATTATCTTTATCAGTCATGAAGGTGAAAGATATTATACATTCACAGTTACTGATTAAAATATATTTCCACAAAGATGCAATAATACTAAAATCTGCTGACTGACATCTGCTTCACTGTATTCTTATGTTTCGTACCCCATCTGATGCCCTTTACTGTACAGACGGAACATCATCCACCTCCAATAAAAAGTAGCAACCAAAAAAGACAGCCTATGCTAGTGTTTCTCAGCACTCAATGACAAAACTCTAATATAACATGCATTTCGATCAAAAATATTAACTCAAGGAGGGGTGTTCAGAATATTAGGGGTCCACATTATTAGACTAATACGTAAAGGGAGGCCTTGGGGATCGAAAGTTGAAGAACCACCGGCCTATAGCATTCAATAAAGCTGATTTTTATGTAATTTAAAATATATTTAGACTCTAATGCTATTCTTTAGAATTTATGTTGGTCCTAAGGAATACCCCCTCCCCACCATCCTTTTTTTATCCTACAACCATCTTCAGCATCACTACCATTAGTCTACGAAAAGCCCAATAAAATGATGACGAAGGAAAGAAAGAACTAAAATTTGCCTTCATAATTTGGGCTACAAAAAACTTTAAGATAATAGTGCAGTGCCTGGGGTGGTCACCGTCCATTTCACCCTTGTGCCACAGAGGGCAACAAGCAGAATTCAGTCACCTTCACGTGGTGTCTCCTGTTTAAACTAAACGATTGATAACTTATCGCCTTATCTCACCATCCAAAATCCACTATGCCTTACTGCTGGAACCAAACAGTCAGGATGAAATGCTTTTGCGTGACGTAGCTAAATATAGACTCATTCTGTGGCGGGAAACAAAATGAAAGACGATTTGTGTCTCACCAAAATAGTGACGTCAGTTTCAGCTCTGAGGTTCTTTGCCTACTCTGTACGTACTATTGGAATGGGTTTCATTAAGTTTGAGCCTTACGACACAAATAAAAACATCTAATATGAAACACTCTGCTTGAAAAATTGAATTTCCTTTATGAGTTCAAATCTATCATATTAATTTCTCAATTGGGGATTTAAGGTTTGGATCTGTTATTCATAACTTTGTTCGTGGATTCCTGTCTCAAAAGTTACCTTGCCATCCGCAGTTGTCACAATTAAAAACAGCATATTTTTTTGAAATATCTAGTCGTAATTTAAGGTACTACCTCCCTTGTCATAGTTTTTTTAATTTTTGGTGTTTTAGATACTGAAGCTTTTAGCAGATGAGCATCATTACTGAATTCTTTTTACAAATTATCGAGATCTATAATTTCAAAATATTTCATAACTTGTGTTTTATCAAGGACTATTCCAATAATTTCTTATGTTATTCATGTACATATCAAACAGCTTTTTCTACATAGCGGTACAATATGAGCAAGAGTTTCTGTTTCACTGCTACAGTGAGTGTGTGTGTGTTTCCATTACTTTCAATAACATCTATATTTATTCAGAATTATCACTTGAAACCTAAGTGGTTGTGTATGTGTTTGAAAGAAATAAGAGAAAGAAAATAAAAATGCCAACAGCTGTACTGTTTACTTGAACATTCAAATAGCTGGATTATTTTGTTTGGAATTAAATGTTCATTTTTAAACGCATGATAACACGTAACATTTTCTTCTAGGTAAAAAATATAAAGGAAACTATACCGTTAACACACACCTCATGAACATTAAGTATTTAAAAGAACATTCTATGTATTTATATCTCTAACCTAAAACTTAATAATATTGAAAAATTGTATTACTTTAAAAATGAAATGAAACCTAATTTGATTTGTGTTTTTTCTCTTCAAACCAAATGTGTATTATTTTAAACGGATAGTGTTAGTTTTGTATCTTACTATTTGAAAGTTTTCTTTCATTTTAATGATTTTCAGAAGATGTGAAAACACAGTTGCTGAACACATTTCTTAAGACCAAACCATTTTTCATCATTCTAAGGAATTTTACTGTACCGCGGGTTTCCGTAGCACACCTAAAGCAAAAATTCTATCTTCTAGAAAATATATTTTGAAAAGACCATTTGTCACAAAAACGATTTAAAAATACTTTACTTTTTCAGTTCCTTTTAAGCTTCTTTTAGCATCCCCTATTGTAAACTTTATGAAAATACTTCACAGAACTCAGAAAATAGCATGATATGATGGAGTAATACGAAGTTTGCCTTTTGTAAGTGATCCCATTGAGCAGTTATTGGTTGATCACATTTTGAATGGTTGATAATGCTTAAGAATATATGAATAATTCAAGAATATATGATTTCCATGCATTTAGTTGAAGGTATATTCACATAACGTTAAAAAATAGGAAGATTTTTAAGAAAAAAAGTTCCATTAATTTTACTTTTTAAGCTTTACTATGCTCTTTAGAAAGCAGTACACTTTTCTTTTAATGCTGCTCATTCGTACAAAATCCTTTTTTTTTCTCTGTATGAGTCATTTTTTTATTCCATGCTTTTTAATAGCAAATATAGTCTTAAGCCATAATATTTTAATATAGTTGCATAGCTTATATAATTTTCAGATTTTATACATCGAAACGAAAATTAATACGTTAAGCGTGAAGGGGCAAAATTATTGAATAATTTAAATAAGTATAAACGTTTTTATATAATATTCATATAATTTAATATAATTTCACATATAATACATAAATTAAAATACTTATATATGTATTTAAGGGCGTATGAGTTCATAACGTTTCTTAAGCAATGGGACTTGCAATAATTCAATAGATGGCATTTGATTGAAAAAAAAACATACTATAGTTTATGAATAGTATTGTAGTTTATTGCAATATTACAGCTTTTATTAAATCGGCAGTGATAGAAAAATTAATAAACGTATTTTTTTCAACATTTTATTAATATTATGAACTTAGATTAACAATTTTAAATATATCCCCGTATTTTTCCATCTAATGAACTTCAAACTCTGTACTTTATTATTTGTGTTATTAAGTCCAATTAAAAATTTCGAACAATATTAACATATATGGTACTAATGGATCAAAAATGTATTAAACATATCTGAAAAATACTTCAAAGCTGCTATAAATTAACTAACTACTGCGGCAATAGTTAAAAATAGTATAAAATAATTGATTGCATGAGAGATAAAAAAATGTCTTCTAAGTGCAGATTTGTGATTTTGAAGAGATCTTTACTTCTATTAATATAAATATGCTCTAAATGTTATTGAAGATTGTATAATATACTTAAAAATATAATAAATTATGATAATTCCTTTGAATATTTAAAATTATATTTGACACACATATTTGTAACATTATTTAAATTACATTTTTTAGGAATATTGTAACAATGTTGTTAAATCAAATCTTCAATACTAATAAAAACTCTGCTGGACTACTTTTGTTTTAACAAAAACAGATTTTTTATTTGAATACTGAAAATAATATGGTTTGTAATTACTTTTCAGTTCGTCATAGTTTCTAGATATTTTTTAGTGCAACACATAATTACATCACACGAGTAAATACGAAAAAAATGCTTCATGAATTTTTTGAAAATGATATTTAATTACTTAGCTTTCGACATTGATTAAAACAAAAAAGGTACTGTATTTCTTTTAAGGAACAACATAATAATTTAAAAGGAAAACTCGTTCTGCTCTCAAAGTACATTCAGAATTCGATTATAATATGAAAACAGAACAGACTTATTACGAAAGATGGTTGTTTATTATTTTAAATTTGACGCAATTTCTAAATAATATTTTTTTTTGTCATAATTATGTAGCATTGATTACTAGAGGTAAGTAAGAAGAGTTACTTTTTTCAACTTCCAACAAATTTCAATGCAGCTAATCACTTTTTTAATGCGTCTTCGCTTTTCGTTAATGAGGTTGTTATTCGAAATCCTTATCTAGCTAGATAAAGATTGTAAGTTAATTATCTGGTTAATTATGCGCGATCCATTGCTTACAACAATTCCCTCTTTAAAAAGAAAAATAATTTGCTTAAGAGTATTTAACAGCAAACTTAATGGGTAAAATTAAAAGTTGCTGATACATAAAATTAACATGCACATTTAGGCATAATGCTCTGTAAAATTCTTTAGAGAGAAAAATGTTATTATTCATCCCTTTTTGAAGAGTTGAGTGAAGAAATTTCAAATATAGACCGCAATGCAGTGTCTGTAAGAGAGAGGTAGAGAGAAAGTGTTGATTGTCAGAAACAAAATGAAGATGAAACAACACACAAAAAAACCAATGTGAAAGAACAAAGGTTGAAAGTTTGTTAGAATAAAACTGAAGATGATTTTTTTTATCTTTTTGTTATATATCTCATTAAAGTAAATGTAAGTGAAATACAATACTTACACACGCAAAAGAGTTTTTAATAACCAGTGTCTATTAACATTGAACTATAAAGAAACACGAGAGCTATTGGAGAGGGATCTCGTAGTTTTGGATAAAGGTCAAGAACCTGTACTGGCACACAATCTCCGAACTTGAAAATTACACCATATGTGGAATACTTCGAATTTCGAGAGAATTAATGTGCATTAGACCCTCTACACGGCGAGTCTTCAGTGACCATGACCACTAAGTATCACTGCTGCAATAAAATGTTCAGTAAATTTAAATAATCATGTGCTTATTTTCTATTAGATTAGTGATGGTATCAGATGGAAGCCCTGGAAATTCTTCGCTGCAAATGGCTAGATGTACTCCTGTCGTCAGCCAAAGCTTTCAGCGCCATACAAGTGACTGGAAGATTGGGCTCGGTTACACCCCAATTTTTGAAGTAAAACACCCTGGAGGTGGTCAGAGTTGTTCTCTGCAATAACATCTTATTGTTTTCGGGTAGTTTTTCATTAACTGTAACATAGCAACAATAATTTCTTCATTAGACATAATGTCTTGCTCGATATCGCTCTGTAATCACTATGAGTCGACCTGCAAGGGTATGCCCGAGTTTCCTGGACTGCCGAGTTTTTGGGGCTCTACCATATTATGCCAAAGAAGGATATGAGATTGAGATAAAAGTCAAAATTATTGAACATTTTCAAGACTAGAATGTTTTCCTACAAAAAAAAAGAATTAAGACTTTGTTGTCCACCTATCACAAAATTTAAGAGTTTGTGATAGTACATCAAGAATATATTTTTCTCTCATGTGTATGATTTATATATTGTTTATTATTTATTTTATTTATTCCTTCTCTTCAGTGGCACGTACAATGTCATCCGTGTCTTAGCATATACTCCCATATCTAATACCGTTTCTTCCACATCCAATAATCTAATTACCTGAATAAATCTTCTTCACCAACCTCATCCAATGGTTTAGGTTCCTCAGCTCCTTCATTCTTATCGAATCAAACGATCATTTTGCCATTAATGCAGCGCTTCTTAAACTGTGGGGCGCGCCCCTTAGAGGGACGTGATAACTCTGAGAGGGGGGTGCGAGCATATTGAAAAGTCGTACGCAAAATATTATTTTTTAAAAATTATTAATTTACTGAAAGTAAACAAATAAAATACATTCTCAAATTATAAAAAAAGAATATATACATTTACACTGTTATAATAAACTTATAGATGTATCAGTACTGCATAAAGTATGTCATAATTAATTTAACAGTATTACAGAAACATGTTTAGTAATTACCAGTGATGTCATGGGCTTATCATATATGAAATTATATACAAAAATTATCTTGATAATTTGTACGGTTTATAATTAATCCCTTAAGTGCCGAAAAAAAGTTTTGCGATTCGTTCCTCAATACCACCGTTTTCTACGTAAGAAGAAGAAAAGGAGGGGGGATAAGCAAATTCTCTGTAAGTAAATCCTTCGTAAACACTGGCAAGGGCGTTTTCTTGCATACCAAAGCCTTCGGAACAATTTTATGGATAACAATGCTTAGAAAAGATCGTACTTTATAAAGATGTATATATACGCCCAAGTCAATTAACGCTTTGATTGAGTGGGATGTTTATATACGCCGGTGGCACTTAAGAGGTTAAAATCATATTGTAGTCTTAGTGTCAAAGTATAGCATTATTGAATTCAATAGACTAATATTATAAGGAAGGGGGGCGCGATGAAAATTATGATTGAAAAATGGGCCACAAGTATTGAAAGTTTGAGAAGCACTGCATTAATGCGCTCCAAATTTACAACCATACCAACTGAAACTCTGCCATCTGTTCTTATACTTAATACAACCCCTCCCCCCCACACACAACATGTGATATTCAAACTTCTTCTGTATCTTCTGCTATAACTCGGGCATTGAAACAAAATTCAAAATCTCTTTGGAGAAAGTGTAGTTTTTTGGGGGGGGGGAAATAATCCCGCACAATAACAAATAAACCCAAAATAGAAATAATAAATTATAGTTTACAAAAACTAAAAAACAAGCTTTTATAGTTAATCAAACTAAGTTGTAACTTAATCTTTTGGTTGTCAAATCTAGAATTAGTCGCCAAAATTGGAAATGAGATCTGGAATTAGTCGCCATATGCGGGATGGGATCAGAAAACGAGAAATAGTTAATCCTGATGATCCTATCAGGACAATGAAGCAAAGTTATTGAAGTATTGTATTGTCATCAGTTCTTGATAAGAATACAAAACTTCAAATTAATGTGACCTTTTAAAGTGGGTAAAAATTGCGTTCACAAAGATTCTATTACATGCAAGTGAAGTTTATAAAAGAGTGTTAAAAATGGATTTGATTTTTTTAATACTTGGAATGCAAAAAAAAAAAAAAAAAAATTTATCAAATAAAAATATTGATAATTTTTAAGTTAAAAATATTGATTTCATTATAAAAAAATTCGAACAATCGCTTGTTCACTTCGCCAATTCGTTTTTTTTTGTACATTTGGTAGGTAAATGTATACATTTTTTAGCTATCCAACACGCGCAAATACCTTTGGTTTTCTATTAAAGATAGCTGTTTTATATACTGCCCATTTTTTTGTCGTACACCTCTGAATTTCAGTCAAAAACAACCAAGACCACCAATATAAATAGGTTTGGTTTTCAAGGGCTTAAAATTTTCATCTGTTGCCAAAATAAAAATGAAATCATAACTTTGAAACTTAAACAAAAATTGTATGTTAAAAACAAAAATTTACTCTGCTTAAAGGTAATTGATATTCCTATTCTTCGCATGGGTGAATTTTTTTAAAAAAGTCAACAGTGCTGTCAGTTTTCTTAAGCAGATATTGCTGCTATCTTTTAAAGGCAGTAGCATTGAGAAAAAAGTGGATTTAAAATAAAACTTTCTCAAAATAAATTTAATTTTTTTTGGCGAGAATATGTTTACGTTTACTTCGAAACACAACAAAGCTCCCTAAAAATTCGGAAGCGATATGATCAATCTGTGCAAGTTTTTATAAGGTAACACAAACAAACATTCTCAATTTATATATATAAGAACCATCATATTTAAGAATCAGAATTAATTATAATACAGAATAAATTACAAAATAAACTCTTAGAACAAATATTCCCCTTTCACTCATTTTTAATATTTTCATTGAGGAAATTTAAGATTTTTTTTTCTCTCAATAATTAGATCGATAGACGCCATAAATAAATCCGTCGAGAGAAAGAATTCTATTGCCAATAATATTCAATATCTTATCATTGCAAAATTCTGCACAGTGTTATGTATATATTTTTTAAAGAAATTATATAATAGATTGCATGTGTATGTTGCTTTATATTTTTAATATAAAATATATAACAAAATATTGTAAGGACTTTTAACTATTTTTAAATAATCTGGTACATGTAAAATGATATTTTCATTGAATCCTGTTAAATTGCCACTAATTTTCAACATATGTTCCTAAAAGTAATAAAAAAATATGCATTGATGTTCAAATACTCCTACATTGAAATTAGGCTTTATGAAAAGTACATTGTGTATATTAAAAGGTTTCTTAATAAATTTAGAAGTAAGAAAAAGGTTTCTGTTATATTTCTTTCATTTGCCTTGATACTCTCATTTTGCTTAATTTTCTATAATTTTATATTTTTTACACAATTTTTTCTGGTAATATTATAATATAGATTTAATGCAAGAAAAATGGGAATTCAAGTTAGTAATCAAAATTATCTTTATTTTTCTTTCCAATCTCTTTATTAAGGTATTAAAATTTTTTGTACAGGTATTTGCTATAACCGAAGTTATTATCTGAGCTTTATTATGATCCAAAATCATCCCTTTAGGTTTACAAATTGTTTTTTCACTAATTTAACGTTTGCTTTAAATATGAAATTTCGCGTGCTAATTAAATTTAATCTGAAATCATAGCAAGCTTCTTTAGAAGATAAGCTTTATGAGCAGAAATATATGTATAAGCCTATAAAACTCAGTAAAATAATGAAACATTAAAAAAATCATTTCAGGTTCGTTATTTATTATTCTAATTTTTTTCTGTAGGATTAAAGGGAGATTTTATTCATATTCTAACTAATTAATATTCAAAGGTCTGCATTTCAATCACAAATTTATAGATTTAATAAGAAAAAAATGTTACAAAAATAAACATTACTTAAAAATTAAGACTGTGCATTTTTCTTTAGTTCCAAGTTTGTTGTAATGAACGGGAAAGAAGGGACATGAAAGAATGTATATATATATAAACTACTTTGATATATATCCCTTTAAGACCCAATACGAACAATCGTGCGGGTTAGATATTCTTATACGTTTTTGATTCTGGAAAAGTCATATGTAAGAAAATCGCGAATCTAACGGTTAAGCCGGTTTGCAGAAAGTGAAAAGTGTTACTTTTTATCAACAGACGATGGTTGTGGTTCATGTTTTTCTTTCAGCTGGCAAATCTAGCTTTGTTTTCAAATACAAGGAAAACACGTCTTCTTTTTATTTGTCGTAAGAAAGGTAATTATCAATATATTTCTAATTGCTCAATATATTTCTACTCCAGCGTGTTTTGGTCCCGGAGATTCCCGGGAGATCCCAGGAACGAAGTATAATTCCCGGGAATAGAAAAAGTACAGAGATCTTATGATTTCCTGGGAACCCGGGATCCCGGGTTCCCAGAAAAGAAACCCTAGCTGGCAATATCTACTTCAAACTTCCACACCATGCCAATTAGTGATTTTGAACTAAAGACCATATGACCTGACATTTTTACCAAATTTGGCACCATTTCGACTTGACGTTCTCGTTAGCCTCGTCAGAATTCACACGTATCAACCTTTTTACACCCTGAATCTTCAGTCATATTAAGATTCGAATCCATTACGCAATAAACACAATATCACCCATAAGTTTGTGACCGTACTTATTTAGCTACAATGGCTACTATACTCGAAAATACATGTAAGATTGGAGGAATGATTCCGATTTCATAATTTGAAAGACCCTTGTAAAGAAGAGGATAATTTTTGTCAATTTCTCCAAGACTTAAAACTTGTTTACAGATGTGATATCGATTTGAAGATTATTATGTTCTCTTAGATGATGTCAACATCGATTGTTACCTATTGTTAGAAGTCTCGTAGTACCGAGAGTATTTTTCAAGTTGATATCTACACTGGTGAGCAAAAATTAAGGACGAAGTCAAAAAATTAGCATATCAGCTGAACGAAGAGGCAGAGCGGACAGAAAAACCAATCAGGAAATTAAGTAAGGGGATGTACGGTAGCACATGCGCAGATATGCAGGTAGACGTAATGGGGGAGTGTCTGAGTAGTATAAAGCATGTTGTCGGTGTAAGATCAGTATTTCTGGCAAAGAGATTGCACGCCGTATAGCAGTTAAAATCACACCGAGTTGCTGCCTCAGCGAGGAATGGCGAATAATCAATCTGTTAGACGACACCTGTGTGCTTTTACCCGAGGTCGAATCATTGGGAAGTTGGAGGAAGGCCGTAGTGTGACAAGTGTGGCTGCAGAGTTCAGAATTGCTCACAGCATCGTTTCACGACTTTGAAGACAAATTCAAACTACAGGAACAGCTATCCGGGGGTTCAGTAGTGGTCGTCCACGAGGAACCACACCCGCAGATGACCGGTACATTGTCTTACAAGCCAGAAGAAACAGGCGGCCGACAGCGGGAGAAATAGCTAGACACACGACACAGGCGACTGGACGACCGATATCGCGTTTTACCGTGGCCAGAAGACTGCACGACGCCCTGTACGGTGTGTACCTTTAAAAACCTGCCCATCGGAGAAGGCGTTCTCTGTGGTGCCGGGAACACCGGAATTGGAGAGACAATGAATGGGGACGAGTACTCCTTACAGATGAGAGCAGATTCAGTTTGAGTAGCGATTCTCATCGCATACTCATCTGGAAAGAGCGGGGAAGCCGCAATCATCCCTCGAACATCATTGAAAGGGACAGGTATGGAGGTCGCGGTGTTCTCGTTTGGGGAGGCATCATGCTTGGTAGTCGTACAGACCTTCACATCTTCGACGCAGGTTCAGTCAACGGGACCCGTTATTGTAACGAAATTCTTCTTCCATATTTGCGTCTTTTTAGAGGTGCTATGGGTCTGCAGTTCCTTTTCATGGACGACAATGCACCATGTCATCGCACAGTAGCTGCCGAAGAGCTCTTAGAGAGTGAGGATATTGAACGTATGGATTGGCCGTCACGATCTCCGGATCTCAATCCCATCGAGCATGTATGGGATTTCTAGGCAGACGCTTGGCAGCTCGTACCTTACCACCAGTAACGATTCGGGAGCTTCGATTGGCGCTGCAAGACGAATGGGCAGCAATGCCTCAACAACTCATTGACACCCTCATTCTCAGCATGGGCAGACGCTGTGAAACCTGGCTAGCAGTCTCAGGGGAGATCATATCCCCTACTAAAGACCGGATGTTTCTTGCTGGACACCCATCACAGGGATGTTTCGGCCTTCAGTCGCATTGCGTTCCATGCTACTTTTTCAATCAAGCTTCTTTTTATCCCCCTGATTTCTCTTTTAGTAGGTGTTGCTTACATTACACATGTCCTTACGTATTGGGGATCTTACGGTATTAAATGTGTTGATTTGGAAAGCTTTTGTACAAAGTTATATTGAAAAAATCGTCTCGTCTTTAATTTTTGCACACCAGTGTAATTGCATATGCCATACTTTTCTATAAAGTGTCTTCAGATTTGCAGAATGTTTATTTAGCCTTCTCAATTTTCTGAGTGTTTTTGCAGCGTTTCTCAAACTGTGGGGCGCACACCTTAGGGGCGCGAGTATATTGAAAAATCGAAAACAGATTATATAAACAATTATTAGTTTACTGAAAGTAAACAAACAAAATGTTTTTGGATATAATAAAACATCAAATACGCATTTACACCGATTTAATACACTTATAAATGTATCAGTACTGTACAATATAGTTTATTATTAATTTAACAATACTAAGTTAAGAACAAGTTTGAGAATTATTAGTGACCCCATGGGCTTGTATTAACATTTATCTTGATAATTTGTACGGTTGATAATTCCTTAATTGCCGATTAAAAGTTACGCTATTCGCTCCCCAATGCCACCATTTATCACGTGGATACGCGTAATTGGATGGTTTTGGGGGGAGGAGAAAAGGAATAAATATGCAAAAGCCCTTTGAAATAAGTAAATCCTTCGCAAACACTGTCAAGGTCCTTTTATTGCAGTTCAAAGCCTTCGGAACAATTTTCTTAATATCAGAGGACAGAAAAGATCCTACTTCGGTAAGAGGTATGTATACGTTCAGAAATTAATGTTTTGGCTGAGTGAGACGTTTATATACGTCGGTTGCACGTAAGAAGTTAAAGTCATATTACAGCTTTAGAGTAAACGTATAGTGTTATTCAATTCGATGTACTGTTGTTGTACGGAGGGCGGCACGATAAAAATAATGATTGAATATAGGGTCATGAATATTGAAAGTTTGAGAAGCACTGGCTTAGTGGTCAAAGACACAGACGCGTGTCTGGCGTGTCATGGGTTTGAGGCTAGTACCGCTGAAGTTCCACCGAGCAAAGGGGGCCAATGCATGTTAAACATGTCGAAGCTCAAATGTCTTCTTACTGGTGTGGTGTGGGTTTTCCAGTCAAGTGTATAAGTCCAGTTCTAGTTTTGACATTTGACCATGGCTCAAAATTACGAAGTACGTCGCCAATATTTCTCGAGCAGCTTTATATTGAGAAGTTAATATCCCTCTCACTCACTCCGCAGAGTACATTTGAAACCCTTGTGGGAAAGCGTGCACTGCAGCGCTTCTCAAACTTTCAATATTTTTCCAATTTTCTAACTTTCAATCATGATTTTCATGGCGCCCCCTCCCCTCATATAATAAGAGTGTGTTGAATGCCCTGGTTTTGAGGTTAAAGTTACAATATGACCTTAATGATAAACCGTACGATTTTCCAAGATAAGTATTAAATTTTATGCGTGTTAATTTTAAGTAATAGATTATTATTATTATTTTAGTGTTTTGTAGTAATATGATAAGAATTATGTTACTTTTCCTTTCTAATTTTTAAATTGGAACAGATTGCCACAACGTACATTTTATTTTTTGTTATGCCAGAAAATATTTTGTTTTGTCTCCTTAATATAAATTAGAAATTTTTGAAAAATAATCTTTTATTTTCGTCTTTTCGATATGCTCGCGTCCCCATGTAGGGTCATAACCCTTCCCCTAGGGAGGAGTTTGAGAATCACTAGTGCACTGAATTCCAGAATTTGGCAGATTTAGTCCAATAATTGAAGACCATTTTGCATGAAATTCTTCAGGATGCCAGCCGAGAATTTTATCAGTAAATGTTACGCGGGGACAGCTTGTATCGCGGTCACAATGCTCTAACATGTGTTATTGGACTTTTTACTTTAAAAAAACATACTTTGGAATAAATCCTCCAATTAACTCTGGAATAAATCCTCCAATAATTTGGAAACTATAACGATTTCTTTCTCAGCGCATATTTGTCCGATCCAGCCTATTTTTGTGACACAATTAAATGATTTCTGTCTATCCCCTATTTCTTAACCCTTTATCTACCGCATTATGATTTACTGCAGTTTTTTTTATGCAATATTCTTTTTTGGAACACTACATTGAAAAGTAAGGGATGTACATAAACAAAATACTCAACTTTGGGAAATTTAATCCGTTAGAGCTAATAGAGATAGATATATTATAAACGCGAAAGTTTGTGAGGATGTTTGGGCGTCTTTCACGCAAAAACAACTGAATGGATTTTAATGAAACTTTACAATAGTAGAGCTTTTAGATCAGAATAACACATAGGCTATATTTTATAAAGATATTGTGTGGAGTGTCCAAAATATAACAATAATTGTCAAGTAAGTAGGAAAAAATTATGCCATCTGCAAAAAAGTCCGCGACAACAAATATCTATCTTTTATGTGTGAAGCAAACCTTTGCATTTTGTTTTGTTAACGCCATGTTCCAGGAACTGCGAAAACTTGAACAGGTGGAGTGTGAGGCTGGTTACAATTTAACATAAAATAAATACATCGAAAAGTAATATTAACGTATTACACTTCCAAATATAAATTATTTATACTATTGTAATCGAAAAAAGAACATTGTTTATTTGCTTATGATTTTAGAAAAGTTCGAGTATGTTACGTTCGCCAAATTTCAAATCTTAATAGCTACGGACTGAGAAATATTAATTAAAGTAAAAATTTGCTTAAATTCTAAAGACAAAACACAGACGATTATTCTATAAAATTCCTTGCAAAAACGAATACGTCTCGAATCAGTTGACCTGAAAAAGAATGCATTTTGAACCAAGATAGATTGGCACCGTTTTTCAGGCAAAGCTTTTCACTGTTTTTAAGTCGCTCTATATAAAGAGTGTTTTTTTCCAGGTATAGAAGTTTCAGTTGGCATTACTTTCCAAGATGGTAACCGATTTAACAGCTGTCAAGTGATTTATTCTCAGTTTAGTTTGGCAATTCATCAAAACGATCATCAAGCAAGGCGTAGATTCGTCGAATGGGCCCAAAACGAGATTGCCATTGTTCCCGATTTTCATAAGCGAATTTTGTTTAGCGATGAAGCGCACTTCTGGTTGAATGGCTACGTCAACAAACAAAACTGCCGCATTTGGAGTGAAGCTAATCCACAAGTGTATGTCGAAACACCGTTACATCCAGAAAAACTGACTGTTTGGTGCGCTTTATGAGCTGGTGGAATCCTTCCTCAAAAACGATGAAGGACGCAACGTTACAGTCAATGGTGATCGGTATAGAGCCATGATTACTAACTTTTTCATTCCTGAATTGAACAATCAGGATGTCCAGGAGCTGTGGTTCCAACAAGACGGCGCAACATGTCACACAGCTCATGCCACAATCGATTTATTGAAAGACACGTTTGGTGACCGCCTAATTTCACGTTTTGGACCTGTGAATTGGCCTCCAAGATTTTGTGATTTAACACCGCTAGACTATTTTCTGTGGGGCTATGTAAAGCCATTGGTCTATGCGGATAAGCCACAAACGCTTGGAAGACAACATTCGCCGTGTTATTACCGATATACGGCCACAAATGTTGGAAAAAGTCATCGAAAATTGGACGTCCAGATTGGACTACATCCGAGCCAGCCGTGGCAGTCATATGCCAGAAATCATATTTAAAATGTAATGCCACAAGATTATCTTTCAAATAAAAAAACTCATGTCAATCGAATTATACATCGTTGTTTTATTGCAATTTAAAGTTCTATACCTCTAAAAAATACCCTTTAGTTTTCAGTTATTGTAATTTAAGGTCGCTTACATAGAATTCGAAGATTCGGTGTGCTTTTCGATTTACACAAAGTGAGAAAAAACAATATTTGAATAGTTTGAATGACGTTAGTGAAATTATTTTGTAAGTTAAATATTAACATGTCCTCACCCTCAATAAATGTCTTTTAAATTCAACGTAATATTGATTCTCCCATTTGAATGCTATGTTGTAACAATAGTTTCCATTAAGCAAGGCGATAATTTAAATTTTAAATACTATTTATAGTGGCTCAAAAAATATTGAAACAAATTTACAGTTCAAAATATAATATCGAAATACAAAACAAATTTATTTGAAAAAAGCAAAGTGTTGGACACCCATTTCACTAAACTTGAAGAACGGTGGATAGTTAGGAATATTACAAACCTATAACAAAACTACAGTAAAATTGATACTGGATGTATATCGAAGGTTTTACAAGCCTGTTAATGCATAATTCTAAACCTTTCAAGAAAGTGTTGTTAGAAGTGTAATAATTAATGAAAAAGGTCGTTTTAAAACTTTTAAAAAATAGTAGACAAAGTAACATTTTTATTCAACCGGGAATTTCTTATATAAATAAATTTTAATTCTTTATAGTATTTTATTTTTAAAATGTGTTGCATCAATTAAAATATACTCAAATTTTAAATATTTAATAACTACTTATAAAATTCAAAGTTTTCCTAACTTCTTCATTTATAAAAATAATTGCATGAGACTTTTTTTCCGTGTATCGAACATTTAAAAAAATGCTCACAATTTTAATTCAACATTTAATATAGATCTGAAATTTTGTAATTATAAAAATGTCTACTTTTCTCAACATACAAGTATTTTTAAAAAGGTACATTTTCGTTTCCGAGGCCTAAAAAGTGAGTGACTGAATATTAAACTTACTCGAGAGATATTATAGTGAGAGAGGAAGGGGAATTTCCATGACAATGTGTTATGCTTTTAAAAATGGTCATGCAACCCCAGGGAGAAATAAACTTGACCAAAAAGAAGCGAAAAAATTTCGAAACATGGAATTTTAAGTTATACACTCGGTAAAAGCCCTAGCAACGGCGGGCTAAACGGAGGAAGGGGTGGAAGTGGTTTTGAAAAAGAGTATTAGAAGTGCAGATTTTGTGAAGGAAAGAGAAAATTTTTAAAAGTAGAGAAAGTCAGAACAATGCCGGGCCATGCCAATAGTTAAATACATGCCCCTCTAAAATTAATTATATACACTGTTCTCTTAAAACAATGAGTCAAATCGTTTTCTAAGGTCCTCATTAACATACAAAAAAATAAGACATTTAAATTTGAACATTAACTATTTTTTCAGGACAAAAATTATAATCTTTGCAATCCACTTCAGCTTGTAAGGGCCTTCCCCCCCTAGGGGGCCCTTCTCCTTGATTATCAGCGTGAACTAGAGGTGAAGGAATAAAGGAAGAACTAGGAGCGGTCATGGTCTTAATATGACTTTATTAAGACCTTTAACTTAGACGTCTAACAAATTAGATAATAATAATATATGTGAGAAAATCTACGGTGGTTAAACACACAATATATATAATACCGAAATTACATAACCCGGACCACTATCAATACTAACTCGCCTAAGCTCTATTCCTAAACTATCACAGATCCGAATATTAAATAGTCACTCCTACCTTTAATGTAGTCTGAAGTAGCAATCCCAGTAATCCTAGATGAAATTGCGTAACTACGAGAGTGCAATGGTATGCTACTTGACTTAAAGGCTTTCTATCACGTATAATTTCTGTTTGCTGTCACTTAACGTTTTACAAAATCTCATCACGCTTGAACCACGGATTACCTTTACATTCCTCAAATTGCCACACCACTTACTATAACTTCTGATATTTAAAAGCTTCCTAATTTGCATCATTCCTTCACGCTTCTCTTCTTGGATTTGGTTGGAAAAGAGTTGTCATTAATTATGGCCCCAAAGAACCCAAAGGACATGCTAATGAAAAGACGCGCATGTCCTCGTCACATTTCCCTCCAAGAAACAAAACGTGATTTATTCGAGGTTCTTAATGGCCATTAAGAAATTACGTGCATAAGGTTTATTTTTCTAAACTTCAACTTTTTCATGCTCTATTTAAATTTTAACTTCGAATAGTCATTTTAACCATTAATTTCCAATATTCAACTTAAACTTCAATCTTCAGTATTCATCTTAAGTTAAATTTTTAATATTCCTCCTTAATTTCAATTCTCGACAGCTACAATATATTTTACTTAATTAACTAGACCAACATTAACAGTTTTGTATTTTAATAACGGTATATTCTCTTTTTTACAATGGAAATGGGCGTGCCCCATCCGAACAAAGGACCCAGGAAAAAACCATATATGTCTTAGTTGGAAAAACAAGAGGGCCGCACACTCCTTAACTAACTTAATTCTACTTAAATGCTACTTAAAAACTATTACAATTCTTCTATTTTATTTTTCTACTTCATATTCCGCCTGTCCTTTGTGTTAAAGTCCTTTGACTTTCTATAGATACTTCAGGGTCTGTCCCCGTGAAACAAAAACTCTTTCAGGTACTGAGAGCAAAAACAACAAACAACAAATTTACACATAATACTATTACATTTCACAATTTTTATATATTATATATCATCTTTAAATTACAACTAATTTTTATATACACGCTTTATCTGGACCTTCTAATAAACTTCCCCTCAAATCGCGCAGCCCTTTTTAATGTTATTGTTAGTAGGCTGTCTACGCCGCGTCTCCCCAAAACCAGATGCACATCAATATGAAACAATATATATATATATAATATACAAGTACAAACATTTTTTCAATAAACCATTAAAACAGATAACTAAAGGAATTGTCACATCTCAGTGAAGTCATACATAGAAGTAAACAAATGCATATTTACAATTGTTTTCACCATAAATTTAAAAAAAATTACAAGACAAAAGCTTATTTTTCATCTTTTAGAAAAATGCACTCATTGTGCTGTTCTCTTTTGCTTGGCGTTTTGCATTTTAACTATCCGACTGTGACTTGCTTCTTTGCAATAATTCTTCCGACCAATTGTTCAAAAGGATATAAAATGAAACGACACACACACACACACACACACACACACACACACACACACACACACACACACACACACACACACACACACACACACACACACACACACACACACACACACACACACACACACACACACACACACACACACACACACACACACACACACACACACACACACACACACACACACAACCTGGTTTTTATAACTTGTAGTTGGCGTCTCCCACTAGGACCTCTAGAGATATGGTTCGCCTAGTATTCGCTTCTCCTTTCCTTTCCTGATCCTTTGTTGTTGATTACCTCTTCGTCTGGTATTCTTGTTGCCTGACCTTTACTCTTCCATGTAAGGGCTGTAGTTCTTTACTTTGCTTTTCCTGGCTCGAACTGTACCTCCTTGTTGTGTCTTCATCTCCATGGTTGGTTAGGATTCCACTCATTTTCCATTTCATTGTCTGAGGTTGTAGCTGCTTGTTGTGGGCGTTACTGTTTCTTCTGTTCGGCCTCTCTTTCTAAATTTTGGCAAAACACTATTAGTATCGTTTGACGACAATGCTCTTTTATGCAGTCTATGTTCTGAACCCTTCTGAATCATCCTTTCTGGTCCTCCCGACCCAGATTTACGCGATCGTTTATACCCTACATTTTCCTTCTTACTTTTTTTAATCTTTCTTCTTGTCTCAGACCCAGAGTTAGGTGTTGATCTGATAAGTGGCTTGCGCTTATCGGTCTTACGCATGTGTCTCTCACCTTGATCTTTCTTAAAACTTAACTCACACTTTTCATCTGACCCGTAATTCCTACCATACTGCGACTCATTTGATCTCCGTTGTACTCTGCCTTAACTTCTCGATTCATGGCGTGAACTATTGCTATCCGAATTACCAGTTTTTATCTCCATCTCGTCACATTTCCCATGACGATATATCCTAACCTGATAGACATTAACCGTTAACCTTTTTCCCGCCTTCCATATCACTACGTTGTTATTTTTTACTTCTACTACTCTATACGGACCTTCAAATTTTGGTTTAAATTTAGATACCACTCTTTTTGTTGCTGAACTTGAAGGATGCGATGCTATCAAGAGCCAATCATTAACCTTAATTTGCACATCCCGCCTGCGTCTATTATAATACTTCTCCCATTTTTCATGCTTAGGCTTTGTGTTTCGTCTAGCTTCCGCAAACAATCTCTCAGTTTCTCCAACTGCAAATTAAGTTTCATCCGATACCATCACTAATTTTTGAAAAGGTGTAATCAACTTCCGACATAAAAATAATCCTTCTGGGGGTTTTCCCATCGTTTCATTCACTGCTGTACGAATAGCATAAAAAAAATCACGAAAGAACTGAGCCCATGCATCATTTTGATCATTAACATAATTTGCAATCATTTGTTCAAGATCTCGGTTTAAGCGTTTGGTTCTATTTGCCTGCGGTCTATATACAACAGTCATCACATGCCTTATGTCTAATCTATCACTTAAATGGTCAAAAATAACGGATATAAATTGGTGACTATTTTTACTTATTAATTTTACTGGAGCTCCAAAACGCGATATATAATTATCAAAAATATTATCCGCTATTACTTGAGCTGAGTCCCTTTTAAGGGGTATGATTTCAGTCCACTTACTGAATTGATCCGTAATTACTAACACATATCGGTTGTGTCACTCTCCATGCAGGGTACGGACCTAACAAATCTAACGTAACTAACTCATTTAGATAATTTGATATAATCGGAATTAATCGACCAGCTGGTAACACGTTTTAATAATTACCACTTCCCACATGTGGCATGTAAAGACATATTGATCAATAAAATTTCTCATGAACGGGAAATAATAAACGTCTCTTATTTTATGGTAAGTCTTAAAGCGTCTAAAATGACATGCTATGGGCTTTTCGCGAAATTATCTCATTATTTCATTCCTTAGAGCAGTGTTTCTAAAAGTGTGGGGCGTGCCCCCTGGGGGGGCGCGATGACCCTACAAGGGGGGCGCGAGCGTATCGAAAATTTAAAGATTTTTTAAAAAAAAATAACCGGAAAGAGAAGTAAAACAAAATGCTTTCTTCCATAATAAAAAAAATACACACAACAACACTGACATAATTTATGATTATTATCTGGCTTTTTTCCGTCATCAACTAGCTATCTTTGATCCCAAGACCAAATTAAAGAAAAAAAAACATTTTGTTTTATTTCCTGTATTTCCTCAATGAGAGATTTTTTTATTATGTTTTAACATAAAATATTACTCGTTAAAAGAAAAACGAAACCCAGACCCTGAGAAAAATTTTAAGAAGATAAACAATTCACCACTGTAATTATTATTGAAATACTGTACATTAGTTGTAGAAAAAGAAAAGGAAGTCATGATTCACTTTTCAGCCAGGCTGCATAGTACGTTTGCTAATCATTTGATTGACCTTCAATCTTATGATATGGTTATTATCAATATTAGTTCCCTCCCTTCTTTTATGCTTTTCGCTTAGGGAAATTGCAAACATTTGAGTTTTGCGATATTTGGAAAAGAATTGATTGGTTTAACATTTCTGTAGGATAATTGAAAAGTGTCTGATTTGCGTCCTTTATTATGGTCTTGTACTTTTGAATCATTTTAGTTCAGTTTTATTGGATTTTTTCTCAAAGAATTGAATAGTCCTTGAAAGAAGGTAAGTATACTTTCTATAAATTAAAATATTCACTAGAATTCCGATTTTTGTCGTGTACAGTAAAAATAATTCTAAACAAATGATTGGGGTGACTGAGTCCCCCCGCACTACCATTAATGTTAGTATCGAGTACGCGCCTGCTCCCGGGTTAAAACATTTTGAAGTCTTCTCGCTTTAAATGTTAAAAAGTAACAATTATTCTTCATCGGAATTTTATATTCTTTTTCATAATTTAACATTAATTCAAAATGCTAATTGTGTGAGGTTTAAAATTACAGTTCTTTTAAACAGTTATTTACAATTATAGCATTTATCTAAAAAAAATCATTTTACACTTTTGTATACAATGTCGCGCACACAGTTTTACTCTCCTTACAGTTCAGCTATTATATCAAGAATAATGTTTTATTTTTTTAAAAAAATGAACTCGTGCGAAGAGTCGGTGTTTCAGTCAGTATACGTTTGATGTATCAGTACTGAAGAAGGTATTTTATAAATAATTTCTTATTACTGAATTTGGCCGCGGTAGCTGAGTGGTATAGGTATCGGATCGGGGCTTGCCTTGTCACGAGTTTGAGCCCAGTACCACTAAAGACCCGCCGTGTAGGGCAGCGATGCACGTTAAATCTGTTGAGAGTCGAAACGTTTTCCCGTTGGTGTGGTGTGGTAGTTAGGAGAGAGGGGTGCCAGCTCAGGTGTCATCCACGTCACTTGACCATGGTTCAAAATTACGAGGTCCGTCGTCAAAAGCCCTCGTGCAGCTGAACAGTGCGACGTTAATATTCAATCAATCAATCTTATTACTAAATTAAGAACAAGTTTAATAATTATTAGGGACTTCCATGGGCTTGTCTTGTAGAGGAAAGTTTTTCAAAGGAAGGTTTAATATCAGAAATTGACACTTAAAGAGTTATTTTTCTATATTTAGCTGAGATCTATATTTTGTCTTCAAGGCATCCACTGCAGAAAATCCGGTTTGAAAAAGGTAGGATGTTGAAAATGGTAATATTATTCAAAGTGCTTTTGTTTTCAGTACAGATAATTCCTCATCCACCTCTACCCCAAATTCAAAGAGCGACTTATTACAAAATTGCCTTTTAATTTTTCACTGGATGTGAAATCTATGAAGATTTCTTCTTCGGAAGTTGAGAGCCCTTCTGTAGTATCTTGAAATAGATCCCTAATCCACTCGTAACTTGCTACCAAGCTGTCCTCATCCAGAAAATACTTTTTTAAAATTCTTTGCTAACATAGCTAAATGATTTTACATCTTTTAAAAACAACTTTCACATGTTGTTCTACAGATTTGTAAGTTTTATCACATATCGAGCTGGGGCTTTTTTTCCATCATTTACTTCAGTAGTGGTAAATCCAAAATTTAAGTATTTTTGAGAAGATCGCCTTGATTTAATTTTCGGAACCATGCTTGTTCGTCTGTGTACTTGTTGATTCTTATTATGGTCGAATGTTTGCTTACGACTTAAAAATGTATGTATGATATTGTTTTAATCTACTGCCATAAATACTTAATTACCGTGACTTACAATTAACGTGGAAATTTAAAAAAATGTACATTCAAGCTAGATTCGGTACCTATAGGAGTATCGAGTCAACCAAAACTAACTGGAATTGTACGAGGAAAAGCATTTTTACATGTTTTGCGCATACGTCCGATAGGTTGCCCAGACTCACGCAAACGTACCCTATAATGCCAGATGTGATGGATATGATTGAGAGCGACATTGACTAGACTATTTTTCTAATGACATTTGTACTTTGAGAAATGAATGCTGAAGGAAATAAATCTTTAATTAAATACATCATTTTGCGATCTGTTCCAATTTAAAAATTAGAGAAAGAAAAATAACATAATTCTAAGTAATATATATTTTAAGTAATTTTTCTTAAAATATATAAATTAAAGTAAAATATACTCAAAATTTAATATATTTATCGTATTAATTTGTACGGTTTATAATTAAGATCGTATTGTAACTTTAGCGTCTTTCTCTCAAAGTGCATTTTTATTGCAGTAAATACATTATTGTTGTACAGGGGGCGAGACAAAAATTATGATTGAAAATTGGGTCACCAGTATTGAAAGTTTGAGAAACACTGCTTTTAATGTATGAGTGGTGCACAGAGTATTTTATGACTAATTAATTAATACTAAATTAAGAACAAGTTTAATAATTATTAGCTACTTCCATGGGCTTGTCTTACAGAGCAAAGTTTTTGAAAGGAGTTTTAAGAGAAGAAATTGACCCTCTGAGTTCATTTTCTATATTTAGCTGATATCTATATTTTGTCTTCTAAGCAACCACCGCATTTTGTAATATGTTCCGATTTAAAAATCAGAGAAAGGAAAAATAACTTAGTAATTATCCTATTACTTAACTTTATTTTGCTTAAAAGTAACATATACAAAATTTAATATTTATGTCATGAATTTGTACGGTTTATAATAAATATTGTTGCTTTATCGTAAAAGTGCATTATTATTGCATTCAGTAAATTATTATGTGTAAGGGGGGGGCGCGATAAAAATTGTGATTGAAAAGGGGGGCGCCAGTATTGAAAGTTTGAGAAGCACTGCCTTAGAGACTTTGGAATGTATACTCGCATTTCACTTATTGACGTTGCATAGTTCACATAAAACAACAAGCTTTCTATTAATCTGAAATCTAGCAAACAATTGTCACATATTGTCGCATTAACTGGGCTATCTTCTGGGATTTCTAGATATCTATAAATATGACCTAATTCTGGATCTTTTCTTTGCTCTTCAATTAACTGTTCTCGTGACGAAAGTACCAAATCCCTGATTATTACACAAGTTACTTTCTCTCCTGTTATACTTTCAACCGGGTTTCTCGACAAAACGTTAGCCACCTCATTTTGAGTTCCAACACGAAGTTCCTATTCTATATTAAATTCTGCTAATTTTAATATCCATCTGATAATTTTACTTGACAAATTTTTACCATGTGTTAAAGGCGTCAATGCAGCGTGATCCTTAATAACTTTAATCGGCAGTGAACCTAAATACGTTCTTAATTTATTCAGAGCCCAAAACACTGCTAAACACTCCCTCTCTGTTACAGTGTAATTCATCTCTGCATTACTAAGCGTGCTAAAGGAAACACTACTGGTCTCTGCTCCTGATTTAGAACCGCTTCTACACCTATTGAACTTGCATCCGTAAATAACTCGAAAGGCTTTTTGAAATCCGTCAATTTTAAAACTGGCACTTTCGTTATGGTCGCCTTGACCACGTCAAATACCTTCTGCGCATCTATTGACCAACGAAATTTCTGAAGTTTCTTTTTTTTTTAAGATTATAAAGGGGCTCGCAATGATCAGCATAATTTTTAATAAATTTCGCGTACCACTAGGACATACCTAAAAATGTGGACACATCCTTAGAATTTCGTAGTGGTTTCATCTCAACTATAGCTAAAACCTTTGTCTCATCCGTTTTAATTCCCTCCTTCTTAATAATTAAACACAAATATTTCAATTAATCACAACCCAATTTGCATTTGTATTTGCTTAAGGTTAACCCTGCATCTTGTAATAATCGAGAAACTTCCTTTAGATATTCAATATGTTGAGTGAACTATGGAAACGATATGATAACGTCTTCCATTTAGACATTGACTAACTTCCCTATCACCGGTTTTGGAATGATATCTGTCAATAATTAATTCTTAGGCTTAACTTCGATTAAGAAAATAGTCAAGCTTACCTCAATTCACATCGGGCAGAGAGCAGTCATGAGATGTTCCTAGAATTCAAAATAGTAACAAGTTCAGGTAAAAATTCCAAGAAGTAAAACCACATTTAAAGTAACGAGCGAGCCGACCGTAGTTGATAGATAGAAGCTTTATTTACTAACTAACTCAAAATGGCATTTCTCGTGGCTTCTCGCGAGACAAACTGCGTTGCCACACAACTGCAACTAATCACTACAAAATAATAATTTCAGACAAATTGCGAAGGCTCGGAACGAGGATTCGCGACACACCCCACCTTTGAGTTCCTTTAACTGGTATTGGAACTCAAACTGGTCCTTCAGTGTCTCTTTTATTTGCTCTGGCAATCAGATATATCAGTTCCACTGACTTCCAGAGGATATAGTCTCTGAATTGGTCGTAAGAAGGATCCACTACTTGTTGACACTGTCTCTCCCTGGGATAAGTTTAATCACTTTAGCAAGAGGCCAGTAAATTCTTTTCGAGTTAGTATCTCCTATTAGTACAATATCTCTGATAACGTCCTCCTTCCGAGATTTAGAAAAACTCTTCAACTGGCCTAGATATTCCAGACGAAAGCGTTTCCTCAATTCTTGTCTTATCCTCTGACGATAAAGAAATCTACGATTCATTCTCTGCGAATCGATAAGATCTAAATCAGGGACTCCATTCTCTTTTATTTCTTGTAAGAACATTGCTGGTGTGAGAGATGTCAATAATTAATTCTTAGGCTTAACTTCGATTAAGAAAATAGTCAAGCTTACCTCAATTCACATCGGGCAGAGAGAGCAGTCGAGATGTTCCTAGAATTCAAAATAGTAACAAGTTCTAAAAATTCCAAGAAGTAAAACCACATTTAAAGTAACGAGCGAGCCGACCGTAGTTGATAGATAGAAGCTTTATTTACTAACTAACTCAAAATGGCATTTCTCGTGGCTTCTCGCGAGACAAACTGCGTTGCCACACAACTGCAACTAAACACTACAAAATAATAATTTCAGACAAATTGCGAAGGCTCGGAACGAGGATTCGCGACAATGCCATTTAATTATGTCAATAATTAATTCTTAGGCTTAACTTCGATTAAGAAAATAGTCAAGAAGCTTACCTCAATTCACATCGGGCAGAGAGCAGTCATGAGATGTTCCTAGAATTCAAAATAGTAACAAGTTCAGGTAAAAATTCCAAGAAGTAAAACCACATTTAAAGTAACGAGCGAGCCGACCGTAGTTGATAGATAGAAGCTTTATTTACTAACTAACTCAAAATGGCATTTCTCGTGGTTTCTCGCGAGACAAAACTGCGTTGCCACACAACTGCAACTAATCACTACAAAATAATAATTTCAGACAAATTGCGAAGGCTCGGAACGAGGATTCGCGGCAATATCTATTGCCTCCTGAAAATTGGGAGCCGCCCCTGATAAACCAAATAGCATACGCCGAAATGCGTAGGTACCATTCTTCGTGACAAACGCTGTGTTAGCTATATCACTGGGGTTTACTGCCAGTTGAAAGTTTTCTAATTTGAGGTCAAGAGCTGACATTATCGTTGTATGGGGTATATTCATTATTAAATCATTTATTAAGAGTAAAGGATAAGTGGGGTACTTTGTAATAGCATTAAGTTTCCGATTGTCGACAACAAATCTATATGCTTCAGGATTAACCAGTGGTAACCCATTATTTTTTTCTACATAATACAACTAATGAAGCGTACGAGGATTGAATCGGAATCATGGTTCCTTCTTTCAACCTTTTGTTTAGATGATAATCGAGTATCACTTGTTTTACCCTATCGTAACAATACGGACGAGAAACAACAGGTGGCTTATTGCCCGTGTCAATTTCATGATTTAAAACATGTAAAAGCTTCGGTTTATCTGAAAATAATCCCTTAAAATAGTGTTTCTCAAAGTGTGTCCCCCTGGGGGGCGCGATGACCCTACAAGGGGGCGCGAGCGTATCGAAAATTTAAAGATTTTTTTTAAAAAAAATAACCGGAAAGAGAAGTAAAACAAAATGCTTTCTTCCATAATAAAAAAAAATACACACAACACTGACATAATTTATGTTTATTATCTGGCTTTTTTCCGTCATCAAATAGCTATCTTTGATCCCAAAACCAAATTAAAGGAAAAAATTTTTTTTTTTATTTGCTGTATTTCCTCAATGAGAGATTTTTTATTACGTTTTAACATAAAATATTACTCGTTAAAAGAAAAAACGAAACCCAGACCCTGAGAAAAATTCTAAGAAGATAAACAATTCACCACTGTAATTATTATTGAAATACTGTACATTAGTTGTAGAAAATAAAAGGAAGTCATGATTCACTTTTCAGCCATGCTGCATAGTACGTTTGCTAATCATTTGATTGACCTTCAATCTTATGGTATGGTTATTATCAATATTAGTTCCCTCCCATCTTTTATGCGTTTGCTTTTCGCTTAGGAAATTGTAAATAATTGAGTTTTGCGATATTTGGAAAATAATTGATTGGTTTTAGCATTTCTGTAGGATAATTGAAAAGTGTCTGATTTGCGTCCTTTATTATGGTCTTGTACTTTTTGAATCATTTTAGTTCAGTTTTATTGGATTATTTCTCAAATCATCAAAGAATTGAATAGTCCTTGAAAGAAGGTAAGTATACTTTCTATAAATTAAAATATTCACTAGAATTCCGATTTGTATTGTGTACAGTAAAAATAATTCTAAACAAATGATTGGGGTGACTGAGTTCCCCGCACTACCATTAATGTTAGTATCGAGTACGCGCCTGCTCCCGGGTTAAAACATTTTGAAGTCTTCTCGCTTTAAATGTTAAAAGTAACACAATTATTCTTCATCGGAATTTTATATTCTTTTTTATAATTTAACATTAATTCTAAATGCTAATTGTGTGAGGTTTAAAATTACGGTTCTTTTAAACAGTTATTTACAATTATAGCATTTATCATAAAAAAATCATTCTACATTTTTGTATACAATGTCTCGTGCACACAGTTTTACTCTCCTTACAGTTCAGCTATTATATCAAGAATAATGTTTTATTTTTTAAAAATGAACTCGTGCGAAGAGTCGGTTTTTTCAGCCAGTATACGTTTGATGTATCAGTACTGAAGAAGGTGTTTTATAAATAATTTCTTATTACTGAATTTGGCCGCGGTAGCCGAGTGGTACAGGTATCTGATCGTGGCTTGCCTTGTCACGAGTTCGAGCCCAGTACCACTAAAGACCCGGCGTGTAGGGCAGCGATGCACGTTAAATCTGTTGAGAGTTGAAACGTTTTCCCGTTGGTGTGGTGTGGTAGTTAGGAGAGAGGGGTGCCAGCTCATGTGTCATCCACGTCACTTGACCATGGTTCAAAATTACGTGGTCCGTCGTCAAAAGCCCTCGTGCAGCTGAACAGTGCGACGTTAATATTCAATTAATCAATTTTATTACTAAATTAAGAACAAGTTTAATAATTATTAGGGACTTCCACGGGCTTGTCTTGTAGAGGAAAGTTTTTCAAAGAAAGGTTTAATATCAGAAATTTACACTTAAAGAGTTATTTTTCTATATTTAGCTGAGATCTATATTTTGTCTTCAAGGCATCCACTGCAGAAAATCCGGTTTGAAAAAGGTAGGATGTTGAAAATGGTAATAGTATACGAAGTGCGTTTGTTTTTCAGTACAGATAATTCCTCATCCACCTCTACTCCAAATTCAAAGAGCGATTTAATACAAAATTGCCTTTTAATTTTTCACTGGATGTGAAATCTATGAAGATTTCTTCTTCGGAAGTTGAGAGCCCTTCTGGAGTATCTTCAAATAGATCCCTAATCCACTCGTAACTTGCTACCAAGTTGTCCTCATCCAGAAAATACTTTTTAAAATTCTTTGCCAACATAGCTAAATGATTTTACATGTTTTAAAAACAACTTTCACATGTTCTACAGATTTGTAAGTTTTAACACATATCGAGCTGGGGCTTTTTTTCCTTCATTTACTTCAGTAGTGGTAAATCCAAAATTTAAGTATTTTTGAGAAGATCGCCTTGATTTAATTTTCGGAACCATGCTCGTTCGTCTGTGTACTTGTTGATTCTTTATTATGGTCGAATGTTTGCTTACGACTTAAAAATGTATGTATGATATTGTTTTAATCTACTGCCGTAAATACTTAATTACCGTGAATTACAATTAACGTGGAAATTTAAAAAAATGTACATTCAAGCTAGATTCGGTAGCTATAGGAGTATCGAGTCGACCAAAACTGACTGGAATTGTACGAGGAAAAGCATTTTACATGTTTTGCGCAGACGTCCGATAGGTTGCCCAGACTCACGCAAACGTACCCTATAATGCCAGATGTGATGGATATGATAGAGAGCGACATTGACTAGACTATTTTTCTAATGACATTTGTACTTTGAGAAATGAATGCTGAAGGAAATAAATCTTTAATTAAATACATCATTTTGCGATCTGTTCCAATTTAAAAAATAGAGAAAGAAAAATAACATATAATTCTCTAAGTAATATATATTTTAAGTAATTTTCTTAAAATATATATTATAAAAGATACATATACACAAAATTTAATACACTTATCGTATTAATTTGTACGGTTTATAATTAAGATCGTATTGTAACTCTCTCTCAAAGTGCATTTTTATTGCAGTAAATACATTAGTGTTGTACAGGGGGTGAGACAAAAATTATGATTGAAAATTGGGTCGCCAGTATTGAGAGTTTGAGAAACACTGCTTTTAATGTATGAGTGGTGCACAGAGTATTTTATGACTAATTAATTAATACTAAATTAAGAACAAGTTTAATAATTATTAGCTACTTCCATGGGCTTGTCTTACAGAGCAAAGTTTTTGAAAGGAGTTTTACGATAAGAAATTGACCCTCTGAGTTCATTTTCTATATTTAGCTGATATCTATATTTTGTCTTCTAAGCAGCCACCGCATTTTGTGATATGTTCCAATTTAAAAATCAGAGAAGGAAAAATAACTAGTAATTATCCTATTACTTAACTTTTTTGCTTAAAAGTAACATATACAAAATTTAATACTTATGTCATGAATTTGTACGGTTTATAATAAATATTGTTGCTTTATCGTAAAAGTGCATTATTATTGCATTCAGTAAATTAATGTATAAGGGGGCGCGATAAAAATTGTGATTGAAAAGGGGGGGCGCCAGTTTTGAAAGTTTGAGAAGCACTGCCTTAAAACTATTAAACAAATCCCGCAACTCCTGTTTCTGTTTTTCCTCCAACCTTGTCTTAGAAAGATCTATTTCTACTTTTCCTTCCTCAATCGTTTTAACCACCGTACCAATTTGCGAATCGTGAATCAGCAAAGATTTTCAATCAAAGTATAAAATAATATTTGATCCACTTATAAAATCCAACCCGAGAATACATGGCTCTTCTAAATCTGCTAACACATGAAACAACCAAAATTTTCAAAATCCCTAATTCGAACATTCAAGTCCACTATTCCTACATTTTGACATTTAGCTGCCTGTGTCTTGATTACTTGAGTACGTAATTATTTTACTTGCTTATAAAAATATTTTCGGTATGTCTCCTCCGATATAAATGACTTTTCCGCGATGATGTCCTATAATGCTTTCGTAAAAGTCTCGTTAAACAAAATAGGAACGTATGGGAGTTCCACTGGAGACATGCATTTTACAGAAAGTTTAATCGGTACCTCTTATGCCGACTGCGTCTGATCACTTTGAACATCACTAACTTTTAAAACATTTACTCGTCCCCTTTGCCTCCTATTGCCTCGACTAAAAGTCTTACTCGCATCTCTATTTCTGCGGTCTTTTCTACTAAAATTGTCCTTTTGACCCCCATTTCTAAATTGGTATCCCCTATCGTTAAATCTGCAATTATGGTTCTGAAATCTGTTCCTGCTATCGAACTAATGATTTTCTTGACCACCATTCTTGTAGTTAACCCTATAATCGTTTCTGCCACTACTCGGTCTAAGAACAACTTCCGAATTTCTCCAATTTCTTCGACTATCATCAGCATTAGACATCCTACGCTCATTCCAACCTCGTCTTTTCACATTATCACTATTCCCAGAACCCTGAATTGCCTTGTATGAATATCTTTCCTCAATCTTAGATAAGACGTCCAATTGTTGGACTGTGTTTTGTGGGTTTCGAACCTCTACATAATCCTGGACTTCTGTTTCGAGTTTAACGAAATTATGATCTGCCAATGCTTCCTCTGACATCTCCAGTTCTAGTTTTTTATTCAGTTTTAATAAATAGTAAACAAAATCCGTTTTCTCCTGGTCCCGTCTCAGCTGAGACTCATAAAATTTAATTTCTAAATCTTTCTTATTGTGTATGACAGGGAAAGCTTTTCGCAACGCTGCTTTTAACTGCGCAAAGTCCATGGCGGCATTCTGCACTAACGCTGATTCGAATATCTGATACAAATCTTGGGCCCTCTCCAGGAGATGACCTTTCAAATAAGCACATGACGAATCACTGGGTATCTCAGGTAATCTTATTTCACTGTCAATACCCTAAAAAAACTCCTGTACATTCTCGGACCCTATAAAGTACACTAGTGGTAAAACATTAAACCCGTTCGCGCTTCTTACTTGGGGGTCTTATAAATTAAATCTCGTTGGGCGCCAATGTAAGTGCGCCCCCCTCGGGTGCACTTCTCCTCGATTATCAGCGTAAGCTAGAGGTGTAGGAATAAAGGAAGAACTAGAGCGGCCATGATCTTAAAATGACTTTATTAAGACCTTTAACTTAAACGTCTAACAAATTAGATAATAATAATATATGTGAGAGAATCTACGGTGGCTGAACACACAATGTATATAATATCGAAATAACGTAACCCGGACCACTGTCAATACTAACTCGCCTAAGCTCTATTCCTAGACTATCACTGATCCTAATATTAAATAGTCAGTCCTACCTTTAATGTAGTCTGAAGTAGCAATCACAGTAATCCTAGATGAAATTGCGTAACTACGAAAGTGCAATGGTATGCACCTTGACTTAAAGGCTTTCTATCACGTATAATTTCTGTTTGTTGTCACTTAACGTTTTACAAAACCTCTTCACGCTTGAACCATGGATTATCTTTACGTTCCTCAAATTTCCAGACCGCTTACTCCATTTTCTGATAGTTAAACGCTTCCTAATTTGCATCTTTCCTTCTTGGGTTTGGTTGGAAAAGAGTTGCCATTAATTCTGGGCCCAAAGAACCCAAATGACATGTTGATGAAAAGACGCTTGAGCCCTTCACAAGCTGAAAACGCAATTTCTGTTATAAAACTTTTCGCCTAACCCGTTAAAATACTTATCATAGAACCCGAGCTACCATATATCTTTGAAGAGTGGATTTCAAAGAATATTCCTGCTAAGTACTTTTAGAACATTCATAAAATTGGTGTTATTCTATGTTACTTTAAAGTGAGTGGTATTTATGAGTACCTGTGGTAGAGATAAAGGGTTAATGTTTTAGAATATAATTGTTACTTATAATTGTTTCATGTTTTCATTTTATGGGAAAGACGCATTTTATTTTATTTGTTTTTACTTTATAACTCAGATTTATAACCCAACTCGGTATTACTCGTGCTGTCGTATAAAAATGAAAATTATTCAAACGCAGCTTATTGTAGTCGTAAATAAGCGAATGTAGGATATAAATACTGAACGTTATCCTTCTGTTTTTAAAAAGAGGAGACTTTATTTTTCTCTATAAAAATCTTTCCTACAGTACCATTGAATACCATTCAAGGTTTTCTTTTCTTCTCAAATTTCACACCACTTTCTTTTCTCAGATTTATGACGCTGAGTTTTAAATAAAAGGTTAAAAAACAGATGGGTTTTTTAATACACTAGATTTGATAAGTTATACTTCACTGCTTTAAGTGTACTAAAACTCAGTCACTTAGAATTGCAGCATAGTTGAAGATGTACGCATATTTCATCATAATTTTAATAGACCTTTTGAAAAAGTATTCCTCCACATTTTTAATGAACAATTTGAATCATGTTGGGGAAAAAAATAATTTCTGTGTGTTGGTAATAGCTTTTTAGTCATAAATAAATACTATAACCTAGAAATGATTGTGTGTGATAGATAGTTGATTATACACTGCTGAACAATTGCTAAGGACGGATCACAAATTGCTATGTAGCATAACATTAAGCGAGACATGAGGCTTAGTGGGATAAAATATAGTTGCCACACAGTTCAGACATTAGAATAAAGAATATTTATTGTTCTGGAAAGTACAAAATCTGTGAAACATCTGAAAGAAAAAAAATATTCATTTGATCTGCGTACGGAGAAATGGAACAATGCATCTAAAAGTCAGCAGGCACCTTAAAGAAAGGTATCAGTACGGAATATGTCCACCGTGGAGTGTGATGCAACATTCCACACGTCGTACCGTACTTTGCACAACATTATCCAGCAGCTGTTGAGGCAATTTATCCCATTCTTCTGTGAGTGCACGGATGAGGGTGTTCTTGTTTGTCGGAGGATAGTTTCGACCAGCAACTTGCCTCCCCAAAGCATCCCACACATTTTCAATGGGGTTTAGATCTGGAGAACGCGCTGGCCATACGAGACGTTGAATACCCTCGCTGTCTAGACAATCCTGAACAGCGAGTGTTCTATGACATGTTGCGTTGTCGTCCATAAAAACAAATTTATCACCGACAGCACCACGGATGTATAAGTAGAACATGAGAAAGTAGAACTTCATCAATGTATCATTGGCCCGTCATAGTCCCATTCGCAACCACATGTAGGCGCGTGTGGCCATTAATCATGATGCCGGCCCACACCATGATACTGCATGTCGGATATCGGTCCTTTTCCTGGATATTTTCTGGACGATAAGCAGTACCACTCTCGCGCCAGATCAGTTGGCGTCTACAATCCGATGACAGACTGAACCTACTCTCATCTGAGAATAGTACGCATGCCCAGTCTTGTTCAGTCCAATTGTGGTGCTCACGACACCATTGTAAACAGGCAGTACGGTGCTGTCTGGTCAATGGGACACACACAACAGGTCTGCGTGCGTATAGTCCTCCTCCCCTCAAACGTCTGGCAACAGTTTTTCGGGAGATCTGCTTTCCTGAGGCAGCAAGAAACTGATTTTCCACCTGCTGAGCTGTGGTGCGCCTGTTCCTTTTTGCTGATAGGATGATATATCTGTCTTCTGCAGGCGTCGTACTTCTAACACGACCTCCCCGTGCCGTCTACTACACATTCCAGTAGTTTTAAATGACTTCCACAGCCGTGAAACAACGCGGTGAGCGATGTCGAACTCCCTGGCAACGTCTGTTATTTTTCGCCCTTCTTCGATCTTTCCAATAATTCGGCCACGCATAAAATCATCTATGTGATGTCGGGAAGACATGCCAAAAATTTTAAGTTCGTCTATAAATATTTCCTGTAAAACTTTGACTTGAAACAACAATTGTCCACACGCGTCAAAACCTTTAAAGCTCTTATGAACTCTATCACGTGATGAACAGACGCGGAAAAAAATTTGAATACTCATACTTCTTACTAATATCCCGCACTTATTCTAATTTTCCACATTTTGCTTCCGTTCATTTTGTGGTTGCTATGGATGATAGTGTTATCCGTCCTTAGCAATTCTCCAGCAGTGTAATTCCTCTCTTAAACACAAATATGACAGTTGTCGGAGAAAAAATAATTTCACACAAAAACACGTTTCATATTTTTTAAACACAGCCATAAGGACGACATAGGATACCAGACCACATCACAAAAATATAAGATCCAATACATTTTGCACGCATCAGTCAGGTAACACGATGATTTTTAATAGAATAAGGTTTCGAACATGCTATTTGATTGATGAGATTTGCCATGACGTGCTTCGCCTACTTATATCGCGAAAAGCGTTTTTCGTTCTTATTTTAGAATGTTTATTTCCAACAAATAAATACAGTTTAGAATTTTCAAATGTATTTTCAAGCTCATCAGTATTATTTCTCTTCATAATCATTTGCCATTTTTTAATTTTTAAATAATGCCCTGCAACATTACAGGGAACTTTTTCAAAAAAAAAAAAAACTATAGTGTGGGAAATGGTTTAAAATTTTTTTAAAAAAAAATGTGGCTGGTAAAAGAAAAAACAAGATAAATTCATAAATGAGCAAATAAGACTACTGCACTAATTGACGTTCCCCGAGAAGTCGCCATACCTGTACACGATCATCCTTTTCTCAAAAACAAAATCAGGATTTATGTGTAAGCATTGGCGAAGCCATTTGTCCAGTAGCAATAATGATGCCATAAAATCAAGCAGGTCGCCATGCTTTTGAGATCTTATGAAAACTCCAGTTGTAACGAGTTCTATTGGGATTTCTACTCCTCCTCTTGGGGAAATATTCTTAAATTGCGATATTAATTTCAAAATTGTTTTCTATAGAGAGTTCGTAATTTATGCAAGTACAAATTATATTTAAGTGCCAGTCATTGTGTGACGGGGCCTTATCGGTATTTCTTCTATTAATCCTATTGGGATTTCTTTGGGGCCAGAATGGCAATTCTTTCCAACCAACCCAAGAAGATAGCGTGGTTATGCAGATTAGGAATAGTATATATTGGAAGCGCTAAGTAAAGCTAAGTGAAGAAAGGAAAAGCTCTAATTCTAGGAGAAGAGTAAGTGTATTCGAAGAAATCAATGAGTTGGTCTAATAGTGACAGACAAGCTGAGTAATAAGTATGTCTGAGACCAGATGGGTATTCCCTTAGCCGGAGCAAGTCGGATTGGAGAATATAGTGATGATTTAATGACCGTAGCTGTTCGCCAAGGAAATAGCGGTAAGACTGTTCGATTAAGCTTTAAGACTAGAGATGATTGTATTAAGTTAGGAAATATTCTATAAATATAGATTCAGTGGTTAATTGCGCTATTTGTGAAAATTGCGGCTTACATCGCATCACTCCTGATCGTAAGCCTCCTAGTCTAGTGTTGTTTTATTGTACATAAATAAAGATCATATTAAACTAATTTTATTATGGCAGATTTTAGTGGTCCATCTTTCATTCTCTCACACATAGGTCACGTGGATGTTGAAGAGATGATACCCCCAGCGTTCGGCGTATCACAATTGGGTAGGCGAAGTAATGTTTAAGAGTTAAACGTAAGTTGAAATCGAAGTGTCAGCAACTGGTGGTCGCATACTGTAAGATAAATAACAGAAGTAAAATCCATCTGCGCGTGCGCGAATAGTGTAGGGCATCAACATTGCATTTAAATGAGCTAGCAAGCTGCAGATCGAATCTTGCAAGAGAAAAAGAAAAAGACCTTTCTTGTTATATTAATTTGGAATAACATTTCTTATTGTTCCCTAGGTTTAGTTATTAAAGTGCATTCCGTTAAGTGTTAAAAGTTCAATAAAATAAGTTATTCGAAGAATATGTCTGTTTCTTGCTCGAACCCCTTCACACGCATGACCTTGTGAAAAATTACTCCCTCTCTTGTGCCCGCCTAGATGTGTCGGAGGAAAGGAAGGAATACCAGACATGTTCAAAATCCACTTATTTATTGATCTCTCTCTCTCTCTCTCTCTCTCAACCAAATTAACAACACAAACTCACTTAAATTCAAGAAGAGAATGTCTCAATACGAACAATACAAGTGGAACAACAGCGAGATGCACGAATCATACGAAAACGGTGAATATCAACCATTTTCATTTAGGATCAATTAAATTATCCTTATTAACTTAACGTTACTTTAAGTTTAGCAACCAATCATCACTTTAAATCTTCGTCTATTTAATACTTAAAATATTCAACAATTTGTAGGATACCTGATCTGTAGAAATCTCACCTGACTCCTGGCTTTTTTTTCCTCTCCTTCCTCTTTCTCGCTAGCTAGGAAACCCTGATTATATACAGTAGAACGTCGTTTATCCGAACGTTTATTATCCAAAAATCAAATATCCGAACCAGTTTTTTTGTCGCCAACTGCATGTACTGTATATGATTACGTTTTTGAACAGTGCAAAAGTTGTTTCATGTGTGGCCAAAAGTGACGGAAAAACCCAAGATCAGGGACACTTGGAGAATTTCAGTTTTGTGATTTGGTAAACATCTACGCGGAATATTTGGTCAGTTTGTTTCCGAGTGGGGGTGTATATACGTGCTCTTTTGTCGAGTTGTGAACTGCTATGGATAATTAAAGAGAATTGCTCCAAAAATAAATCAAAAGATGGTTTCTGAACTTTTCTCAAAACTTGTATTAATAAACTATACCCTCCCTTCTAAGTTGTTTCGTAGTGCAAGCCTAGCATTAGAAACAATGTTTTTCTAAGTACAATGACATGAGTGAACGAACCACGACTGATTTGTAACAATACAAAATTTAAAGCTATTTAAAAAGGCACCGACGAGATTCAATCTCGTGATCTCCTGTTTACTAGACAGGCGCTATAACCGATAAAGCCACGGCGCCATCGAACTTTGTTCATGTTTTGAGTCAGATAATCAGAAATAAAAAGAATTGCTCGAAAATAATTCAAAAGAAATATTCCGAAATTTTCCAAAAATTGCTTAGAAAAACTACCTTCTCCTTTCTAAGTTGTATCGTATTGCACGATAAGTATTGGAAAAAGTGTTCTTTTGAATACAATGGTATTTGCAAACGAAACACCACTAATTTGTGTCAATACTAAAATTAAAGCTCTTTTCTAAGGAAAGGATGAGATTCAAACTCATAATTTCATGTGTACTTGACATGCGTCTTAACCAACTAAGACACGTCGCCTGCGATCAACATGCATGTTGTGAGTCTGCTAATTATAAATAAAAAGAATTGCTCCAAAAATAATTCAAAAGAGCGTTTTACAACTTTTATGAAAAATTGCATTTCTAAAGTGTGTTCTCTCTCTTCTAAATTTTTTCGTACTGCAAGCTTAGCATTCGAAACAGAGTTTTTTAAATTCAAAGACATTAGAAAACGAATCTCGACAGATTTCTATCAATACAAAATTTAAAGTTCTTTACTAAGGCACCGACTAGATTCGAACTCGTGATCTCCTGTTTACTAGACAGGCGCTTTAACCAACTAAGCCACGGCGCCTGCGATCAACATGTATGTTGTGAGTCTGCTAATTATAAATAAAACGAATTGCTCCAGAAATAATTCAAAAGACGGTTTCTGAAATTTTTTCAAAATTTGCAGTCATAAACTATACTCTCCCTTCTAAGTTGTTTCGTATTCCACGCTTAGCATTAGGAACAATGTTTTTCTAAATTCAATGACATTAGTTAACGAACCACGACCGATTTGTATGAATACAAAGTTTAAAGTTCTTTACTAAGGCACCGACGAGATTCGAACTCGTGATCTCCTGTTTACTAGACAGGCGCTTTAACCAACTAAGCCACGGCGCCTGCGAACTACATATATGTTAGGAATCTGCTAATCATAAATAAAGAGAATTGCTCCGAAAATAAATCAAAAGATGGTTGCTGAACTTTTCTCAAAACTATACCCTCCCTTCTAAGTTATTTCGTAGTGCAAGCCTAGCATTAGAAACAATGTTTTTCTAAATACAATGACATGAGTGAACGAACCACCACTGATTTGTAACAATACAAAATTTAAAGCTATTTAAGAAGGCACCGACGAGATTCGAACTCGTGATCTCCTGTTTACTAGACAGGCGCTTTAACCAACTAAGCCACGGCGCCAACGAACTTTGTTCATGTTTTGCGTCAGATAATCTGAAATAAAGAGAATTGCTCGGAAAATATAATTCAAAAGAAATATTCCGAATTTTTCTCAAAAATTGCTTAGAAAAACTATCTTCTCCTTTCTAAGTTGTATCGTATTGCACGATAAGTATTGGAAAAAGTGTTCTTTTGAATACAATGGTATTTGCAAACGAAACACCACTAATTTGTGTCAATACTAAAATTAAAGCTCTTTAAGGAAAGGATGAGATTCAAACTCATGATTTCCTGTGTACTTGACACGCGTCTTAACCAACTAAGACACGGCGCCTGCGATCAACATGCATGTTGTGAGTCTGCTAATTATAAATAAAAAGAATTGCTCCAAAAATAATTCAAAAGAGGGTTTTAGAACTTTTCTGAAAAATTGCATTGATAAAGTGTCCTCTCTCTTCTAAATTTTTTCGTACTGCAAGCTTAGCATTCGAAACAAAGTTTTTTTAAATTCAAAGGCATTAGTTAACGAATCACGACAGATTTCTATCAATACAAAATTTAACGTTCTTTACTAAGGCACCGACGAGATTCGAACTCGTGATCTCCTGTTTACTAGACAGGCGCTTTAACCAACTAAGCCACGGCGCCTGCGATCAACATGTATGTTTTGAGTCTGCTAATTATAAATAAAACGAATTGCTCCAGAAATAATTCAAAAGACGGTTTCTGAAATTTTTTCAAAATTTGCAGTCATAAACTATACTCTCCCTTCTAAGTTGTTTCGTATTCCACGCTTAGCATTAGGAACAATGTTTTTCTAAATTCAATGACATTAGTTAACGAACCACGACCGATTTGTATGAATACAAAGTTTAAAGTTCTTTACTAAGGCACCCACGAGATTCGAACTCGCGAATTTCTGTTTACTAGACAATCTCTTTAACCGACTAAGCCACGGCCTCGCGTCATACATGCATGTTTTGTGTCTGCTAATCATAAATAAGGAGAATTGCACCTAAAATATATCAAATGAAGGAAAATGAACTTTACTAAAAAATACATTAAAAAACTATCCTCGCCTTTCTAAGTTTTTCCGTATTAAACGACTAGCATTGGACAAAAAGGTTTTTGTATAAAATGTCATGAGCAAATGAACAATTACTTATCCGTATCAATACAAAATTTAAAGTTCTTTACTAAGGCACCGACGAGATTCGAACTCGTGATCTCCTGTTTACTAGACAGGCGCTTTAACCAACTAAGCCACGGCGCCTGCGAACTACATATATGTTAGGAATCTGCTAATCATAAATAAAGAGAATTGCTCCGAAAATAAATCAAAAGATGGTTGCTGAACTTTTCTCAAAACTATACCCTCCCTTCTAAGTTATTTCGTAGTGCAAGCCTAGCATTAGAAACAATGTTTTTCTAAATACAATGACATGAGTGAACGAACCACCACTGATTTGTAACAATACAAAATTTAAAGCTATTTAAGAAGGCACCGACGAGATTCGAACTCGTGATCTCCTGTTTACTAGACAGGCGCTTTAACCAACTAAGCCACGGCGCCAACGAACTTTGTTCATGTTTTGCGTCAGATAATCTGAAATAAAGAGAATTGCTCGGAAAATATAATTCAAAAGAAATATTCCGAATTTTTCTCAAAAATTGCTTAGAAAAACTATCTTCTCCTTTCTAAGTTGTATCGTATTGCACGATAAGTATTGGAAAAAGTGTTCTTTTGAATACAATGGTATTTGCAAACGAAACACCACTAATTTGTGTCAATACTAAAATTAAAGCTCTTTAAGGAAAGGATGAGATTCAAACTCATGATTTCCTGTGTACTTGACACGCGTCTTAACCAACTAAGACACGGCGCCTGCGATCAACATGCATGTTGTGAGTCTGCTAATTATAAATAAAAAGAATTGCTCCAAAAATAATTCAAAAGAGGGTTTTAGAACTTTTCTGAAAAATTGCATTGATAAAGTGTCCTCTCTCTTCTAAATTTTTTCGTACTGCAAGCTTAGCATTCGAAACAAAGTTTTTTTAAATTCAAAGGCATTAGTTAACGAATCACGACAGATTTCTATCAATACAAAATTTAAAGTTCTTTACTAAGGCACCGACGAGATTCGAACTCGTGATCTCCTGTTTACTAGACAGGCGCTTTAACCAACTAAGCCACGGCGCCTGCGATCAACATGTATGTTTTGAGTCTGCTAATTATAAATAAAACGAATTGCTCCAGAAATAATTCAAAAGACGGTTTCTGAAATTTTTTCAAAATTTGCAGTCATAAACTATACTCTCCCTTCTAAGTTGTTTCGTATTCCACGCTTAGCATTAGGAACAATGTTTTTCTAAATTCAATGACATTAGTTAACGAACCACGACCGATTTGTATGAATACAAAGTTTAAAGTTCTTTACTAAGGCACCCACGAGATTCGAACTCGCGAATTTCTGTTTACTAGACAATCTCTTTAACCAACTAAGCCACGGCCTCGCGTCATACATGCATGTTTTGTGTCTGCTAATCATAAATAAGGAGAAATTGCACCTAAAATATATCAAATGAAGGAAAATGAACTTTACTAAAAATACATAAAAACTATCCTCGCCTTTCTAAGTTTTTCTCAAAACAATAAATGTCATGAGCAAATAAAGGCAACGAGATTCGAACTCGTTTCCTGTTTAAGACAGACTTTAACCAACTAAGCCACGGCGCCTTTGTGAGTCTGCTAATCATAAATAAAACGAATTGCTCAAAATAAACAAAAGATGGTTTTTGTATAAAATTTTCTCAAAACTTGCAAATGAACTATATTTCTTTATTTCGTATCAATACAATGTTTTTCTAAATTCTTTACAATACAAAATTTAAAGTTCTTTTAAGAAGGCACCGACGAGATTCGAACTCGTGATCTCCTGTTTACTAGACAGGCGCTTTAACCAACTAAGCCACGGCGCCTGCGAACTATATATGTTTAGGAATCTGCTAATCATAAATAAAGAGAATTGCTCCGAAAATAAATCAAAAGATGGTTTTGAACTTTTCTCAAAACTTGTATTGATAAACTATACCCTCCCTTCTAAGTTATTTCGTATTCAAAGCCTAGCATTAGAAACAATGTTTTTCTAAATACAATGACATGAGTGAAAGAACCACCACTTTTGTAACAATACAAAATTTAAAGTTCTTTAAGAAGGCACCGACGAGATTCGAACTCGTGATCTCCTGTTTACTAGACAGGCGCTTTAACCAACTAAGCCACGGCGCCTGCGAACTACATATATGTTAGGAATCTGCTAATCATAAATAAAGAGAATTGCTCCGAAAATAAATCAAAAGATGATGGCTGAACTTTTCTCAAAACTATACCCTCCCTTCTAAGTTATTTCGTAGTGCAAGCCTAGCATTAGAAATAATGTTTTTCTAAATACAATGACATGAGTGAACGAACCACAACTGATTTGTAACAATACAAAATTTAAAGCTATTTAAGAAGGCACCGACGAGATTCGAACTCGTGATCTCCTGTTTACTAGACAGGCGCTTTAACCAACTAAGCCACGGCGCCAACGAACTTTGTTCATGTTTTGCGTCAGATAATCTGAAATAAAGAGAATTGCTCGGAAAATATAATTCAAAAGAAATATTCCGAATTTTTCTCAAAAATTGCTTAGAAAAACTATCTTCTCCTTTCTAAGTTGTATCGTATTGCACGATAAGTATTGGAAAAAGTGTTCTTTTGAATACAATGGTATTTGCAAACGAAACACCACTAATTTGTGTCAATACTAAAATTAAAGCTCTTTAAGGAAAGGATGAGATTCAAACTCATGATTTCCTGTGTACTTGACACGCGTCTTAACCAACTAAGACACGGCGCCTGCGATCAACATGCATGTTGTGAGTCTGCTAATTATAAATAAAAAGAATTGCTCCAAAAATAATTCAAAAGAGGGTTTTAGAACTTTTCTGAAAAATTGCATTGATAAAGTGTCCTCTCTCTTCTAAATTTTTTTACTGCAAGCTTAGCATTCGAAACAAAGTTTTTTTAATTCAAAGGCATTAGTTAACGAATCACGACAGATTTCTATCAATACAAAATTTAAAGTTCTTTACTAAGGCACCGACGAGATTCGAACTCGTGATCTCCTGTTTACTAGACAGGCGCTTTAACCAACTAAGCCACGGCGCCTGCGATCAACATGTATGTTTTGAGTCTGCTAATTATAAATAAAACGAATTGCTCCAGAAATAATTCAAAAGACGGTTTCTGAAATTTTTTCAAAATTTGCAGTCATAAACTATACTCTCCCTTCTAAGTTGTTTCGTATTCCACGCTTAGCATTAGGAACAATGTTTTTCTAAATTCAATGACATTAGTTAACGAACCACGACCGATTTGTATGAATACAAAGTTTAAAGTTCTTTACTAAGGCACCCACGAGATTCGAACTCGCGAATTTCTGTTTACTAGACAATCTCTTTAACCGACTAAGCCACGGCCTCGCGTCATACATGCATGTTTTGTGTCTGCTAATCATAAATAAGGAGAATTGCACCTAAAATATATCAAATGAAGGAAAATGAACTTTACTAAAAAATACATTAAAAAACTATCCTCGCCTTTCTAAGTTTTTCCGTATTAAACGACTAGCATTGGACAAAAAGGTTTTTGTATAAAATGTCATGAGCAAATTAACAATTACTTATCCGTATCAATACAAAATTTAAAGTTCTTTACTAAGGCACCGACGAGATTCGAACTCGTGATCTCCTGTTTACTAGACAGGCGCTTTAACCAACTAAGCCACGGCGCCTGCGAACTACATATATGTTAGGAATCTGCTAATCATAAATAAAGAGAATTGCTCCGAAAATAAATCAAAAGATGGTTGCTGAACTTTTCTCAAAACTTGTATTGATAAACTATACCCTCCCTTCTAAGTTATTTCGTAGTGCAAGCCTAGCATTAGAAACAATGTTTTTCTAAATACAATGACATGAGTGAAAGAACCACCACTGATTTGTAACAATACAAAATTTAAAGCTATTTAAGAAGGCACCGACGAGATTCGAACTCGTGATCTCCTGTTTACTAGACAGGCGCTTTAACCAACTACACGGCGCCTGCGAACTACATATATGTTAGGAATCTGCTAATCATAAATAAAGAGAATTGCTCCGAAAATAAATCAAAAGATGGTGCTGAACTTTTCTCAAAACTATACCCTCCTTCTAAGTTATTTCGTAGTGCAAGCCTAGCATTAGAAACAATGTTTTTCTAAATACAATGACATGAGTGAACGAACCACCACTGATTTGTAACAATACAAAATTTAAAGCTATTTAAGAAGGCACCGACGAGATTCGAACTCGTGATCTCCTGTTTACTAGACAGGCGCTTTAACCAACTAAGCCACGGCGCCAACGAACTTTGTTCATGTTTTGCGTCAGATAATCTGAAATAAAGAGAATTGCTCGGAAAATATAATTCAAAAGAAATATTCCGAATTTTCTCAAAAATTGCTTAGAAAAACTATCTTCTCCTTTCTAAGTTGTATCGTATTGCACGATAAGTATTGGAAAAAGTGTTCTTTTGAATACAATGGTATTTGCAAACGAAACACCACTAATTTGTGTCAATACTAAAATTAAAGCTCTTTAAGGAAAGGATGAGATTCAAACTCATGATTTCCTGTGTACTTGACACGCGTCTTAACCAACTAAGACACGGCGCCTGCGATCAACATGCATGTTGTGAGTCTGCTAATTATAAATAAAAAGAATTGCTCCAAAAATAATTCAAAAGAGGGTTTTAGAACTTTTCTGAAAAATTGCATTGATAAAGTGTCCTCTCTCTTCTAAATTTTTTCGTACTGCAAGCTTAGCATTCGAAACAAAGTTTTTTTTTAAATTCAAAGGCATTAGTTAACGAATCACGACAGATTTCTATCAATACAAAATTTAAAGTTCTTTACTAAGGCACCGACGAGATTCGATCTCGTGATCTCCTGTTTACTAGACAGGCGCTTTAACCAACTAAGCCACGGCGCCTGCGATCAACATGTATGTTTTGAGTCTGCTAATTATAAATAAAACGAATTGCTCCAGAAATAATTCAAAAGACGGTTTCTGAAATTTTTTTTAAAATTTGCAATAAACTATACTCTCCCTTCTAAGTTGTTTCGTATTCCACGCTTAGCATTAGGAACAATGTTTTTCTAAATTCAATGACATTAGTTAACGAACCACGACCGATTTGTATGAATACAAAGTTTAAAGTTCTTTACTAAGGCACCCACGAGATTCGAACTCGCGAATTTCTGTTTACTAGACAATCGCTTAGCATTAGCGTCATACATGCATGTGTTTTTCATAAATAAGGAAATGCACAAAATATATCAAATGAAGGAAAATAACTTTACTAAAAATACATTAAAAAACTAACCACGAGCATTGATTTTTGTATAAAATGTCATGAGCAAATGAATACTTATCCGTATCAATACAAAATTTAAAGTTCTTTACTAAGGCACCGACGAGATTCGAACTCGTGATCTCCTGTTTACTAAGACAGGCGCTTTAACCAACTAAGCCACGGCGCCTGCGAACTACATATATGTTAGGAATCTGCTAATCATAAATAAAGAGAATTGCTCCGAAAATAAATCAAAAGATGGTTGCTGAACTTTTCTCAAAACTTGTATTGATAAACTATACCCTCCCTTCTAAGTTATTTCGTAGTGCAAGCCTAGCATTAGAAACAATGTTTTTCTAAATACAATGACATGAGTGAAAGAACCACCACTGATTTGTAACAATACAAAATTTAAAGCTATTTAAGAAGGCACCGACGAGATTCGAACTCGTGATCTCCTGTTTACTAGACAGGCGCTTTAACCAACTAAGCCACGGCGCCTGCGAACTACATATATGTTATGAATCTGCTAATCATAAATAAAGAGAATTGCTCCGAAAATAATTCAAAAGAAGGTTTCTGAACTTTTATCAAAAATTGTATTGAAAACTATACCCTCCCTTCTAAGTTATTTCGTAGTGCAAGCCTAGCATTAGAAACAATGTTTTTCTAAATACAATGACATGAGTGAAAGAACCACCACTGATTTGTAACAATACAAAATTTAAAGCTATTTAAGAAGGCACCGACGAGATTCGAACTCGTGATCTCCTGTTTACTAAACAGGCGCTTTAACCAACTAAGCCACGGCGCCTGCGATCAACATGTATGTTGTGAGTCTGCTAATTATAAATAAAACGAATTGCTCCAGAAATAATTCAAAAGACGGTTTCTGAAATTTTTTCAAAATTTGCAGTCATAAACTATACTCTCCCTTCTAAGTTGTTTCGTATTCCACGCTTAGCATTAGGAACAATGTTTTTCTAAATTCAATGACATTAGTTAACGAACCACGACCGATTTGTATGAATACAAAGTTTAAAGTTCTTTACTAAGGCACCGAGATTCGAACTCGCGAATTTCTGTTTACTAGAGCATCTCTTTAACCAACTAAGCCACGGCGCCTGCGAACTACATATATGTTGCTAATCATAAATAAAGAGAATTGCTCCGAAAATAAATCAAAAAGATGGTTGCTGAACTTTTCTCAAAAACTTGTATTGATAAACTATACCCTCCCTTCTAAGTTATTTCGTAGTGCAAGCCTAGCATTAGAAACAATGTTTTTCTAAATACAATGACATGAGTGAAAGAACCACCACTGATTTGTATTAATAAAAAATTTAAAGTTCTTTACTAAGGCACCGACGAGATTCGAACTCGTGATCTCCTGTTTACTAGACAGGCGCTTTAACCAACTAAGCCACGGCGCCTGCGAACTACATAAATGTTAGCTGCCAATCATAAATAAAGAGAATTGCTCCGAAAATAAATCAAAAGATGGTTGCTGAACTTTTCAAAACTATACCCTCCCTTCTAAGTTATTTCGTAGTGCAAGCCTAGCATTAGAAACAATGTTTTTCTAAATACAATGACATGAGTGAACGAACCACCACTGATTTGTAACAATACAAAATTTAAAGCTATTTAAGAAGGCACCGACGAGATTCGAACTCGTGATCTCCTGTTTACTAGACAGGCGCTTTAACCAACTAAGCTACGGCGCCATCGAACTTTGTTCATGTTTTGCGTCAGATAATCTTAAAGAGAATTGCTCGGACAATATAATTCAAAAGAAATATTCCGAATTTTTTCAAAAAATTGCTTAGAAAACTATCTTTTCCTTTCTAAGTTGTATCGTATTGCATGATAATTATTGGAAAAAGTGTTCTTTGAATACAATGGTATTTGCAAACGAAACACCACTAATTTGTGTCAATACTAAAATTAAAGCTCTTTAAGGAAAGGATGAGATTCAAACTCATGATTTCCCTGTGTACTTGACAGTAGTATATATTGTTGGTATCTGGACTAAACACCTATCGAAAATTTTTTGCTAGTAGCTGGATTAAAAATCAATTGATTTCAAACTATATACTGTTGGTATCTCGACTAAAAACACCTATCGAA
>BMAU01000270.1:605000-716325 GCA_019973935.1 Trichonephila clavipes | reverse complement strand
GGTGTTCTCAAAACACCGCGACGAACAGTGGAGCAATAAAACAGGCGCGAATAATCCTAGTGTTAAGGAATACCGCGATTTAAAAAAATTGAAAAGTATCTATACATCATCATCGTTGTAACATTATTTTCATAAACTGCATAAATAGCTAAAAAATGTAGAATTTTTAATAAAGTTTTATCATGTGTTTTTTTAATTATTATTATTAATAAAATTATTTTTCATCGTATCATAATTGAGTTTTATGATAGCATACGTGAATTAAGCATACCCATTAAAGAAGGAATTATTAGGAGTATCAGCTAATTTTATAAATATTTCGTGGAATTGCCATTACCAAGACATAATCAATGAAAAAATTATAATCTATACAACAGTGTTATTACAAATGAACATTTTAGTTCTCATTTATTGTTTTGAACATATATTATCCTAAATATTTAGTTAGTACGAACACCGTAAAATCCAGCATATAACGCACACTTATACTTTCAGGCTTCATTTCTAAACATTTAGGTATATTCACCGTATAACATGGATCTTTTTTTATGAAGGAGCATGAAATGTACGCGTGCAACGCTAATATGTTTCGAAGTCATTTATTTGAGGTATTATCCCCTAATTTTGAAGAAAAAAAATTACACTTCTAGAATTACAACCCTTTAGGTTCTTTTGGTGCCATTTCTTTTAATTAAACAAAATTCCGATCTATGTAGAAATCTAATTTTTTATGTTTATCTATTTTTTTTAATGTTTGATGATATAATTTTTACACACGGTGTATAACACACTTCCGTAAATTTAGATGCAATTCCGTGTGTTAAAAGTGGACTTTGGACAGCAACCAATATTTTATAAGTATACACGTTTTCGTAACTGCAATGATGAATATAACATTAAAAGAAAGAAATTATGTAATTTTCAACTTTTACACTACTAATGTAAAGATTTTTCTAAGGAAATAAAAATATTCATGTGTCAATATACCAGATTAATCACACAGATTAATTTAATAAAATATTAACTGGCAGTTAGTATTATCATTTAACTCCCCTCCACTATTGACAATAGAGAAATTATAACTTCATATACTATACACTGTGTTATTTTAAGAAATTTTAGAAATACGAATGATAGGCTTTGAGTGTATATATATATATATATATATATATATATATATATATATATATATATATATATATATATATATATTTCTGCATGTTCATGAAAACACATAAAATTTGCAAACCTTCCTCAAAACAAAAAGAATGAAGCCTGTTCTATAAATCAACATGGAAGAAGTATTTGTAGCAACTGATCCACCTATGTTTTATTCAGTATCCATTGGCATTGTGGATAGGATATCATTTGATTTATATGCATATGGTGTTCATAAAAGGCATAAATATTTCATAAATATGTAAAGCACCTTTAACTTGCATTGGAAGTATTCCAAACTTTTCATGCGTATTTGAAATCTCATGCACTAGTAAAATGGTAGAATTTATAAACGTAATAAATTTTAATTCGTATCTAGGACATATTTCATCAAAAAATGTGCACAACGCTGTGTTTGAATAAAACACATATCCGTAAAGATGTTTTTTATTAAAAATGAAAAGATTCTAAAATTTAGGCGCATTAATGATGCAAAATATTAATTTGCAATTTAATTCATATTTATTTGCATTTTTATTAATTTTATTAATTTTATTACTAATAATTTGTCCAATATATTTTTATAAATAAGAATACTCATGGATTACAAAGATTCAATTATAAGCTACAAATATAACAATATTTATCGGCAGCTTTTGTTTTGAACGATTATTTGAAATTTATATATTTTGGCAAAACTACTCTGCACATATTCCGTGTAAGGAATAATTCAAATTTCAGTGATCTAACTCTGTGTGTGTATTATACAATTTAATAACTAAATCGATACTGAAATAAATAAGTGTCAGAAAGATCTGAAAATATACCTTGAGGGAACACATATAAAGTCATTCCTTACAATAGGCTTTATTAAGTTATTCATTAGTAAACATGATATGCATTTTCTTAATTATATTTCGCAACATAATTAAAATCAACTTTGTAATTTAAGAGGTAAAATAAAAGTTTTACACGTATTTTATTCATTTTTAACGCGATTTATTTAAATATTTTTTAATGTCTTAATGTAAATTGTTATCAATGAATATTTTTTTTAAAAACAGTAATTTTTCTGATTGAATTTCATAGAATACATGCTTTATTTCTGAAGTACTTTGCCTTAAAAGAACTTGTACATCAATATAGCTTTTATTACATTTCAAAATAAATTTTTATAAACCAATTAAATAGATATTAACTTTTTTCTTAGAAGGGCGTTTTTTTAAATAATTTTTATTTAGTTCCTATAGACCTTTTTGAAATACAATTTTTTATATTTTTTCGTTAACATAAGTAGTTAATTCATTAAAATGTTTTACGAAAAATTAATTATGATGCATTATAATATTCTATCTAATAGAGAAAAAAACTGACAAAGTCTTTAAAACATATATTAATACGCTAACCAAATTTTAATCTTGATAACGTATAGTCATTATGTAAGTTTTTTTTAATAACAAATCATTGCTCGAACGGGAAACATTTTTTAGGATTCGTTCAAAAAATATTTACTCTGAAAATAATTTTAAATTATTCTTTACATATTCCAAAGGATATTTTCAATCAATCGATAATTGAGGATAAAAACTTGTCAATGCCGTAACGTAGAAAATCGAATCTTAACTGAAAGCAATCAGGATTAAAATATAGGTTATCGAATACAATGTCTAAAAAATTTTAAAAAAAACAGTACGAAACATATTCTTAATTCACTTCACCTTAGAATATATATTGAAAACAATATTTTTAATCAATTTTTAAATATTAAATTTGGAAAGTTATCAGCATTTGCATAAACAATTATGAATATCTATGGAAATTGTAAGAAAAATTCCCGCATAACTTTTAATGGACTCGGTTGCTCTTGTACAATTTATCTCCATTAGCAGTTTTGTAAAATATCATTAATTAGAGATAATATACCAGAAGTCATGCGTAACTTTTGGGTACTGAGTAAGAATTAGGAGGTAGTACCCCTTACTGATACTGTTACTTCTATTCACTTCCAATTCATCTTCATTTTTTTTTTAAATTAGATGATCCTGGTTATGGAACATTAAAATCATTTTATTTTAAATGTTATTGTACCGGATGGTTGAAATTCCACTTTTTATCGCTTAATTAATGTTTAATACAATTAAGTGTTCTGATATTGTACTGGATAATTAATGATCTTTAAGCTTGCATATTATGTGTAATGCACAGTTACGAAATTTTAACTAACTGTTTTATTATGTTACGTAAAACACATAGTTTTGCCACAAATAAGCGGAAAATTTAATTTATAATATATATTAATCACATTCTCTCTATTATGTTTCCAGAACTTTATAAAATACTAATATTTCTAATAATGTGACTCTGGTACATTTTCCCAATATTTTAACTAAGGGAACTTTATCTGCAGTCCACTAAAAATATAATATTTTAATTAATATTAAATAAATAAATGTTCTAGTTATTGTTTAAGCACAACGAATATTGTAATACTACATGTTTATTTTAGTTAACTTTAAATGTTTTTGAAAAATTATAAATTCCTTAACTAATTTCGTTTTAAATTAAATTTTGTTTTTTGAAAAGATTTCAATATTTTTTCTAGGGATTTCATTCCATTGAAACTTAAATATTTTAACTATTTACAGTCATTAACTATTAGAAATAATCAGAAATTAAAATTACGTTTAAATAAAATCAGATCTTTCTAGAGTATTTGTATTTTTATGTAGGGATGAGATGTAGATTCAGTTAATTTTTTTGATTATATATATATATATATATTTGCCAAGAAATAGTAATCAGAACAAATAAATAAGAACATATAATAGTGGATATTTCAAGTACTGTGAAAATAGGAACAACATTAAAACATTACAGACCGTGTTTAATTTGTATTAAACATTTAACTTTTTTAACACAAATATGATTAAAGTAATATGAATACCACATAAGTAAAATGAACACATAATGAAATGTTAATTAGCTTAAACATGTGTGGGAATCAAATTTTTCCATAAATAAATGTTATAGAGTTAAAGTATATTGAAACGATCTGCACTTCAGTGGAAATGGCATTAATGATTCTTCAGTTGTCTTCATCCTCTCAGAAATACAGAACAGTAATGGCAGATGAGAAAACACAGTGACAGTTGCAATAAAAAGATATACTTGAAGATTTCATTAAGATTTATTTTTGCTTCTTCTGATTACAAGCAAATAGTCATGAAACGGGGTGGAAAAGTATGTGAGACACACACACACACACACACACACATATATATATATATATATATATATATATTTAATACATTTTTGAATGCTGGATATAATATTGAAGAAAACTTATTTGCAGGAGTGTATAATCATTCTAAATTGCGCCATGCATGTCTTTCTAAAAACAGTATGCCAAATAGTATTCCTTTTGAGAATTATTATAATGTAACAAAAACATTTCTGCATGTGAATTCATTTATTTTATTAAAAATAATTATAATATATTCCAAAAATGTAAGTATCAGAAAAAAACGTCAATGCCCAACAAATCTAATTAAAAATGTCAAATTTAGGCTCCAAACAGATTAACGAATGAATCAAAAGAAGCTAATAGTTTATAAACTAATCCCCATTTGCATCTGCTGCATATGTTCAACGAATGGAACCGCAAAAAATCATGTATCAGAAAATGGTTATTAACTACGAGAATATTAAGATAAGCAAACACACATTTAGACATTCCAATCACATATCATACGTTTCCCTTTAATTAAAAATTATAAAATTGAAAGGAGCAGACACACACTAATAGTGGAGATTTAAAATCATATAAAAATAATGAATTTTTAATTTTTATTCTTTAAAATTTTCTCCTTATAAGGGAAAAAATCCATGCCTTCAAAATAATGTTTCTCTCCCCAAATTTATTTTAATACCTTAATTGGTAAAACCCAAAATCCTCTACTTTTACTGATGTATAGAGAGAGGTATGGTCTTATCTATTGGTTGGTTTTATTTCCTTGAATTTTTTAAAATTTAAATAGCTTATTTTTAAGTATTTCTCTTGAAATAATAATGTGTAGTGATGCATTTTTAATCTTGTTTTAAGACAAAATAAATCAAAGCTCCGTTTTGTATATAAAATGAATTATGTAAATGCTTGCATAAAATAATTCCTTCAATCGAAACAAATTATATTCCTTAAAGAAATACACTTCATTAGATTTACAATACAAAACAGTTTTATTATATCAAAATTTACATCAAATACATTTTGGAATATTTAGTTAATATCAAATGAAATGTAAAACTTATAATAAATATGTATTGGTTATTTTATGCATAAATGTTTTTTTTCGGGAATAAAAGGACGTTTATATAATTTCTGTTTTTATATAAAGGAAATTTTTAGTTCCAGTATAAAAACTTATCTTTTACTTTGGTAGTTATTTTCTTGAAAAGAAAGAAATCAAATTAAGAATAAGTTTAATGTTTTCCTTAAAAATACCCTTAATCTAATATTCTATCATAAAAAAAAGTTTTCTTGAAGTCTGTACATGGTAAAGAACATTTTTCTTTACTTCACAAGCTATACTCAATTAAAATTTATCTCGTATACCTCAGCGTTGAAAGTCAAAAGATCATCCTTTTAAAGGAAGTCTTTAGAATTTTGCTCTTGCTCTTCCTAGATTCTCAACTTTATTCACTACATTTCTTTGTTATACGTTCTACAAAATTTGAATGCAGCCAAGAAACTAAGTATAGAGGGAACAGGCTGAATTAAATGCTCGTCAATTTCTAAGATAATGTTGTTGTTTTTTATTTTTTTGATTTATATCAAGAAAATTTAATTTTGTTTTCTTTAAGAACTGAAGTATTACAAAGAGGTTTTCAAATATTTTAATGGTGATCCTTAATATTCTAGGCTTTTTTAAAGCATCATATTAATCTTTTTCTTGAATATAAAAGTATGCCAGGCAAACGAAGTAAAATTGCTTTTAATGTCGCTGTAAGCGAAACACGCTTCTATTTATGAATGCAAGTTTGTATACAATTCATTTTATATTAACAAAGACTGAAGAATGAAATAAAAGTTAATAATTTTGAATAATTAAAACATGTATATATTTATTTAATCTGTTTTGAGTTAATTTGGAAACAAAATATTAATAATTTTATACTGAGTTGTTTTTTTAAAAAAATTGTTTTAGAGTAGTGTTTTAGAGAACTTTTTCAGGAATTTTGAAATTTATTTTATTTTTTGTTTTAAATGTGTACATTTACTAAACGCACATTTAATACAAAATTACATAGATATAATAATTTATGTCGACACATAATTTGTATCCGTAAGTATATTATATTCTACTTTTTTTATAAAGGAATTTACGTTTTGATTTCATCGGAAGAAAAGTTTGAAAGTACTATTTTATCTCAACTATTTCGATAACCATTTTCATTTATTTTTTTCTTTCTTAACTTACGTTGAATTAATACATAACTATTAACTATTGAAAGTCAATATTTTTTGCAATTATTTTTGAGATTTCAGCAAAATATTTTAATAGATTGTTGAATACTGAAATTTGTTTATACACGCTTGTCTACGTGCTTGTAAATTTCCTAAGAAAAAATATATTTTGCAAATAAAAGTTAAAAATATCTTGATAAAAATACCAAAGAGAACGAATAATGATGGAGTGTAAAAGTTGTAAATAATGTATGGATGAAATTCCTTCAAAATTTTCATCTTTGTCAAATATTTAAACATCAAAACAAACTATCTCAAATGTATTTGATACAATAAACACAGTTGTAATGGATTTTATTTTAAAGTATGATAATAGAGTATAATATAGTTAATAATTTATTTTTGAGGGTGCGAGATTTTTAGGTTACGTTTATACTTATTTATAAACTTTTCGTTATAAAAATTAAATAATGCATTTATTAATATGTTTTATTAAATATATATTATGATTAAGGTAAGGTAACAATAAATTAAAGTCGTACCCTACTGCTAAAACAGTATAGAAATGATTTCAGTTAATAAATAAAATCATAAAGTAGCAAATTGTAAAATACTAGTAAATGTTATGGGTCAGTAGTAGGTTTCAAATAATTTCACGATGTCTATGCTTATTTTTTAAAGTAATCTACAAGTTAATACTACCGTTTCACAATATAATGGGCCACGGAACTTTACAAACATCCTATATTCCCTAAAAAAAATCACACTTTTTTTAAAGAAAATCAAAAAAAAAATTAAATACGATTAAAAGAATCTTAAATCAGGAATCAAATGTAATAAAAATATTTCAATTTTTTTGTATATTAGTAATTTTTCAATTAATATAACTATTTAGCTTTGAAAAGTATATTGTTGCTTAGTAGAGAATCACTGTTCTTTGTTTTATCAAAAAAAAAATAAATAAAGTAGGCAACCGAGCCATGTAACAAAGCAAACAAGGTTTATTGCGTTCATGAATCTCTTTTGATAAGGAAATCAGGAATATAAAAAGTCAATGCAAACGTATTAGTTAAATGCTTCTGATCAAAGTAGTATTTTCTTATAGAGCGTTAACTACAATATATTTGTTTTTCATGATGGCATGACTCACCAAGCTTAGGAAGTGAGTTGATAGAAATTATCAAAACACAGAAAAGATATTACAAATATAAAATTACAATCAAAATTTCTTGCAGAGATCAGATTTCTAATAAATATTTTAATACAAGTACATAATGAGCACAAAGCAAAGCCAGAGACAACAAATTCGATCACCATACATCTGAAACTCGCTCAAGTGACATGGATGATATTTGAGCAATCATCCTACTTAGCAGGCTTCCACACTCCACCAATGTCAATATATTGAACTTCTAGCTTTTGACTGGAAGAAAAAATTATAAGCCAAAGGAAGATTTTTGGTGCATGCGGCTGTTAACAAATCCTCTAGCTTTTGCTTTTATAAGACTCCTTTTGAACGTAGGAAATTTGTCAGGTTAGATTGTCACTTATTATGATCTTATTAATGAAATCTATATAAAAATAATGCACATCATATCGAAAAACCCATTTATAGATCTTTGTATCACAATTTGAATTTTTTTAAAGACCACGTGATTAAATATAATTATTTTCTGTGTGTGTGTGTAATTATTTCAATTATACTTCTGTAATGCAATTAAAAATTTACTTTAATTAAATTGTTTTCCCAGAATTAGTTTAAAGCAGCGGTTGCCAAACTTTTTGACCTCACGGACCAGTAAATTCATAATTTAAATCCCGCAGACCACAAATAAGATTTTTAAAAACTAACTATATTTATTAATAACATGTAATATAAAAAATAAGTCAATTCCTACTTAGATCAACAAAGAAAAAATTTATTTTAGCTACTTTTTATTAAATAGTTGTAATTAATATAAATATGTATATAAATAGGACAGAATCACAACATTAAGTGGTGATTAATTTTTATTATGTATCATTAAAGTATCGTATTGTCATCCAAAACAATTCTGCCTATAAAATTTCAGTTCAAATGAATGCTTTAAAACATGAGAAAAAAACATTTTCAAGTTTTAACACAAGTCGATAAAAATGATGCCAACGTGACTATACTTGTAATTCTTTAAATAATTAGTTTCAATCAACTGATTTTTTATAATTATAATTAAATTATTGTATTGTCATCCGAAACAAAATCCTGTATATGAAATTTCAGCTCAATTCAGCGTTTTGAAATGTATTTTATTAACGATTGAAAATACCACCAATATAAATAAATAAATATAGAGATAGTGTGAGTTAATTGTAGGAATTGAAAAGAACGTGATCCAAGAACATATAAAATGTTCCTAAATTAATTTTATCCCATTAAATATTGAAATAAAAGAAACTATGCACATGGTTAAGATATTTAAGATCATGCCTTAAAAAACACCAATATACAAAAGAAAATACAAAAAACTTCCTTAATAACCCAACTAATGTATTGAACATATTCAATATGGAACTCAATATGTTCGTAAGCCTCTGGCGTAGCTAAGTCTCAGGGGGTCATGTATCAAAATTCCTTCGGGGCCCTTTTTTAGATATTGGAACCCTGTTAGCGGGACTGTAGCTACACATGTTCGAGCCCCTGTAGCTTGAGGTTCCCGCATCATTGATACGGTGGTGGCTACGCACCTGCCATAAGCACAATTTTAAATGCTTCAACTGATATTCATATGCGACTTACAGGAGAGTGAAACATTAGAAGAGTGCGAAACGAGACGAGACAAAACATGAAGCTAAAACAACGCAGCTACAGCCTGGCGTTATACTATACAGCGGCGTTTTTATAACTGCTTACGTATTATTATGAATTGAATTATGTTTCAATGCATCTTAAAACATAACATGATGAATGAGTATATTCCACATTTTTCCGGGGATCAGCGAAATTTTCTCGTGGACCAATATTGGTCCACGGACCACCACATTGGCGATCTCTGGTTTAAAGAGCCGGCTTGGTTATCACATCCCTTAAAAGATTCCTGTAATGGTTAATTTTCTCTTGAAAAGTTATACATGGAATTTCTTTTCTTTATGACTTTTATACAATGATACTTTGAGTAGACAGTTTCAGAGAAATTATAAATTCGGGCCAAAGGTCTGTCAGGAAAGAAGTATTCCTGAATTGACAATGACGTCACTAATGATAAATTAATGGCTCTATAAAGATTTATTTCGTTATGAAAGATCAATTGACAAGATAACTCACAAGGGAAAAAAACTGCATATTATGGAGGGATGTTTTTAGCATTAAACTTTAAAACCATGATTTTATTTTGATTGGAAAGTTTGAGAAAAGGGAATATTTCTAACTCGTTATCTATTGGTATCATTATTTGGAAACTGCACAATTTTTAAATTATAAAATGGAGTAATATAACTTATTTTTATCTTTCAATATCTTAAGAAAATTTTATGCAATAAGTTTTATCAAATGTAGTATAACATGTTTAACAAATGTAGCTTTGTATTTCAATGTTTTCTTCAATTATATAGTATTAAAAATATTTTACAAATATTTAGTTTATAATTAAACCGTTTTAAACTTATTTTTAAAATATATTGTGAAATATATATATATATATATTAAGTTTTAGAATTTAAAGATACGAAACGGGTTCTACACACATGTTTGTACTCCATACAGGTTAAAGGCTATATAATGCTATAAATGTTTCATTTTACATAAAGTGTAGTGTTTGTTAGTAAAGTAGGACGATAACAAAAGTGTGTTTGAATTACTGTGGCTGATCTCTACTCGTGCCCTCAAACACTTGCGTCCACCAGGACGTTACACCCCAAATAACATTTTGTTGATCCATTATAGCCTTTTTTACTTATAAACACACGTAACAGGTACTTAAAAACCAAAATAAAGTGAGAAATAAAAAATAAAAAAAAGAAGTGTTGAATCGAAGAAATCAAGTAATATCAAAATCAACCTCTCAACCTCAGTTATCGTATTTTTAACTTAGTATAATAATTTTGAAAATCGCGTTCTCTCTTGCTTTGTAATGGCGAATAAGAAATGACAGATATTGAATAGAAATCCAGCAAAAAGTTGAATATATTGAATAAATTATTTTTTCAAAGCAAGTGTTTTTTTTAATTCTTTAAAATAATTTCTTGATATATTCGAGTTCAGAGTAGCATGCTAATACGAATGTCAAACATCAGTCACAAACGATATAAACAAGAAATCCTGTATATGTTTTATTTATAAACACATGTTCCTCTGATCTAAGTAGGAATGATAACACAACGAAAAACGAAAACAAGTTATTTTACGTTATTTCGTTCGATTTTTCATCTTCAATAAAAATGTTTCAATGATTTCCAAATTCTTTTTGTAGAAATATGTTTTCAAATTCACATTTGTATCAAAATATTGCTCTCTTATTTTAAATTACTTCAAAATAATATTTTTCTTGAGAAATATTTTCTTTGATTCATAAAATCAAAAATCATCTAACACTCTAATAAGAGGAGGAAACATTAAATTTATTATTAGAACCGTAAAATCCGGCGTGAGACGCACACCCTTAACTCAAATAAGTAAGATTAAAATTTATGGGCGTGCGTTACCAGACGGTTATAAAAGTGGTAGCTTTAAAATTAAAAAAAAAAAAAAATAAAAGAAAAGAGTTGAGTACATAAAAATAAATATACTTCTACATATATTGATACGCTGTTTATATTTAAATAAAATTGCATGCTTTATGAATTTACATAGTTGCAGTTCTAGAAGTATACTATTTTCTAAAGAGCTTGGGATAATACCTCGAATAAACGACTTATTAACATAAGAGCATTGCATATATACATTTTAGGTTTTTCGTAAAAAAGGGTATAGGCGTTATACGGTGAATACATGTAGAAATTAAAAATGTAGCTTGAAAAGCATAAATGCGCATTTTACGCCGGGGTACTTTAATAACCGGATTTTACGGTGGTATTCCTTATATTTTATTGAAATAATCGAAAAAAGGATCATCAATCAATTGCTGTATATTGAATTAGTACACAATATTAATTACGTGTATCAAATTAATTAGTATCAAAAGGTTTCTTTTTGTGATTTTATTAAAAATTGCTTATAAAAACTCAGTTGCATAATAAAATTCGTTCATTTGTTTACGAAAAAATCCACAAACATTTTCTACATATTAATTAAATAATTTAGTTTTATCTTACGTAGTTATTTCGAGAAACATGTATTGTTGTTTTCGAGTTTCAAACTATATTGAATTATTTTAAAAATTATAAATATAAAAAAAATTTCAATAATCAATCTACTCTAAAAAATGTAAATTATTTTGCAGACAAAAATGTATGTATGCTATTGGAAAAAATTTTAAGCTTAAAAAACTTTGTGCTGGATGAAACTATTTACTAATGTCTGTTCTAAACTACATTATCTTTTTTTATATTTTTTGGAAAATTCTGCAAAATAGAAATCAAGTAATATAATCTATTAAGTTATGCACATAATTTTTTCATAAATGCAGAAATTCATCCATCGTAAGATAACTTACATTTTAAAGCACACACCATCACAGGAATTTTATTTGTTGTAGTTTTTAGTTATTTTGCAGTACAATTAGTGAAATTTTAACTTTTATACAATTTTTATCAAATTAATTTTCCATGAGAGGGAAATAAATAATTCATTTAAAAAGTACGGTAATGTAAAATAATGTAATATGTGAGAGGTCTATACCTATTTCTTGGGCACTTAGATATGTAAAAAGTAGGGAAGAAACACTAGCTATGGTCCAGTCAATCTATTTATTGATCACACAATATAAAGGCACAAATTCTTTTAATAACAGTTAGAGAATGTCTCAGTTCTAACCGCAAACGTGGAACAACGATGAAATATACGAAAGATTAGGAGGCTATCAAACTTGGTCCTTACTTTATATAGTATCTAATCTGTTATCCAATTTAATCTAGTATTAATTTAATCTCAGTGATCAATCGTCACATATTTATCCAAATAAGTATTTAAGCACAATAATACAATAATGTTACTTTTCAGTAACAATCTCCCCTGATTTCGGGTTTGCACCTACTCCTACCTCTACTATAGCTAGAAAATTTTGACTATGTATAGTAAACTTTATTTACAAATCACGATTTTAATCTTCCAAAGGGTTGGTTGTGAATAACGTGAAGTGATAGGCCAAATATTTCTCAAGAGGATTAGAGGACGGAATATAAAAAGATCCTTCACAAATGTAATACTACAATAAATAAAAATCATTTAAAGCAGAGAAAAAGAAAGTCATTGAATCATCAAATTCATCTTAATATGATAAGTAAAACATATTTGATAATTTTAATTCTAAAATACGTGTATTAAATTTAAAATGTAAGAGTTAAGTAAATACGTTAAGAAGTATAATTGGTCGCATCCTCTTTTTAGTAGTAAACTGTATATATATATATATATATAATATATATATATATATATAATTTATTAAAATGGTTGTACGTTCTATTTTGTGAATGTAAGTTTTCTAATAAATATATTAGAGATAAGTTACTATTTTGTTCCATGTGTGTCAGGATTATTAGTACAAATTTTAACACTAAAACACCTGTCGGTATCAATTTGACAGAGAAACCTGCTTACTTTGTTTTCCTTTCCGTATTTTTACATGGAATTTGAATCTTTTTCGTGACTTTTAATCATTTTCCCTGGTGATTAAACGGCCAAATATTGGTAGCTCTAAAATAATTAGGAGTGATTTTCCAACTAAAGATACCTAGAACGTCCACTGGATTTCATTTCAACACCAAATCAGTTTATCATTATAAAAAGCTGTCGTTCAACAAAATATAGTCCACTAAGTATGTGCTTATAGTAAAACAAACTTTCTAAAGATTTATTGCACATTTTTTACCTTCTATTCAGTGTTATTGAGTTCACAGTGGAAATGAATCAATTATACTAAAATTACTGTGTCTATGTCAGTGTTTCTCAAAGTGTGGGGCGCGCTCCCCTGGGGGCGTGTGCATATCGAAGAAAAAGATTAAAAAAATTAATTTACTGTAATGAAGTAAGAAAATACTTTCTAACATAATAAAAAAATACTACACTGATAGAATTTATTAGTATTACGTTATCAAACATGAAAGCTTTCATTTCGATACATTCATTAGCTATCTGATCCTATAATTAAATAAAAAAAAACATAACATTTTGTTTAATTTGCTGCAATTCCACGATGAGAGATTTTTTTAATGAGTTTTCTTCTTAAACCAAAAACCTATTTCAAAGAAAAAGCAAAACCCAGACTCAGAGAAAAGGCAAAACCCAGACTCAGAGAAACACTCTAGTAAGATATAATCTTCATCTGTTTGACCTTCGAACTTACTGGTATGGCTAGTTAGTTCCTTTTTTATGTCTTTATTTTTCAATTAGGGAAGTTGTAAATAATGTGCCTATACGATAGAGTTATATGACGTTTCGAAAAGCACAGAAAGTACTTGGAAGGATTATTTGGCCAATATTTATTTTTATGAGTATTCTGAAACATATAAAGCATGATGAAAAATATTTAGTAATAATTCCTTTTTAGAACTAACATTCATAGTTTTACATTGACTACATACATAAACCGGGAGCAGTCGCGCGGGGTACAAAGTCAAAACTTCAAAAAATTCAACAAAATATGACAGTTTTGCTGGCAGATATCATTCCTGTAACGTTCGTGAAATGTTTGTGTGATTTATGTTCTGTATTAAGGTCACGTACCTTAAAAACATTTAATTCGGTTCTATTGGGATTTTTCTCAAATTTACAATGAAAAAAGGTGGAAAGTAGGCAAGTATACTTTTTCTTAGTTAAATTATTCAGTGGAATGGGATTTTAATTATGTACAGTAAAAATAATTGTAAAAAAAAAGCTTCGGGGTGATTTCGTCAGCCCGCCTCACTGTTACCATTAGTATCAAGTGCGCGTCTGCTCCCAGGTTAAAACATTTCGAAGTCTTCTCGTTTTAAATATTAAAAATAACACAATTATTCTCCATCGGACTTTTACATAATTTTTTCATTATTTAACATAATTAATGAATGCTAATTCGTGAGGATTACAATTGCAGTTCGTTTAAATCTATTTATAATATGAGCAATCATTAAAATAAATCCTTTTACATTTTTGTATTCATTGTCGTGCTCTTGGTTTTACTCACCTTACAATTCAGCAAGTGCCGATTGGGCGGCGTAGTTGATTTATTGCTGGCCATCTGTACCTAAGGTCGCTGGATCGACCCCAGCCCATGTCGGGGGATTTTTAATTTGGAGAAAATCGACATTATAAGAAGTCATATACCTTTTAAAATTTCCGGAAAATCGATTTTTTTATTATTATTTTATTTTATAGAGTAAACCTTTCTGAGTGTTCTAAAAGAAACCGCATGCAGATATTCCCAATAGAACGGACGTTATTAAGAAAATAAAAAAAATAGAAAAGGTAATTTAAACCAGGGTGACAGCTGTCATGTCGCTGGTGACAGCTGCGTTTCTCTATTTCTAATATTTTCATTCTAATTATTATCAAATGCTTGAATCTAAACCTCAAATATTATTATTGTTGTTCTGAATATTAACTACAACTTCTACTAATTTTATAAAATTCTACTTCTACTTTGTTTTGATAAAGTGAATCTTGAATTTATACTCGCTCGTTTTTGATTTTCATACCGTATCTTATTCTATGATAAGTTTTAGGAAAAATATTATTTTTTTATAAACTTTTGAAGGATGAATTCGACTGAATCTGCCAAAAGAGAACATCTGGTAAACGTCCTAAGAAAAGGAAGTTTACTGGTAATATGCATAAGAGATGCAAAGCTGTACACAGTGTGGATGAATCACTAAACAACAGTGCATCTGGAAAAAAGATTCGGCTGCAAGATGTTGATTCATCTTTTATTGAACATGATGACGGTTTTGATGGCTATAGAGTGTTTGATAAAACTATAATGTTTACAAACATTCAAAATTTTGCTTCTTCCAAAAATGTGGTGGTGATATTAAACTATCAGAAAAATGTGTTAGGGTTTGTCTAGTGTTTTTTCGATTGAATGCAAGAACTGTAAAGACTTGTGTTCGTTTAGAAATTCAAAAATGCTGGGTAAAAAAATATTCCAGAAATAAACAGACGTTTTGTATACGCAATGAGGACAGTTGGACAGGGTCATGCAGCAATGACAACTTTCTGTGGTGTCATGGACTTTCCTCCTCCAGTTGCTGAAAAAAATCCTATAATAACATTATAAACAAACTACAATTGTGTAGTAAAGAATTCGCAGAAGCTTCAATGCAAATTGCAGCTTTGGAAGAGGTAACTTTGACAAATTCTTCCGATATAATAATTAGTGGAGATGGAACGGGGAAAACCCGTGGCTATTCTTCTCGTGTTGGTGCGTGTGCTGTTATAGGAGACAAAACAGGAAAGTGTATTGTTGCGGAAGTGATGTCTTCTTTCTGTAAAGGATGTGATTCTTGGAAACGAAGAAAGGGGTCACCTGCTTACAACAAGTGGAAAATTTTTCACGTTAAAGAATGTTTGAAAAACCACAATGGTTCAGCTGGCATGATGGAGACTGTGGGAATGGTTCGTATTTTTCAGCATTCATTAAGTCATCGTTCTGTGAGATATACATCTTACATCAGGGATGGCGATTCGAAAACATTCTCATCTATTACTGCATCCAATCCGTATGGAGAAGTTATCACAGTTTCAAAAATTGAATGTGTTGGACATGTTCAAAAAAGAATGGGAACTCGTTTACGAAAATTAAAACAAATGAGCTCCAAACTCAGTGATGGGAAGTCGATTGGGGGAAAGGGAAGGTTGACCGACAGAATGATTTACTTAATTACAACGTACTTTGCAAATGCAATCCGACAAAATAAAACATGCCTGTCAGATATGCGAAAAGCTGTTTGGGCTGCATATTTCCATATACTTTCAAGCGACGAAGAACCATTGCACAGTTTTAGTCTCGTAGGTCCTAATTCTTGCTGTAAATATCAAAATCAAGTATTAAAGGGCAGTGTGGAAACTTTTAGACACAATAACAAATTGCCAAAGGCAGTAACGGATGCCATAAAACCTGTGTTTAATGATCTACCACAACCTAAATTTCTACAAAAATGTCTAGGGGGTAAAACCCAAAATAATAATGAATCCATTAACTCATTAATATGGAAATTATGTCCAAAAACTTTAGGATGTGGTAGAAAGATTGTTGATATATCTACAAATGAGGCAATTGTCATTTTTAATGATGGCAATCAAGGCAGACTAAAAATTATGCAATCGCTTGGTCTGACTGTTGGTCAATTTCCACATAAATTTGTTACACTTGTAGATATAAAAAGAATTCAGACTGCAGAAGTACATTTTAATCTCCGCACAAAAGACGTACGACAGGCTAAAAGAATGCAATTTAAAACTACTTGTAAGAAATTAACTGAAAAAGAGGGAACATCATATGCATGTGGCGAATTTTAGCATTTAGAATCATAGTAATACACTGCATTCATATCACGAATTATTTAATATTTATAATAAGTAGTTGTTAATTAAGGTATTGATTGTTTTTAAGTAATATTTATAAATTTTTAACTTTATTTTGGAAAAATGAATCACTTTGTTGCATTTTGATTATTTTGTAGCTTTTGATATCGTTTCGATGCTTGTACTGCATTGGTATAATATATGTTTTTAGTTATAATAATTTTAATAAATTGAAGTTTATTGACTAAAAAAACTTCATATTAGTTTTAATTTAAATTTAGTTGTTGTTTGAGTAACCAGAATAATATATATATAAAACTGTGGTAAATTTTACGTTTGATGTCAATTTTCTCAGAACGTCATTTTTACTCATTACGGGTATGATATTTTCAAAACCGTGCCATGGAAAATGATAAAATTTTTACTGGAGATTCTGATCATATCTGTACTTAAAATAACGAACCAGTTTGAATTTTTAATGAAAAAATTTAAAATTTCAAATATAAAATAGCAAAATTTTTAAAAATTGTATAGTTAAATTTTAAATTGTTATAGTTTACTAAAAATTTTAAATTAGTGTTTCATGCTTCGTCATTTTAAAAATAACACAATTTCCAACAATGAGCAAAAATTTCATCAAAAAATATTGGTAACCTTTTTTTATAAAGCTGCGCGTAATGCATATCACTTGCGAAAAGAAAACAAAAATTTCTTTTTGTAATTATCTAATTAAAAATTTATCCTAATTAGCACTGTGTTTGTTGGTTATGTTTTAAGTAAAGTAATATCTATTTGTTTTTTCCTCCAAAATTTACATTCCAGGAAACAATAATAAAAAAATTATAGAGCTTTAAAGAGCTCTCTATTTTTAACCATTTTCAACTTTTTAAAAGGTATGTGACCCCTTAATGGCAAAGTCGTAGGGTTATTCAGCATGTAAAAAAATCCCTTGAAGTGCCCGTTTGGCTTGGCGGCAAAATTACTTAAAAAAAGCTCTTAAGTTCAAATTTGCATCGTCAGAATTCAGGTGCCTCTCTCTGAGGAGGAAACTGGGCATCAAAATTACTTGCGGTAATCGGTACCGCTTATTATACGATGCTGCACTAAAAAAGTGATACCAGATAACGAGGAATAAGCTAGGTCTGCAAAGTTAAAAAATACAAATATTTGCAATTGCACGTTTTGCGCAGACATTCGCAAGAATGCTAATTGTGATGGATATCATAAAGATCAACATAGACTGGACTATTTTTCCAATGACATTTAAATTTTAGAAATGGATGATGGAAGAAATAAATCTTTAAATAGATATCATTTTGCAATCTGTTCCAATTTAAAAATTATAGATACGAAAAATAACATGATAATTATCCTATTACTTAAAAGTAATTTGCTTAAAATATATATTGATTAAAAGTAATTTGCTTAACATATATATTATTTAAAAGTAATTTGCTTAAAAGATATATTACTTAAAAGTAATTTGCTTAAAATATATACTACTTAAAAGTAATTTGCTTAAAATATATATTACTAAAAAGTAATTTGCTTAAAATATGTATTACTTAAAGTAATTTGCTTAAAATATATATTATTTAAAAGTAATTTGCTTAAAATATATATTACTTAAATGTAAAAAATACAAAATTTAATACTTTCTTGTGAATTTGCACAGTTTATAATTAAGATAGTATGGCAGCTTTAGCAACACAGACCGAAGCGCATTATTATTGTATAAGGGGGTGGCGATAAATATTATGATTGAAAATTGCGTCGCCAGTAGTGAAAGTTTGAGAAACACTAATCTAAGTGTTTTGTTACATAGTATTTGCTTAACTGCTCATAGAAAAGAAAACTTCATTCAATTTTCAAACTTAGTTCAGAGCAGACACCATGAAACGATGACTCTTAGAAAAGATATAACTCCTGATGAAATAGCGAATTTGTTGCTAGAGATTTCTGAGAATGAAATGTCTCTCTAATTTAGATTCCAATGAAGACAAATTTGAATGAAAGTGACTGCAAAAAATCTGAAGAAAGTTCAGATGTAATTGACAATATTCCAGTAAATTCTGGTGTATATGTCGCTAGCGATGACACAATATGGGTACCACATAATAGTAATGTTCCTGGCAGATTTGCTACTCGAAGTGTTTTGCGACAATGCAGTGGTCAAATAAGCTTCGGGAAACACAATGTCAACGTCAGCTTTTTATGATAAAAAGGGTCAAAATATATGATAATTAAATTAAAGATTATTAAAAAGTCTTAAAACTAAACCCTACTGAGCAATAGTCCTGCAATTATTTAGTTAAACAATTACTGTATATATTTTATATCGCAATGTCAAAATGACACAGATAGATGTTTAACGGTAAACGAAATCTTGGACGTTTTAGTGTTAAATGGATGTAAGGGATATCGCAAGGGCTCATATTTGTATAGCAAGCCATAGTCAAGAACCTTATGGGAAATTAATATGACATGTACACAAAACAATAAGACACATTATTGAGGTTATCTGAAATATTTATTGGTCAAAGTTGGGTTATGCTGGGAGTTTGAGTCACTCGTGTTCCTCCCCCTTCACACTATTTCTATTATCAATTACACACAAATTATGACAGCTGCTGGTCCAGTGTATATATTTGCGTGTAACTTTCTGGATACAATCTTGCTGCTCCCCGAGCATTTCCTTGTGCCAATCCATAAATCAGCTGCATATCTGCCAACTTGTAATTCCTAAAATGTTCCATATTGCTCTGCGGGCAATGAAAACTCAAATGACTCTGGTAATGCAGATCTGTTTCCTCTAATACTGTTGTGAATAACGACACCTATCACCGAACAAAGACGATTCCAACGATGAGTTGCTTTGATATTCTGAATCATTTTGATGTTCTCAATCTCCCCAAGAAGTTTGTCCTAACACTCCTGGAAGACTCAACAAATATATGAATATTATTAGTTAATTGAATCCTTTTTAGTAAGAAAACTATATTTTAAGTGTTTAATACAAAATTTACCTATAAGAATATATTAATCAGATATGTTAACTTGGTTATTGAAATGAAACTGTTAAGTTTTAAGATACTTAATATGATGCATAGACATCGTTCAAGTATTGGGTTGTTCGGAAAATAATTATGTTTTTGTGTGGAAATGAAAGACAGTTTTCGTATAATAAACAAATACTTTATTAAATTTTTGGCCGTTCTGGTCCAACACCTTTTGCCATCTTTCTGGTAGTAGCATAATTCCACGCTCATAAAATGTTTGGTCTTTGCTGGCAAAAAACTAATCGAGGTTGTTTTTGACCTCCTCATTTGAGGTGAAGGTTTTATCGTCTAAAAAGTTTTGGAGTGACACCAACAAATAATAATCCGATGGCGCCAGGTCTGGAGAATATGATGGGTGTGGCATTGTATCCTATTCAAGCTGTAAATGCTTTTGGCGAGTGACCAAACTTGTGTGAGGTCTCGCGTTGTCTCGGTGAAACACTACACCTTTCCTTTTGATTAGTTCTGACCTTTTCTGTTGAAGTGCATCATTCAGTTTGTCCAGTTGATGACAGTATACTTCCGAATTAATCGTTGTGTTATCCGGTAAAAACGAAAAAAAAAAACGATTCCTTTAAAATCCCACCAAACAGACAAAATCACCTTTTTTTTTGGTGAATATCAGCTTTGGAAATGGTTTGAGCCGGTTGATCTTTTTTGCTCCATGACTTTTTTCGTCCCCAGTGATAAAGCGCTTCAAGGACGGATCATTTTCGTAACGTTTGAGAAGCAAATCGCAGAAGTCAATGAGGCGGCAGAGATTTCTCTCTGTGAGAACATGGAAAACCCATACAGCGAGCTTCGAGTATAATCCCAGGCCTTTCAGGTGCTCATAAACTGTTGAATTTGATAAACCTAACCTCAATCCAATCTAACGTGTTGCTATTCACCGGTTCGCATCAAATAATGCCTTTATCGCGTCTTTATCAGGTTCAACCGGCCTTCCCGAACGTGGTGCATCTTCGACATCAAAATTGACGGATCGAAATTTAGCGAACCGGTTCTGGCACTGGCGTACTATCAGCACACCTTCTCCATACACATCGGTCAATTTCTTTCTGGCTTGAACAGCATTTTTACCCTTTCTGTATAAAACAGTTAAGATATGTCGAAAATGCTGCTTATCGCTCTCCATATTTATAAGGACACCAACCAAAAACTACTGCGTAGAATAAATTGAACTTCTTCACACACAAGCCTTGCTATATGAGATCTCAAAGCATATAAAAATTATACGGCTTAAATTTGAAGTTGGGTGCAAAAAATACAATTAAATCCTCTGTCGTGAAAAAACGAAATTACTTTCCGAACAACCCAACAAAATGACAAATTACATCGAACCAATGAAACTAAGGTTTTTGGAAACGATTTTTAGAATATAATTTAATTCATGTAGGTGCATTCGTAAAATGAAGAATAATATGACGTAGATGACAATTTTGTGATTAATTAGGTATATTTTAATCTGTTCAGGAAATTTTGTATAATAATTAATCTTAATTTTATCCTTTTCATATAGAAAAACATGGCATAAAACTAATTTTTTTAAAAACAAAAAAAATATTGTTTCAATAAAATATATATAAAGAATGGTTTTTTTTCCAGGTATAGATGTTTCAGTCGACATTACTTTCCAAGATGGAGACCGATTTAACAGCTGTCATGTGATTTATTCTCAGTTTGGTTTGGCAATTCATCAAAACGATCATCAAGCAAGGCGTATATTCGTCGAATGAGCCCAAAACGAGATTGCCGTTGTTCCTGATTTTCATAAGCGAATTTTGTTTAGCGATGAAGCGCACTTCTGGTTGAATGGCTACGTCAACAAACAAAACTGCCGCATTTGCAGTGAAGCTAATCCATAAGTGTATGTCGAAACACCGTTACATCCAGAAAAACTGACTGTTTGGTGCGCTTTATGGGCTGGTGGACTCCTTCAAAAACGATGAAGGCCACAACGTTAAAGTCAATGGTGATCGGTATAGAGCCATGATTACTAACTTTTTTCATTCCTGAATTGAAGAATCATAATGTCCAGGAGCTGTGGTTCCAACAAGACGGTACAACATGTCACACAGCTCGTACCACAATCGATTTATTGAAAGAGACGTTTGGTGACCACCTAATTTCGCGTTTTGGACCTGTGAATTGGCCTCCAAGATCTTGTGATTTAACACCGCTAGACTATTTTCTGTGGGGCTATGTAATATAATTGGTCTATGCGGATAAGCCACAACTGCCTGACCATTTGGAAGATAACATCCGCCGTGTTATTGCCGATATACGGCCACAAATGTTGGAAAAAGTCATTGAAAATGGACGTCCAGATTTGACTACGTCCGAGCCAGCCGTGGTAGTGCTATGCCAAAAATCATACTTAAAATGTAATGCCACAAGATTATCTTTCGAATAAAAAAAATTCATGTCAATCGAATAATACATCGTTGTTTTATTGCAATTTAAAAAGTTCTATATCTCTAAAAAACACCCTTTATACACTGCTGGACAATTGCTAAGGACGGATCACAAATTGCTATGTAGCATAATATTAAGCGAGACATGAAGCCTAGTAGGATAAAATATAGTTTCCACACTCTTCAGACATTAGAATAAAGAATATTTATGGTTTTGGAAAGTACAAAAGCTGTGAAACATCTGAAAGAAGAAAAAAATGTTCATTCGATCTGCGTACGGAGAGAAATGAAACAATGCATCTAAAAGTCAGCAGGCACCTTAAAGAAAGGCATCAGTACGGGATATGTCCACCGTGGAGTGTGATGCAACATTCCACACGTCGTACCATACTTTGCACAACATTATCCAGCAGCTGTTGAGGCAATTTATCCCATTCCTCTGTGAGTGCACGGATGAGGGTGTTCTTGTTTGTCGGAGGATAGTTTCGACCAGCAACTTTCCTCCCCAAAGCATCCCACACATTTTCAATGGGTTTTAGATCTGGAGAACGCGCTGGCCATACGAGACGTTGAATACCCTCACTGTCTAGACAATCCTGAACAGCAAATGTTCGATGACATGTTGCGTTGTCGTCCATAAAAACAAATTTATCACTGACAGCACCACGGAAAACACGAACATGAGGAAGTAGAACTTCCTCAATGTATCGTTGGCCCGTCATAGTCCCATTCGCAACCACATGTAGGCGCGTGCGGCCATAGATCATGATGCCGGCCCACACCATGATACTGCATGTCGAATCTCGGTCCTTTTCCTGGATATTTTCTGGACGATAAGCAGTACCACTCTCGCGCCAGATCAGTTGGCGTCTACAATCCGATGACAGACTGAACCTACTCTCATCTGAGAATAGTACGCCTGCCCAGTCCTGTTCAGTCCAATTGTGATGCTCACGACACCATTGCAAACGGGCAGTATGGTGCTGTCTGGTCAATGGGACACACACAACAGGTCTGCTTGCGTATTGTCCTCCTCCCCTCAAACGCCTGGCAACAGTTTTTCGGGATATCTGCTTTCCTGAGGCAGCAAGAAACTGATTTGCCACCTGCTGAGCTGTGGTGCGCCTGTTCCTTTTTGCTGATAGGACGATATATCTGTCTTCTGCAGGCGTCGTACTTCTAACATGACCTCCCTCGTGCCATCTACTACACATTCCAGTAGTTTTAAATGACTTCCACAGCCGTGAAACAACGCTGTGAGCGATGTCGTATTCCCTGGCAACATCTGTTATTTTTCGCCCTTCTTCGATCTTTACAATAATTCGGCCATGCATAAAATCATCTATGTGATGTCGGGAAGACATGCCAAAAATTTTAAGTTCGTCTATTAAATTTTTCCTGTAAAACTTTGACTTGAAACAACAACTGTCCACACGCGTCAAAACCTTTAAAGCTCTTATGAACGCTATCACGTGATGAACAGACGTGGAAAAAAATTTGCATACTCATACTTCTTCTTACTAATATCCCGCACTTATTCTAACTTTCCACATTTTGCTTCCTTTCATTTTGTGGTTGCTATGGATTATAGTGTTATCCGTCCTTAGTAATTGTCCAGCAGTATATATATATATATATATATATATATATATATATATATATATATATATATATATATATATATATATATTTTCATATTCTTCATGTTAAAAATATGAAGACATAGTACAAAAGTAAACTACCAAAATATGAAATTCTTTTTGAGCTTCATAATTTCTACAATGTTTACATAAAGCTTTCATCCATCTAAAACTGTCAAAGATAAAAAAAAATCCCCCTCCCTCCCTACCGACATGCTTTAATCTTACAGGAATATCTTCCTTCCCTTAGTTTTATTTTTATACAAAATTCTTATCTGACTTTTTTATCACTATATTTAAGGAAGAAAATTGTTTTACGTACTTTTTCCAAGGTAATGGAAGAACTATCAGCGTTATCTTTTGCATACGGAGACTAAATTAAGGAAAATAATCGAAAAACACATGCCCAAAATAAAAATATATTTATATAATCCTTAAGTGTTTAATAATTCTTATAATTCGTAAGTTTTTTTATAAAGGGAATTATTTATTTGTAGTTAATCATCAACAGAACAACCGAAATTTTATAAATATAATAAACAAATATTCTGTAATAAGGTACATAAATTAAAGCAAAATTTTAGGTGAAAATTTAGAGCTTTCAAATTGCATTATGAATAAATAGTACGGTGATATGTAGGACGAAATATAGTGGGAAGGACTAGTGGCCGAGAGAGATAAACCATTGCTCCTTATATTAATGATGCAATAACGCATTTTTTTAGAATAAATTGTGAAATATATTATTACTAACAAACTGTAAAAACCGCCAACAGTACGGGATTGCGTTTCAATAAACAAATAATTACAATAGACTTAAGTGAATATTTACCTCAATCTCTGATTATTCTGAAATATGCCTTTTTAATCCCCAAAGTTTCTAGTAAAGAGAAAATTTAACTATTTTAACGAAGTTTAAGAAAAAATAATCAAAATGATCAGGCAAATTTTTATTCAGTATAACCATATACTTTAAGAGTGTAATTCTGTCTACAATGGATACCACAAAATTAGCATACGAAATTCAAAAGAAAGGATAGATTTTGAATAAAATATTTCGGAGTTTACCATCAATATCTTGGTATTTTTGGTAATAATTTATTTATAAATGATTTAAATTTTAATAGTGTGTACACAAGGAAATTATTAGGATTTGTTTTTCTTACTGTACAATTTTAACAATTTCAAAATTTTGTGACACACTAAAAATATAATAAGTAAAATAATTAACATTTGTTATACGCTATGTAAAATAGTTTGTCATAATAATTTTCAACGTTAAATAAAGTAATATGCACCACGACAAAAATATCAAAATGTTTTTTGAGTAATTAATTACTACTTAATCAAAAGGAAACATTTAACATGAAAATTGAGCTTGATGATATTTGATAATTTCGTTTATATTTTGTCGTAAAAATGATACCACTCTCAATTCATCATGCGCATTTGAAAATATCTGTCTTTTTTCATTATTATATTTGTAAATTCTGAAAATCCAATTTCACGCAAATAAGTTGAAGAAATGTGTAGCAAACTTTTCAAAGCTTTTTGGCTGCTGTGAGATAATCGCCTCTAATTTTATTCCAAAATGTATTAATTGTCACTTCCTTGATATTAAATATCTCGATTATTACTGAGTGAAATTAGTTTTTCATCTCCATGCAAAGTTTGTTCATTCCCAGATATATCTGTTAGCGCAAATGGATTAGGAACCCAATCAATTTTTCTTATGTCCATCTATCACGAAATGATAAGTAAAATGTACCACATACCCTTAGTTTATTTCTGTAAAATGACCGAATGATTAAATTCCGTATTTTATTTTTTTCTCCGAAAAAAGATAATATTTTTTTAAAAAAAATTGTCGACATACACTTCAAGAATTTGGTGACTTACAAAATTGCCGCGGTACAGTGGTTGAGAATCATTGTATTACAGGATAATAATAATCTGAAATGCCGCATCATTTCTGTGCATAAATAATGGAATAAGATGAATTTTTTTCTGCTTACACATGTCGCCCACACAAAACTGCAATTTTGGATTCATTTACATACTATATATAATAGTAAATATATTTAGTTTTAATATTATTTATCCTATCGAAATATTTAAGACAGGGATACATAAATAATCAATTACATGGAAATATCAAAATTTATTGATACCAAGATGCTGTGATTAGGATCATAAATTCAAATTCAAATTAAATTAACAAAATTGGAACAAGGACATATATCATTGTTTCTAATATGAATTATTTGGGGGGGAGCAGTTTTATCTATAAATGTGTACAATATTTTTTTTATGAATTTTGAAAAGAATACACAAAGTCTTAAACACTTCAGCATTGAGAGATAAGTTACTTAATATTTGCGAGGTGTATAGTTGTGTTTCAAGTCCCGTTCATTTAAAAGCAGCAGCAATATGAGGAATTGTGCCTCCAAAATTAAGCCTTTCACCCATTGTATTTTTTATTTATATAGTAATTGTAAATGTTCTAAGCATATTTTCATTGAATTGCTTATTTTAACGATGGTGGATTGAAATTCAAAAGTTTACAGTTTTAATTTGGCTTTTATCCAATACAATATAAACAAATACAAAATCAATATTATACACATTTCTAATAGGTTTAATAAACCTTAATAGCTAAATTGTATACACATGAGAAAATGATAGGTTACCCTACAAGGGAAATCGATATAATACTTCTAATTTGTGTGCGTAGTAATATGTTCACGTGTATAACTATTTCAACAAGCAATAGGAAGCATCTGCTGCCACATAATATAGCACTCCACACCTCCATGCCAATCGTAATGATCTCATACCTCTGTAAAACACCTGCTCATGCTGATGGTGAATACGATGATTATTTACTCCAAGAAAAGCGGAATTCTTCACAGAATATCGTATGATGCTAGTGGGAGAGCAACTGTATTGTACGGTTACAATGTCCTTCTAGAAGTGTTTGCCAATGCTACGAGGTGAAAGACAACAGTGAGTGTATCCCATACAGTCAAACACAATAAGACGGTTGAAGATACCATGGGTATAATGGAAGTGCCGATTGCCTACAATAACGCCTTTAGGGTGGCTCTGATGTGTAGATCAATCATCGGAACTTGACGCTCATTTGTTCATCTTCGTATTGCACAGCCTTTATTCATTCGACGAATTTTTGCTTTAAACTTTGCACAGAGCAATTTTGCGAAGGTTGTAGAGGCCTATTGTTCGGTACGGCCATTTACTTTGATATGTATTCCGAATTAGTGATCAATTTTAAAAAGTTGTAGTATTAGCTTTAAGATATTCTGGTATAAGATGTTTAAAAAACTCAATTTTTTCCTCTGCCAAAACAACGTATTTAAAATTTAGAATTTTTACCATACTTATCAAAAGAAAATTGACTATTGAGTCTATTACTTTCATCTGCATAAATAAGCAAATTTTTAAATGAATTTTTAGACATGCATTAGGATGCAGTACTAAAAAAACACACCAAAAAGCTATTATTTACAGAAAAAATTTATTTGGTAATGGCGATATTAGATATATATTATTAGTATAGAAAAGATATTTTAAATTTTTAACTCTAGAGTACTATGCTTAAATTTTACATGAGAGTGTAATATATTATTTTTAGGAAATTAATATCTCATCGGTTTCAAATATTGTCTATATTTTGTACATAGTTTTCCTCTAAATGTAATTGATTGATTATCAACCTTTTTTTTTCAAACAAAACAAGTGTTATTCTAAATAAAATATAACAAACAGTAATCGAAAGTCACAAATGTACTTTTTTTTCTCAATATCCTTTGTAGGATAATCAATCATTCATTTAACTGTAGTTTTCAAAACACTGTCAAATTCGGTCCTTTCAGCAAACTTATTAATTTTCTGTCGTGTTTGAACTGATTGCAGTGCCTAAAATAATATTGCAGAAACTTTTATAACACATCATTATAATTATTCTAAAAATGATCGATTTCTAAAGATATTAAAACAGACATATACTAAATGGAAGGATGTATGCCCAAATAGCGTAAAAAATGGTACATGAAATCACAGAGCATCCAATGTTCTTTGTCAATTAATCTTCATTAGTAATTTTGTTAAGAACCATTAATTAAAGACCGGATACCAGAGGCCATTTATCACCTTTGGGAATTGCGTAAAAAATTATGAAGCAATAATTGCTCAGTTACTGTGCTTTTTTTTAGTTACTTCATTTTTTAACTATATATTCTTTTACTTTTTACATGGAAATCCGCTTGTTCCAAATCTTGGCAGTTACGGAAGCTTGAAAGTTTACTTTTTCTTGCTTCTCACAATGAAGCTTCTGTTTTTATTTATAATAATTAAGCACTCTCACATTTCTGGATTATGCATGAGAATTAAGAATGCATGTTAAGTTGATTGCGTGATAAACTTTTTAATAATAAGTAGGTACTTGTTTTTGTTTATATTTTCAGTTTAGTCAAAAAACATCGTGCACAATTTCTCAATTAATTACTTAACTAAATGATGCACATTTCAAGCAATACATCACGGAGCTACTTCTAGTGATAAAAATATTTTTACACTTCCTTATAGGATTCATGAAGCGACAAGCTACAGACATTATAATTATATGCTTAGTATTCCTGATGTTGAGAGAAAACAACATTTTCCTAGAAATTATTCTACTATTGCTAGAAGTTTGGAGAAAAATCTCACATTATTAATCATTGATTTTAAAAATTCGTATCTATAGCTTCGTTTTGGTGTATTTTATACAAAATACCATGTATTATTAATTTAAAAGGTATGTTTAGATGCATTTTAATATTTCATTTAAGATTCACCATTAAAACAAGTGTAATAATGTTAATAAATCGATTTCAGCATTTTATAAAAATTTTAGTTTTGTAAAATATTTTAAATCTTTTAATCCATTCCAGACATTTACTTAAAGTAATGTTCTCTTAAAATATACATTTAGCAGAACGAAAACATAAATGTTTCAAAATACTGTTACGTTGATCGGGATTCGAGCATTTTATGCAATCAGTCGCAAAGAGCAAGACAGATATTCAGGAGCGATGGAACATTTGGTGTCAAAAATCCTTGAAATACAGAATGAAGTATTCAAATTCATTAAGTAAGTCTTAGAAAGCCTTTACACCTTCTACAGCCCTCAGACACAGCTATCAGTTTATAAAACATAAATATGTTTAAAAATTATTCACAAGTACCACTCGTCTTACTCAACAGAAGAGGCAATAACTAATCACTGGTAGATTCTTCACGGTCAAATCAACATCAACTAATCACTAGTTAACACAATGCTAAGTTTCGGCGAGAGACTCCGTATTAATAGGCCTCACGGAATCTTCCCGAAAAATCAGCTTGCATCATGGATCGTTATATTAGTAGATTTCTCCACTAATTACCAGAAGAATCCATGGGAAGAATAACGAACTCTTCAAAATGGTTGCCATGTCGCCAAGAATTATACCAAATTGGCTCTATTGCCAAGCTTTTGCTAAGTTTCCATCGAATCAAAACTATAATGTATGGAACGACGTTGCTTGAAAATATTATTATTTAAACATACAGTAATTCAAACGTATTGGACATCCAAATATAAGTTATGTACTTCATTTTAAAAGTGCTTTACACAAAATTCGTAACAATATGACTAACACAGGCCTTTAAATTACGTGTAAGTAAAAAATTAATAAAGTAATTTTATGCAAATTGTGTTATTTTACAATAAATAATATATTGTTCTTTAAAATTTACAAATGTACTATGCACTAATTTATTTATTATCTTGTATTTTTAAAACATGTGTACAGGTACATCACTTAAAAAAATAATGGTATTTCAACGTGATGTGAGCATGACGTTTTCTTACAATATTTTCTGAAATATTTTAAATTTATATACCAGTCATGCAAAGTTTGACAAGTCCCTTTGTAAATTGTGTTTTAGTTAAATTTTTGAAAAAAAAAGTTACTTGCATATAATATGAACATTGTGACAAGAATTATAATTAAATTTAAATTGCAAACATGTATATAAATATTTTAAAATGCAAATAAAAGGAATACATAAGTAAAATTTTAAATTAACACACCTAGACCTATATGTATATGTGTATGTCTATAATATAAAAAAATGAATAAGAAAGTAATACACAAATATATACATATTGAACTAAAATAAATAATAAAGAAACACATGAAATAAAATTTGAATGTTTGCTTAACGCGAACAGAAATATATTTACTGTGCTTTTTTTGTTTTTTGAAATGTGAAAGTTGAGTAAATATGTGATTTAAAATACAGTTTTATTCAATGGTTCAGTACCATCATATTTGTTAAATAACCTTAAAGTATTTCTTCAACAAACATAATCGGATAATATTTTTACAGATATATGTTTACATAAAGTAGTTGACTAAACCCATCCGCTTAAATAAATATTTTCTTCTTCACTGCTGATTTTAAGTGCATCAGCACATTTAAATTTGAATATTTCCTTTTAAAAAGGCGTATTTTTCCTTGTATTTTTGTTTTTTGTTTGCTACTATATTTCCTTTGAAAAAGTTTATAATCGAATTTTTGCATGTATATTCACATAAAATAATAATAACTCATGGTTTTCATCCTACGTACGAATGCCTTTGTAAATATGTAACCCTGAAATCAAATTGAAAACGTTTGTCCACGAAGTTGAGATTCAGCAACTTGAAATAAGAGACAAAAATAATTGTGTAAATTATCCTAACATTTAATGTTAACAATTTTACAGTATTTCCTCTAGTTATTAAGCTATCCTCTAGCTTCCTGATAACTATCAAGATAATGGTTCCTAAACATGTTACGATGTCAACTGTCATTATTAATTGGGTCACAAAATGTAAAAAAAAAATAATTTAAATATTCAAATTTTCAAAACACTGAAATTACTACTTCATCCTGCATTTTGTACACAGTTGTACAATTTGTCCCTCATCATTATTTAACCCAAATGCATATGACTTACTATAAATGCATAAAAAATATTGAATGTTGGGATCGTGTTACTAACAACCTGTTTTGAGGCATGTAAAAAAGAAGGGAGTAAAACAGTTATAAATAAATACGTTTTTAATTCAATAACAATTATTCTTTTTATCTAGAAACATTATGAAGAGAAATCATAATGCAATTAAAAATAAGGGCACATTTTGACCGCTAAGAAAGATCTAAATGTTTTAGGAATTTTTAAAGAAATGAAAGGAGGGGGGACACTGTATTATCAACTTAATAAATGATGTAACATTTGTTTCTTCAGAAGTTGGCGTTTAATCACTGATAAAATTTAATACATAACTCAAATAATAATAATAAAAAAATTATATGTACAACACACATAACATATATATATATATATGTAAATTATATATATATATATATGTATATATTATATATGTATATATATATATATGTATATATATATATATGTATATATATATATATGTATATATATATATATATATGTATATATATATATGTATATATATATATATGTATATATATGTAAATTATATATATATATATGTATATATATATGTATATATATATATATGTAAATTATATATATATATATATATATATATATATATATATATAAATTTCTTAATATCCTTTCACAATTAATTTTATGCGGATCTGCTTTCACTCCCTTGTATTTGGCGGGAACACATTACTAGTTAATGCACTCCCGACCTACGTCTACACTAAGAGTAAAAGTAGGTTATATATATATATATATATATATATATATATATATATATATATTTATATATATATATATATATATATATATATATATATATATATATATATATATATGTTTTTGTTCATATATTATTAGTTTAATGATTTTTTAATATCTAAATTCCTCTTATATAACTCTTTCCTTTCCTCTTGGTACATAGTATGACAAATTACAGGTGAAGGTTGGCCGGCCCCAAAACATGTTTAAACCTGCAATCCTGGTTCCTAAGGCCATGAGTTTGTCATTATACTACTGGGCCTTCTTCATATTTATAGTTATCTTAGGTTTATAACTATCTGTTTATTTTTTTTATTTTGTTTATATATTTGTGTAAATATATATATGTATATATATATATATATATATATATATATATATATATATATTTTATATATTGGATTTTTTTATTTTGGATTATATATATATATATATATATGTTGGGAATAATCATTGTGTATAATCTGAAAACGCCTGATTTTAATTACTTTTAATTTCAGATTTTTTTAATGATAAGATTATTTTTTTTTGCATTGGAAACAATATTTTTTTTGTATTGGAAACAAAATACTCACATTTTATTTATTTTTTAGAATATTACTGTGTTTATGTATGTATACATCTCCATTTATTTAAACGTGCATATTTTCCGAATATATTTCAAAAAAGGGCCAACGTATACATTCTATATATCAGTTAGAATTAATAGCCTATAAAATCGTATTATATACTTTAAATCATGTCCAAGTATTTTTGAATAAATATTCTAAAAATGTAAATCTATTCCTCTAGAAAATCTCAAATTCCCATTATAAAAATGAGTACTCTACTGTTCGGATTGAATGTTAAAAATAAAGTACTATTAAATAAGAGGGTAGCTCATATGAAAAGAGGACACATATGCGATTGCGTGAAAATGACTGTAGCTGTAGCAACTCAAACGAACAGGGGTATAAAAGGAGATACGACATAAACACTGTATATGGTGTTTAACAGTGAGCCACGTTTACGGTACAGGAAAGTATCTAAAGAAATGTCGTGTTATGCATGGATGTGTCCAGATTGGGACAATGCGTGGTAGCATGATTTATAAATGAGAAAGGTGAGCATAGAGCAGACATTTATAGGGTGGTGGTAGAAGACTATACCAAGTGGTGCTTAGGTCGAACGACTGTGAACAATTGTTGTGAAGTTTTCGTCAGGGGTGCCAAAGGATATCGGATCACCACACAAATACTCTCCCCTCCCCGTCTTCCATGAAATTCAGAAGTCCTCCAAAAATTACTTTGGCTGTTGAAATACCCACCATGCAGTCCGGAATTGACACTCTCCTATTTTCCCCACTTTTGTCTGCTTAAAAAAGATATTACTTTTCCATTTAAACGGTGAAGAGAAAGACGCTGTGCAGGAGTCCTTCAAGAATTAATTAATATATTTTTAAAGTGAATACTTATTTCTACAGCCTAAGAGAAATTACCTTTGCTAAAGTATCCATGATGATTTCTTTGATTCCCAATAAAACTATTATTTTTATTCAAATTATATCCTTTTCCTCAGGAAAACTGTTATATAAGTGAATGAATGATACATTCATGGTAAGTAATATATATATATATATATATATATATATATATATATATATATATATATATATATATATATATATATATATATATATAAATATATATATATATATGTATATATATATATATATACATGGAACAAAAACGCATATACATATGGATAACTTATTTAAGGAAAGGGATCTGAACTAGTTTTATCAAAAAAATAAACGTAAAAATAATTTAAAACTTATCATATAATGTAAATTTTAAGGTATCCGACTACTTGCAAAACTCTTTTTTAAAAAAGAATGCATAAAAAAGGGATTTTTTGTGGTTTCTAAATTTGTTTAGCACATTGTAAGAAAAATATGTTAAAATCAAGATGAGAAAAATAAATTATTATTACTAAAATAAAAAAATTGGCAAAAAATTACATAAAGGAGCCTCATTTCTGCATAAAACGTTTATAAACAAATGTTCAATTTTTTCAATTTTGATATGTTGTTTTTCTATTCATTTTTGAAATAACCTTAAAGATAAGGAATATTTTACTTTTTACAAAAACTGAAGCATTTTAATTTAGTTATTATATGAAATTGCTTAAAAAACACTTATTGCATTCCCATAAAGGACTGTAAGTTTTGCAATAAAACAGTGATTGGTAAATTTGAAGGCTAAAACACTTTTACTATTATGCAGAACATACACAAAAAAATTTAGTTGATAATTCTGAAGACATTTTTAGCATTCAATGTTCCCGTTTGAGAATTTTCTAAAAAACACGTTTCGAGTAAAACGCGTTTTCAAATATGACGTCTTGTTTAAATTAGTGGCATCTTTTTTTACTAAAACACTTGCAGTTTTTGTTCAAGTGAATGGAAAATAATAAACTTGGTATTTTTACAAAGCTAATATAATGGCCTTTAAAATAAAATCATAAAAAATTGTCAATTTTTGGCCAATCTCACAAATTTATAGTAGTCGGTTGCCTTAATTTTAGTAAAGACTTTTGTAATTGAAATGTTATTACACTCAACTGAAAAAAAACTTGAAAAATCAAACAAACAATTCAACAAAAATTCTTTACATTATACTAATGGGTAGAAATTTCAGTTGTTATAATTTCAATTGCTGTTCAATAAATATAAAGCCTTACAAATAAATTTCCATGAAAAATTCTGAATTGAGTGAAGACCATGCCATATCATCACTTCTTTGCCATAGAGAATTTAGTATTCAGAATTGCTTCAAAGCATTTCTGATACAATATGTATATGCGTATTTTGAAAAATATAGTATCAGATAAAATGACAGTTTTAATTAAATTGAAATGGGAAATGCACTGAGTAGACAAAGAAAAAGCGACTTGAATTTCTTTTCAATTTGCTGTAAAATGTATCCATTTATTTGACACTTACAAGATAATTGCTTAAAACGAATGAAATATTGTGAAACTAGTATTTTGTTCTAAATATCTCTGCTGCTTAACTCGAACAAACTTTAATTACTTACAGCTAGAAGTTAATTTTCATGAGTTTTAAAAAAAATTACTCTAGTACTTTCAAATGAAATTAATTAGCAATGTTACCCTAAAAACAAAATCGATTGGCAAAAAGAATGCAACGAAAATTTATCTAATATTTTTGCATAGTAACTAGTGGAAACTACCCATCCTTCTAAATAACGTTGTTAAGCCCTGCTTAGTTATTGTGACTTGTATTTAAATTATGAAGCTAAAAAAATAAGGTAAAGTAAAATACAGCACTATAAAGAAAATCGTGTTTTATTACTTGATACTTCTGAAAAATACGTGTTGTTTATTTTTAGAAATATTCAACTGCCTTCGAAAAGATGAAAAACAAACTCCTCTATATAAATAAAGGGGAACATATGTTACTATATTTTATAGTCTAACATTATACTTTGTGTAAATCTTTCAAAGTTCCTCAAAATTTCACCTAATGGCTGTAATATTGCACAGGGAAAAAATGCGAAGAAATTTGACCTCTATAACAATATTTGGTTCTATGAACGAAGAGTCTATTTTCTTTTAGTTTTTCGAATATAGCTTTTGTTTTTGAAGTTTTATTACTCCCTTATGTACTACTTAAATGTCAAACTGTTCCGGTATATTTCATATATTAAATAATTGAATTCAATACAGTATGTATGGGTTCTGCTATTTCATTTCATACACATTTATACACGCACTTCATTTTACATTTCCTTTTAACTTTTGAATTCAGTAGAAAAACTGATTTAAAAAAATTATGTTATTTTATTTATTTATTTCAGTATTAAAATTAACTAGCATTATCATTAATGAAATAATACATTTCAAATATATAGTTTATTTTTCTAACCTTCCCATATACATTAATAGTGGTGGTTTTTTTTTTTTCTAAAAACACTTGCATTAAATACTTAGGACAAGTGCTACACTACACTTAAAATATACAAAAAAATACATAGATGTTTATAATGATGAACTTGCAAGTTAAATTACTTTACCCTCTTGTTTTCGTTCATTTTTATATTATACTACAATCTATACATTTTATTATTTAAATGATTTTTCAAACTAATTTCATTTTTGAGTTATTAAGTTTCAACCAATAAAATGATTAATTTCATTCGAAAAACACTTTCTTGATTCTGTACATAAATATAGCAAAATAAATTATGCCTTGCAACTATTACAAATTTTTTAGCACTCGAAAATAAATATAATAAATAATATATTTCGATTTTCGGACACACTTTTTTTTCTATACATTTTCATTTCTATCACTTGATGCGATGAATGTCTGTATCATAGTACAAATCTGATTGTTAATATTTTTTGTACTTCTTAATTCAAGTTATTCATTTATTGTTCTCATTGCAAGCTCTTCAAACATGAAATAATTTATTTTAATAATCTATATTTATAATAACATTTTAAAGCTACTACATATAATTTATTTAAAAATGTATTATATTCTCAATATTTTAAAATTATTGTATTATTAAGCAGAATTTAAAAATAAGTTCTTAAGTTAGTACTTAAGTACTAATTAACATGCAATGTTCTTTAAATTCCTTATAACTAATTTCATATCTTAAATTTGAAAGCAAAAGCAAAAAACAACGTAATTTCGGATCATATAATTATTTTTTCCCAAAATTTGGATAATAAATCCCCTTTTTCATTTTTGTAAGATTTAAAAGCTTATAAAATGAATAAGTTACATTAAACTTACATTTCAGCTAATTGAACAAATCTTTTAGAATCTTTTTTTATCCGACTAAAATATTCTGATTGATCTTTGCATATTTTGAAGATTTCTTTTTCTTCAGTTTTTGTGATAAGTCCCTAAAGCTACTACAATAGGAATATAAAAAAAATATTTCAAAAATGTTTTATGTTACTTAATGAAATATATATATATATATCAGCTTTTAATAAAATTCAAGTTCATAAAAATTTCTCAAATTAATCAAAATACTCAAGAAACACCTGGGGTGTTTTGAGAACAAGTATCCTTTATTAGAATATCTTTGGTTTAAATATGCTAAGCATTGAAAATATATGATCTAAAAATACTGATGACGAAGAGAAAAGATATGAAGAATAAAGACAATAAAATTTAGATACCTATTTCCGACATTTGTACATTGTAAACAGCTAACAGTTTTTTCTTTGATAGTCTGGCAAGTTAAACTAATTTGTCTTCTACTTTAGAATTATTTGATTTATTTTTATATACCCAATTTTAATTTGTTCTACCATCTTACACAGGATGTACAATAATATTTAAATAATTATTAAGTTGCGTTCTATATATTACTACCGTCATTAGAATTCGGAATTTGCAACACTGGACCTATTCTAAAAATAAATTTTGAAAGTGTTATCTTAGAAACGTCAGATATCCTTCTGTCACTCTCTGAAAGAAAACATCAAGCTATGAGGGCCAATATTATTCAAGGAATAGAAAATACCATAAAGTAAAAGAAGCACAAACACCCAAGATTTTAATTTGTAACAATAAGATTTAATAATATTATATATGTAGCATTAATAGTTAAGTAGAACAAAAAAATATTTAAATGTCACACACAATTTCAATCATTTAAATAGTGCTATAAAGCTGTCATACGATCTAAAAGACGAATTGATCATTGAAAAATTCAATTTTCACTTATGGATTTGTCATTAATATCACATTTTATGTGATTTTATACTTATAAATATACATAAGAAGTTTTGTACATATGCGTTTAAAAATCCATCAAATTATTTATAAATAAATCACAGTTTTATTATTTATTTTATTCTAATGCAGTTGAATTTCTTTGAAAAGATTCCAGTTACAGATAAGGACAAGTAAAATTACTGCGAACAGTAAAATTTTTTTTAAAAAATATCAAGTAACGTAGTGTTTATTGACTTTATACTCTAAGCAACTTGAAGTCCATTGGTCATGAATCTCGTAATTTTGAACCATTTTTAAGTGGTGAGTACGCCACCCGAGATGGTTTCTTCTTCGAACTTACCCATCATTCCAACGGAAAAGGACAATGAATCTCGACATATTTAACTTGCTATGGGGCGGATATAGAGTGACACTAAACTTGAACTCATGACATGCCAAACTTGTTTTTCAAATGTATTTAATCTCTGTTTGTTTCACAACATTTGGATGGAGTGAAAAACAAATTCTGAATGAAATTCTAAATTCAGTTTTCTAAATGGCCCGATTCCAATTAACTATTTACAGTTATACACTATACATATATGTAAATAATCTTTTAAAAATATATATATATTTACTTTTTAAGTCGGTGCTTTTCAAACCTTCAATACTTTCGGCCCAATATTCAATCAGCATTTCCATCGCCCCCTTCCATACAATAACAATGTTTTGAATTCCATAATTCTATACTTTGACGCTAAAGCTACAATATGATTTTAGCTTCTTAAGTGTCGCTGGCGTCTCACTCAGCCAAAACGTTAATTTCCCCGGACGTATGTATACGTTGTTCCGAAGTACATTCTTTTTTGAATATTGCAAACATAAAATTAATTCGAAAGCTTTGGAATGCAATGAAAAAGATTTTGACAGAGCCTGCGAAGGATTTACTTATTTCAGAGGATTTGCCTATTTATTCCTTTTCTTTCCCCCCCACCATTCCAATACATCACATGCGCCACATAGTGAGTCTATGTGGAAAACAGTATCAATGGGGAGCGAATTGCATCTTTTAATCAGCAGTTAAAGGGTTAATTATAAATAGTACAAATTATTAAGATAATTGTTAATTGCTGTACATTATTTTATGTATAAACAGCTCATGGGGCCACTGCTAATTATTAAACTGGTTCTTAACTTAGTATTGTTAAATTAATTATAAAATACATCGTGCATTACTGATACATTTATAAATGTATTATATCAGCGTGAATGTGTATTTTACTTTTTTATAATGTATTTTATTTTTTATCGTTATTTTTTGTTTGCTTTCAGTAAACTTAATAATTTTTTGTTTAAATAATATTTTGTTTTCGACTTTTCAATAGGCTCGCGCCCCCCTCGTAGAGTTATCACGACCCCCTACGGGGCGCACCCCACAGTTTGAGAAACTCTGTTTTAAAGAACATAATAATTCAAACTCAGATTAATTATTTTAGAATAGCAAAAGCATGTCATTTTATAGTGCTATCTGTATGATGTTTTAAAAAATAAAGAAAAATATACGCGGATACAATAATATTTATCTCACATAACTATTTAAAAAATATAAAGAAAAATATTTAAAGTTATACTTAAGGGGAAAATGAGAGTTTGCTTTTATTCTAATAATTTTTAAATCTAGATAAATAAGAAAAAAGAATCCATGTTTATTGAAAGGATACAAGTGTATTTGTTATATGCGCTTATTTCTTATTTTAAAGTATTTCTGAATCGAACAGAATTTTGACAGCTAGAATTGATACTAAAACTAAGGCCCAATGGCAACTTTTAGTTATCTCTGTGGACCCATTCTATTCAGCGAAATTTTTACAGAAAACGGAATACTTCGAAGTACTTTTTTTATTTGCTACTTTATCTGGTTTCGTAAGGATAATGACTTTTATTTCAAAAGGAAGATTTAACTTTTTCAAAGTTCCATCTTTTATTTCGCTGATAACTCCTAAACCGTTCTCAGATAATGAGCATCATCAAAGGTGTTCTGAAACGTTTCGGTTCTTTCAGCTTCGAACTTACAGCTTTGGAAATGGAAAAGTAAACAATTTGTCCCAAACTGGAAATGTTCTGGAAATATAGTTATGATAGAAGTTTACAGATTGTTATAGCTCCATTTTAAAATTATTCCCTTAAAATATGAGTATAAAACAGCTTCTCTCTTTTAGTAATTATATGTTTTGAAGTGAAATATTTCAAAAAGTTAACGTCAATCAAAGTTTATATATAAACTGCAGGTGAAGTACTTTTAAAGCGCAATGTTTTTAACGTTATTTGAAAATGGTTACTATAACAATTTTAAAATAGTAAAGTAAATGGATGCAATTCTTCGTTTCACACAATGGTACGGCTGTCTGGCTAGTCTTCAATTTTTGCTTTGTTTTTTTTTAGATTATTGTGATTTATTATATGTATTAAATACTGCGCTACACAAAGAAGTTTTGTATTTTGCTACTTCAAATGTCTCTGTTGAAGTCGTCCCAAAATGAATGAGAAAAAATGATGGTTTATGCATCTTCCTTTATTAATTTATGTGTAACATGTTAACAGACACAGACATATATGCTGACACAAAACTGATGCATATGTAACAAAACACAAACAGTTTCCATGATAATTACGAAGCAGTTTAAATTTCCCAGAACATTCTAGTCATTTTACAAAACGATGTCAATTGGAAGAAAATAATCCTAATTTAATTATTGCACGAAGAAATATAATGTGAGTTATATTTTTCAATTACTACTATTAGCTCACACTCTCTATATATTTATCTTGTTGGAATTTTCAATCGTTAGTAAAATACATTTTAAAGAGTTCAATTGAGCTGAAATTTTAAATACATAATTTTTTTGGATGACAATACAGTAATTTAATTATAATTAATACAAATTAATTGATTACAACTAATTATTCAAAGAATTACAAATACAGTCCCGTTGGCATCCTTTTGGTGACTTGAGTCAAAACTTGAAAATGTTTTTTTCTCATATTTTAAAGCACTCATTTAAGTTGAAATATTTTATACACTGTTGTTTTTGATTAAAATACGATAACTAAATTAAAATTAATTAAAATTTATTGACTAAAACTAATTATTTAAAGAATTCCATATACAACCACGGTGGTTTCATTTTTAGCAACTTGAGTCAAAACTTTACAAGATTTTTTTCTCGCATTTTAAAGCATTCAGTTGAACGGAAGTTTTATATACACGATTGCTTCGGATGATAATGCAATACTTTAAGAATAATAATGTTGTGATTCTGTCATATGTATAAACACATTTATATTAATTGCAACTGTTTAATAAAAAGTAGCTAAAATAAAATTTTTCTTTGTTGATCTAAGTAAGAATTGACTTAATTTTTTTTTACATTATTAGTTAGAATAACATGAATTATTACTCACACGTATATATCAAAACAAAATTTAGCTAAGAGTGTTTTTCTATCATTTTATTCAATTTGTTATTTGTCTAATATGCACACAATTTCTTCTTAAGATAAAATTAGGTCGTTGAAACCAGTTTCTACAGATGAGTAAATTCATTAATACATTTCATGAGAAATAAACGATACTTCATTGTGCATAGTGCTCAGCAAATTTCTCCGGACACATCACTGCAAGGATGGAAATTTCAACTGAAGCTTCTGAAGTCAATCCTAATCTGAAATTCTAATTAACTTAAAGAATAAGAAATTGAAAAGGATACTAAGACACTTTCAAAAGTTAAATATTGTGTTATAGCAAAAACAAAGAATAGTTTAATATGTTCAAAATGTATCAGATATTCTTTCAATGTGCAATGTCACGCAGTTACAGTTCAAAATACATTCAACTGAATCAAATTGGTTCGTAGGGAATTTCGCACCTAATATTTTGTGTTAGCATGTTCACAAAATATGTAAAACATAAAACAATTTTACTTTTCAGAAGAAATTGAAAGGTGACTAAATTTTCTTAGTTATAATAAATGAAAGAAAACATGCATTTTATAAAAAAAAACTGGTTTTTAACATACGTTTAAATTATCCTCTATAAAAGACTTCCGCATTTTATATAAATATAAGTGCGTATGTTCACCCCTTTATATAAAGAGGACAAAAAAGCTGGTAAAAAAATCCTTACTCATTCTGGTGGTTTTCCCTCCACTTCAAGAAAAGAAGAATTTAAAAAAAATGAGATAAAAACTCTTAAGAAAAAAAATATTCTTTGCTTTACGATAAAAGGTTTTTAGAAACTGGTAAATTGCAAAGAACGTTTCGCACGCTTTGCAAGTCAAATTCAATTAAGTTTTATCTCTCCTACCGCAAAGTTGAAAAGTAGATGGAGCTCATCGTTTTGTAAGGATGTCTTTAAAATTTGTATGCTTCCTTGATTTTTGCATTACTTTTTTTATTATATTTCTTTGCTGTAGAATCGCAAAAAAAATAGTTCCACAGATTGTGAAAACAAGCAGAAATATAAAAGTACAGCCGGTAGTTTCAATTATGAATCCAACTATATGCTGAAAAACTTTCTGCTTCCTTGGTCTGACATAAAAATAAATCCTTCACGCTTAAGTAAAATGTCATTGAAAAGCTTTCAAGTATTTTTATATTCTGGTCTTCCTTCAACCTTTTACAGTTTCCTTTAAAATGACTGCAAAATTATAAATATTTAAAAAATGTATCGGAAAAAAGAACTAATTTTCATTTTTTTTAATCTTTTTTGCATTAGAAATATATTGAAAACAGGCGTTTATAAATACAATTTTTAGTTAATAATGATTAAAACAAGAACATATAAAACAATTATATGTGTAGAACTGAGATGTACATGAATATGTGTATACGGTTTCTGTAAAATCTATAGATGTCATAGATGTTTTAATTTGGCCCTTTCTGCGGAATCAAAATTGAAGCAATTTACTCCAAAGTTTATCTTTAAAATATTTCTTAAATTTGACATTTTTTTTTAATTTTGATTTTACACTCAAATTTTTTAATAATTATTTAGGTATCCAACTACATTCAGAACCCTGACTTCGTATAAGCGTGCTAACGAATATTAATTCAATATTTAGTGTCACTTAGATTAGAATACACACATAATGTGGTTTTCAGAATATTATTACAATATTAAAATATTTAAATTCAATATTTTGGCAAAAAATGGCATATAATAACCTATTTTCAAAAAATTCTTCTTTTATGAAAAAATACTTCGATAGTCATAATATTATGCCTATACATCAGTGCTTCTCGAAGTTTCCATATTCGCGACCCAATATTCAATCATAATTTTCATCGCAACCCCCTCATACAATAACAATGTATTGAATTCGATAATACTATTCTTTGAAGTTAAAAATACGCGATACAACTGTAACCTCTGAATATAAACGTCCCTCTCAGTCAAAGAGTTAATTTCCCCTGCCAAAGAGTGAATTTCCCCGTCTTTCCAAAGTACGATCTTTTCTGTGCACTACTAACCATAAAATTATTCCAAAGGCTTTCAAATGCAGTAAAAGGACCTTAAAATGTTTGTGAAGAATTTACTTTTTTCAGATTATTTTGGATTCCTTATTCCTCTTCATACCCCCTCTCAATATATCATGTGGCCGCGGTAGCCGAGTGGTATACGTATCGGACCGTGGCTTGCCTTATCACTAGTTCGAGCCCAGTACCACTAAAAACCCGACGTGTAGGGCAGCGATGCACATTAAATCTGTCGAGAGCTGAAATGTCCTCCGGTTGGTGTGGTGTAATAGTCATTAGAGAGGGGTGCCAGCTCAGGTGTCGTCCACGTCACTTGATCATGGTTCAAAATTACGTGGTCCGTCGCCAAAAGCCTTCGTGTAGCTGAACAGTGCGACGTTAATATTCAATCAATCAACCAATCTCAATATATCACATACGCGCGTCTACGAGGAAAACTGTTTTCATTGGGAAGCAAATCACGTAATTTTTTATCAGCAGTTAAGGGACTAATTATAAACCGTACAAATTATTAAGATGAGAGCTAATTTTTTATATCTGACAATTCCAAAGGGTCACTGGCAACTATTAAACGTGGTCTTAATTCAGTATTATTAAATTAATCATAAAATACATAGTGTGTAGCTCTGATACATTTATAAGTGAAATATTTCATTGTAAATGTGTATTTTACTTTTTATTATGTCAGAATGCATTTGTTTGTTTACTATCAGTAAAGGAATAATTTTATTAATAATCTTTTGTTTTTGCCTTTTCAATATACTCGCGTCCACCTTGCAGTGCGGTCACGTGGGGCACGCCTCATAGTTTGAGAAACTCTTCTATACATAACTAATATTTCTACGAAAGACCTGAACCAGTATGTTTTGATAAATTCTCATTATTTTTAAAGTTACTACCAGCTGAAATAATAATCGTTATTTTTTGTAAAAATGTTTACACTCTGATGTATTAAAATATGGATAAGTCAACTTCTAAATTATATATTTGAAAAATCCTAGTTCAGGCTCTGTAAAGAGATCTGAGCCTATGAATAGGAAAAATATTATTATTATAGAAAAATGTTTCATAAGAGGATACTGTTGGTTTGGACTCTGCTTTTCTTTTCTGAGTTATTTATATTTATAATGAGTTTCATTAATGCATATAATGCTCGATTCTATTGTTTTTAATTTACATACAACTGTCGTGCAAAAGAATTTAACGTTCTTTACACTAGCTATGATTGTGAATATTTTAAATGTGTATTACTAACTCAGAGAGATATTTTACCTTGTCCGATTGGAGGTCTCATCTTGAGCCCTATTGGCAATGTTTAATGGGACTTTGTTTTGACCAAGCGAAAATTGTTAATGAATTTAACAAAGCCACAAAGAAGGTGGGTAAAGATCGGCCTTTATCCGCCCAACATAGTCATGGAAATTTCAAAGTATTTTTTGGTACTATAATTTATGTGAACACTTTAATTTTATTCTACACTAGCTATGATTGTGAATATTTTAAATGTGTATTACTAACTCAGAGAGATATTTTACCTTGTCCGATTGGAGGTCTCATCTTGAGCCCTATTGGCCATGTTTAATGGGACTTTGTTTTGACCAAGCGAAAATTGTTAATGGATTTAACAAAGCCTCAAAGAAGGTGGGTAAAAATCGGCCTTTTTCCACCCAACATAGTCATGGAAATTTCAAAGTATTCTTTGGTACTATATTATTATATTTATGTGAACTTTAAGTATTGATCTTTAATTTTATTCTAAAATAGTAAGAAAAGAATTACAAGTCACAGAAGAAAGTAATCAAACTTGGAAAATTCGTTTTTTGTTACTTTAAGCACTTTTTCTAACTTTCATTAAAAAACTGTTAAGCCTTTTAAGCACCAATATATTTTTAATCCGTCAAATACTATAATTATAAAGCTTTTAAACTGACATTTGTTTAAGTGAACCGAACACGTTGACGGGATACGGAACAAAATAGCTTGTCCGCGAATCGGTCAGACTCATACGTCACGTGCATGTTCAAACATGTCTTCACCTTGTGCGTATCATATTGTAATGCAAATATTTCTAAGTATTGTGGCCATTATTTTACGTTATATTATATACGTTTTGTGTATTTTATTAAAAAATAATGCGCTCACGAACACCTTAATCAATCGGGGTTGTACTCTCTGTAGGTAAATCGAGAAGATTCCTCAGTTGTTCGACTCCAGTTGAGATCACGACACACAGGTTCAAAAGTATATAACATATGTTCAAGAACAAGGTCATAATTTAAACTTTGAATGGTATTGTCAGTGCAAAGTTGGTGCTAGAGTTGTTGGCTGCTGTGCACATACTGCATGTGTACTTTGGTACTTGGGATCCTGGTGCCATAATCATACTCAGACAAAATCAACAAGTCTTCTATATGCTGATACACTTCAGGATGCTGCTACTGAATGGTCCAGAGATGATTCAACCAGGGGAAGTGAGAAAGAAATATAATCGAAGACATTTGTTACAAATAGTTAAACATTGTTATTTGTTCCTGTATTTACTCTAGTAAAAGATTATTTAAAAAAATAACATTTTCGTTTTGACTGAGTATCAGTGTTAAGAAAATACATAATATTAATTTACTGATGGGTGAAAAAAGACCGATCTTTACCCACCTTCTTTACTGATTTAAAGTAGTTATTTAACGAAGGTGCAATCTTTTTATTTATTCAAATTTCTCTTTTTTTGGAAAAAAATATAAAATGTGTACAGCATAGTTTAAAAAATTGTTTACAGAAATATACTAGTTATAGAAAATACTTTGTACAAAATATTGCATAATCATAAAAGCAAAATCTCATTTATTATAGCACACATTAACTTTCAAAAGCTAAATTTTATATGTAATTTGATTCTTCTTTGAACATAAACTGAATGTCATTAAATGATTTCTTAATCGTTTATTATCTCACACAAATATTAAAATTTAAAAATTATATAAGTATAAGAAAATAACAAAATTGTTGGAAATTTTCAATGAAGAAATTCAGTTCTTGATGGAATACGACAAATTAAAATAGTTTTTATCTTCAATGTCTAAACGAAATATTTTCTCTGGTTTTACTAAGAAAAGTTGATTGCAGTATTATTTTTACTGAATATGTTTTAAAAAATGTTTGCCCTTTCTGACGAAACTTACCCTTATATTAATGTTTTAGTGGTTCATAGGCTTTGAGTATACGTTTGTAAAAGAAATATCGTTTTCATCAATGATTGTCTTTGATCAATAAATTTGAAATATATTTTCTCTCACAGTGAAACATTATAGGATACATGCATATTTTTATTTATTTATTATATCTCTTTCTTGGTGCATAATGCACGTTTTTGCCATCTTTTATCAGAATCCAAGGAATTAGGTTTTCTTTAGAAACCCACATATTAGGCTATGATTTATTGCGCTGGCTCTTTTGAAACGGAAAATCACCCAAAAGATATAAAGGACGAAAAAATAATATTTTTGTTCTGATATCGGTAATTTTTTACTGGACATCCATACGGTCAATTGAAAAGGAGCTATTTGGTGTTCTCATTGATGACATGTTAAGCTTGATCTTATGCCAGTTGAAAAAGAGAAACAAATTATACAAAATTCAAATGGAAAATATAATAATGCAAAGCAGAAATAGAGAAGGAATGAAAAAGCTTTAATTCTATTAATTGAAAAAACGCTATACGAGGAATAAGATTTGATTCTGGTTTTAGTTTTCTAAAATTATGCTTTGTTTTATTTAATTATGAAATATTGTTCATTGTAAGTGACAGTGTGAGGAAATTAAATATGTCACTTGTAACAAAATTTTAAAAAAATGCAATATATCAACAGCTTTAGTGAGGGATTTTCTGATATATATTTACATAGAAATATAATTTTACTGTACATTTCTTACATATTAAATTATTGTTGAAATAAATTTTGATATTTTTTTTGTCTACTTTATTGTTAAATTTCTTTCAGTAGCAAGTAATGAACATTTTTATTTGAATATTTACAGCTTATATTCTTTGCTTTGTTCTTATAATTGGTATTTGTACTATCTTCTATTACATGAAATAACTCCCAGTAAATTTAAACTTAAAAATATAAGAGGGAAATATGCGCTTAAACATAAAAAAATTGCTATAATAATATTTATTTAATTTATTAATATGCTATAAATTGTTCCAAAATTCACTAAATATTCATATTGTATTCATTGCAAAAATACAACACTATGATACAATCATCTGAAATAAAATCGAGTTTATTCTACGTATGCCTTATGATAATTTTAAAATGTAATAAATTTATAAAGTAATGACACAAACTAATATCAAAAATCAGTATAATGTTCAGCCCCTTGAGTATTGATGTAGACATGTGCACACCTTAGCAGTCAATCAAGCAGGCAAATGTCATGCTAAATAGCCTTTGCCTTTACCTGACGCCAAATCTTAGCTCTACTGTGTGTCTAATGAGCAATACAATCAAGCCACAGGACAATAAAATTATGAACGTGCTTAAAGGAGGGCATATCCGGGAAACTTGAGGGCCATAGAAGAAAAGAAACTCTCACAAACAGAAATAAACTTTTACGTACCAAGCTACATGTAAACATACATGTTTTGCTGAAATACAATTCCTGAAAATCGTTTCAGGAAGGGTAGAATCTCCGGCTTAAAAAATTCTCTAACGTAGTTGCACAGTACAGGTCCGTAAAATTTTGTGTGTAGCAGATTAAAAACCGTTTCAGATTATTACACTAGGTTTCCATAGAATGTGAAACTGTAACATATATATATATATATATATATATATATATATATATATATATATATATATATATATATAAAGGAGAAAAGCGACTCACTCACTGACCCATTGACACACTGACTCACTGACTAATCACGATATCTCTAGAACTATTAAACCTACAGACTTGAAATTTGGTACGTAGGTTCCCTTCATGGAGTAGACGTCAGCTAATAACGGATTTTGCAAAGTTCGAACCCCAAGGGGCGTTATAGATAATTACTTCCATTACTAAACTATTAGATGCACAGTCGTGAAACTTGGTACACAGATTTCTTTCATAAAGTAGTTCCCTACATAATGATTTTTTTACGAAAATCGACCTCAAGGGGCGTTATACATAATTATTTCCATTTTTAACCTATTAGACGTACAGTCTTGAAATTTGCTAAGCGAATCCCTTTCATAGAGCACAGATCCCCTACAGAATGGGTTTTGTGAAAATCGACACCCAAGTGGCGTTGTAGAATATTAAAGTGGCGTTATAGGCAATTAACTCCTTTTAAACTAGTAGACGTAAAATCTCGAAATTTGGTGAGCTGATTCCATTCATTAAGTAGAGATCCGCTAAAGATGGGTTTTATGAAAATCGTTTCAAGTGACGTTGCGGGGGCTTAAGGGGCGTTATACATAATTATTTCCATTTTAAACTATTTGACGTACAGTCTTGAAATTTGGTAAGATGATTCCTTTCATAGAGTACACCTCTGCAAAATGGGTTTTGTGAATATCGACCCCAAGTGGCGTTGAGGAGAATTAAGGGGCGTTATATATAGAAGCTTAACTCCTTTTTTAAACTATTAGACGTAATATCTTGAAATTGAGTAAACAGATTTCATTCGCTGAGTAGAGATCTGTCATAAGATGGGTTTTGTGAAAATCGTTTCCTAAGTGGCGTTGAGGGGGCTTATTATACATGATTATTTCCATTTTTAAACTATTAGACGTACAGTCTTAAAATTGCAATTTCCTTTAATGGTGCAGAGATCCACAAAAAGAGTTTTGGGGAAAATTGATCCCCAAGGGTTGAGGGGGATTAAAATGATAAATATTTCTTTTCAACTAATAGAACCACCTGCTTGAAAATTAGAAGGTATGTTCCGTTCATGGAATAAAGTTCCTTTGACAAAGATTTTTGCGAAAACGGACCCCCAAAGGAGTGGGGTTACGAGGGATTAAGGCGTGTTATAGAAAAATCCCTGTTTTTGAATTTAACTCATTTACAACTTTTCTCTTTATAGTTGAATAGAGTTCCACTAAGAATGGATTTTACGGAAATAAACTCCAGGGGAAGCGGGGAGAATTATTGAGGTCTATTGATAGACTTCCGAACTGCTAAGATTACAATAATAAAATTTGGTTTGCATGCTTCTTTTGTTGAATTGGAATCCGCTAAGAATGCTCATTGATGATAAAAATTCTGTTTTTGCTCTGTTAGATTTAGACTTGAAATTTAGCACGCATGTTTATTTTATGGAGTAGAGATCCACTGAAAGTTGCTTTGGTGGAAATCAACTTGATTGTTTGGTTAAGTGAGCGAAAACAAGATTTCTCCTTCTATTTTAAATATAAATAGAAATTAGATATTATAATTTATGTTCTTTTTTTATATCAAGGGGCGAGAGTGTAACAGCTGTAAATATATTTTTCAATACAATCGAATTCTTAATGCTTGATATCAATAATTAATATATATGTAAACAGTATACATATGTACAACATCGTGAAATACCCAGTGAAGCGGGTGGGTAATGGCTAGTATATATAGTGCAGATTGTTACAAGGCTTTTCAGATAAAATGACTTGTTACCAATAGGTTCGTCATTGGTTATATTGATGAGTTTTTCAATGCGTCGGTGGCTCCCCATTAAAGAAGCTCTGAGAAGAGACGAATATTGGTCCTTAGCTCATTATGCAACAGACATCGACGAAATATAATAATACAATAACACGCCTTCCGGTAAACTCTAATAATGTATAAATTCAGAAAAGGAAAGTTTGATAACTCCATGAGGAAGAGATATCAGTCATCGTGTAGTTTTGTTGAATTATTAATGTTCCCGGCCGTTCACATGCTCCATGCATCTATACTGTTGCATTAAATTTTTCGTGAGGTGAGTTTACGGTATAGTTATATGGCCATTTTTTGAACTCTTAATTTTGTTTTGCGTTTTTATTTTTTAACCAAAAATTTACAACACAAATGACACTTCAATGCATTTTTAAGATGCATAGCTATCTTGAATGCTTTGAAGTTTCTCAACCAGCATGCGTTAACAATTCGTAGGACTATTGGTTTGTATCCCCTGATTAATTTTATATTTGATGTAGGATTTGTTTTACGTGCATAATTTTTTTCTGTTTTTGCAACTTTCTTACATAGTAATTTATAGAATATTACTTCGTGTAAGTATTTTGGTCAGCGTTTCTCAAACTGGGGGGTGGAACCCCTAGTGGGTGGGAATGTTTATTAGTAAGTCGAAAATAAAAGATTATTTTAAAAAAAATTATTAATTCACTGAAACGAAACAAAAACAAAAAACATTCTGAACTATGAAAATTAAGAAAACACTTATCTTATAAAGTAAAAAATAGTAACTTAATATATTTATTACTTAAAAACAACATATACAAAATTCAATACTTATATTGATAATTTGTGCAATTTTTAAACCATTAAGATCGTAGTGTAGCTTTAGTGCCAAAATATATTATTATAGCATTCAAAACATTGCCAGTGTCCTGCGAAAGGGGGGAAGGGTGCGATGAAAATTCTGATTAAAATTTAGTTTGCCAGTATTGTAAATTTGAGGGTTACTTATTTAAGTTCTGAACTACAGAAAATGAGAGTCAAAGAAAAATGCATGTATTTGTCTTTGTTATGATTTTGTTATGAATTCCATAATTGCCGTAATTTCTAATCTAAAACATATTTTCAAACTAAAAGAAATTGCAATTTGGAAAATTACTTTTAGAAGTGAAAATTTCTTTAGCCGCGTTGGGCACGTTTTGGTAGGGGAAAACCTTATGGGTTCGCGTCACCGACATGTTCATGAATGGCGCAGGCGCAGTGTGCTGTGCGCCTTAGACACTTTTTGGATGGGTGAAATTTCGTGCATTCACGTCACTGACATGCTTATCGCTTTATATCTGTAGCTATACAGCTGACGTATAATGCTCTGTATATCTTATAATTAAAATTAAAATGATTTAGTGAAAATCTCTATGTGTATATACTATGCATTGCTGAAATAGTATTTTTGTCTGATTATTTGAATCATTTAGTTGAGGAATCATTGTGCAGTACAATAGTGAGTACTAAATAAATACACTATTGTTAAGATAAAAAAATAACGGAAATTTATTTTAAATACTCATATTTATTTTTTGGCGTTTGAAAATTTTATGTTATTTAAAATTATTTTAAATCTTCGTATTTATTCTGGCGTTTGAAATTTTTGTAATATTTATCTTCTAATATTTAACCTCTGCAATGCATCACGCAATCCAAATTAGTATTATTAGAACAAATTAATACTTGTCTGAAACAAATAACTGGCTTGTTTACAAAAGATTTTGGAGGATTACATGTTATACTTATCTCTGGGATTTTCGACAATTACCTCCAACAAAGGTGACGCCAAACTTCAAGCAAATTATAAAGAGAATGACTGGTAAAACAAATTGGCGAACATTTTAAAAAATTTGAATTGAAACAAGTAATGAGAGATAAGAGGATAGTCAGTTTGTCGAAATTTTAACGAAGATTGGAAATGGAAATATTTTAACTGAAGAAGAAATCCAGGTAATCGAATCAAGATTTATCACAAAAGAAGAAGCTTAATCAATATATCCTGAAGGAATTAGACTTATATTTACAAGCACCACGGTAAAAGAGTACAACCATTCCATTTTAAACAGTAAAGAAAATAAAACAATATATTTGGCATCTGATGATTTCGTAGGTTGCATAATGCTGAGCAAGAAAATTTTGTTAGACAAAAGTCGCATAAAATGAGAGCTGATGACACTGGTAGATTGCCTTACGAATTAATTTTATATAGTTCTCAACCTACCTTACATGATAACAAACAACATAGATGTTGCAGACGGATTAACAAATGGCACTATTGGGAAATTGTGTTACGTATAGAGAGATGAAAATCCTGACATCACAAGAATTTGGATGGAACTTCAAAAACTATGTGGAAAAAAACGAGCTACAAAATCGAGGAATCTTTGTGTCCGCCTTAATTTTGACGATGATGCTGTGCCAATAACTTTCCAGGCATCATCCATATCACTCAATCACAATGAAACCTTAATAGCGAAACGAAAACATTTTCCACTTATTGCTATTTTGGTAATGAGTATTCACTAATCACAGGGAGGTACATATGACTCTATTGTTTATAAATACGATCGCAAACATCCTAGTATACATAGCTTTAACAAGAGTAACAAGGATTGAAGGTTTATTTTTTGCTTAGTGAAGAAAATATTAGCAGCAGCTGGAAATTTTGGAGTGGTAGAACAGGAATACCTCTAAATGCTTCAAAAACAGATAAACATCATAAAAGATCATCAAGTTATTGAGAGGATTTAACGTTAGAATTGAAAATGTTACAAAACAATACACTACAAACGGTCACCAAAACCTTTCTAGAATTCATCTCAAACAAGAAAGGATTATCGATATTTTCATTCAATTGTCAAAGTTTGCATGCGCATGCAGTTTAACAAATGATGCTATCGTAAAATAGTCAAATGTTCTGCTTTTTCAAAAATTGGTATGAAGAACGAAAAACTACTTGATATTCCGAATTTCATTTTTGTTGTAAGTTATAAAAGACCTGAAGTTCCAGCAGCAGGCGTAGCTATTTATCACTATACACAAGATACGTCACACTTCATTCCTTTACAAATGGACATATCTACTGAATTCACTAGAAGCAATGTTTCTGATAAAGGTGAAATATGCGTTGATCGTTGCGATTCCAAGAATGGGCAATACATATTAATGGTTGCCGTTTATACTTTGCCTGAAAAATCTATGAGAGAGATACAAGAATTTTTATTTGAAAATTTAATGATTTATACAAAAGAAAGCTCTGAAATATTAAAAAAAATATTTGGCAAAAACACATGATAATACACCGATGATTTTAAGCGGAGACTTCAATATTAACTTTAAAGATGATAAAAATCTACCACTAATTTAAGTTCTAAAAAAATGAAACACTTAATTTAATTATGCCCAATGATCAAAAACTCAGTACTACGAAATATAAAACGACGATCGAAATGGTTTTAACGCGATAGATAAATTCGAATCAAACATTTTTCTTTCTAACTTTACTTACCATATGCCTATTGTATCATTTTTAGAAAAAATGAAATAATTGAAAGTACCAAAAGTCTAAGTATTGTTGAAATTAATGATGACAATGATTCAAACAATTAAAATAATGTTAAAAATCAAGTACATTGAAATGTAAGTAAATACAAACACTATCCATAAATAATATGATTGTATATTAACTGTTATTTCAATTGAATTATAATTATATTTTGTCATGATCTTGTACAGCCCGTAATATATTTGAATAATAAAAAACAATACAAAAATATGCATATAATTGTTGCTCGGAGTGTCAATAGATATGAAAATCAGATTGCTGTTGACAATTTTAATTCAAACATTATGAAATTTCAAATTTTAATACTAAAAGTTCTAAGTTTTCATTTCTATCGTCAGTCTCTATAACTGCCATTTTTTGTATTAATGATATGCAACATTTCACAAGCAAATATAAAATGAGGATCAACGATAATTAGCAGTCAATGGAGTTTGAACAATGGAAAGAAGCATAACATTATACACGCTTGTAAAATAAATTTTGTTCCAGAAAGAAAAAAATCAATATGGTTAAATTTCAAAATTACTTATTTTTATTATATGAAAGTTCAAGGCATACTTCATTTTAATCAAGCTATTATTCATAACAGTTACAGTGGTGTGAACCTCTTTAATTCATAATACAATAATTTATATGCATATCGTTTCCAAAACGGAGTTATCCTTCAGATTTCTGTGGTAAGCTGATTACTATTGTAACATTCACAAATTTATAAACTGTCATAAAAATTTGTTTAAATATAAATAATTTTTTTTCGCATGCTGTGTAATTAAATTATATATAATTAAGAATTAATTAGTTTTGGAATATTTTAACATCTACGTCCTCCAAACATCTTACGGAAACGTTCATTTATTTCGATGTGCTTTTAATGGCTCCATCAGTCTGACATAATACTACTTTATGTAGGTTATATGGTAGAAATAATCATCAGCAAATTTCTTAATGAAAGCCCTCAATTTGAGAGCTTCTAAATCTACAATTCCATCACTAATGAGATATTAATGGTATTGTACGAATAACAAAGGGTATGAAAATATATAGCTTTTCGATAAAATTAAAATGGATGAAATGAAACGATGACTACATTTGGTGAATAGAGGAAAATTTCAATGGTTCAACTTATATGAAGACTATTCAGACGTTAAGAAGTGCATAGCTTAATTTCATTGATTAAGTGTATTGTTTGTTGCAAACAAAAGGAATTTTTAATACACCTACTTTTAAATTATCAGCACATTAAAATTAATATGCTGTTATATGAATTTTATGGCTCTAAAAAGAGATCGATTCCAGTAGTTATGCTCAGTTTAATGGAAATTATTACAGCTTTAAATTCCACATTTGATTTTATTTTACTCTAAACAATCAATTGCATTTACATTATACATACAAATTTTATCTTCATGTAAATAATAGTTTAATTTATATATTTTTAGGATTTTTTTCATAAATCAAACTTACACATTTTTGTGTAGCTTTGGTTCAGTTCTTGCATTTTTTAAACAGAATCAGCTAGAACTCGTCTATGTATCTATTACAATGCTGAATAATTTTAAAATAAATCTTGCATAAATGACTTGCAGAAATTTTAAAATATGTATAAATTTTGAAAAGTTCAATTATATATATATACACCGCTCAAAACAATTAAAGGATATTGTAAGTTTTATATAAAATAAAGATATAAGCTAATTCTTTTTGCTGAAAATGGAAGAAGAGAATCAGAAATGCAAATTTTTCTGATTTTCAAACTGGAAAGTATGCTAATTTTGAGTTCGACGTCAAAAACGTCGCTTCAGCGGCAGCGAATGAAATTTGACTTTCAACTAAAATGAATACAAGGATGATCGGCATTCAGTGACGGCTTTGTTTCGATGAGTACGATGTCTCAGCGAAGTCATTTAACTGATTCAGAAACTTGGAGAGTTGTTGGTAGGTTAGAAGGGGGCCAAACTCAAGCCGAAGTAGCGCAAGCCATTGGAGTGTCACAAAGTGGGATTTACAGGATCTGGACTCTTTTTGGGAGACTGGAAGTGCAGGCCGAAAACAAGGACAAGGTCGTAGACGGGAAGCAACGTCCAATGAAGATCGTTATTTAATGTTAACGGTTAGGAGTCACCGAAATATAAACGCTACTCTTCTACAACAACCTTCGCTCGGCTACTGACACCACGGTTTCAACTCAGACTGTCCGAAACCGGCTCCATGGTGTAGGTCTGTATGCTCGCCGACCGATGGTATGTGTTAGACTAACATCAAGGCATCGTTCCGACCGCAGGGAGTGGGCAACAGAGCATGTGAACTGGAGGAGGAGACATGAATGGAGCAATGTGTTCCTTTTTCTGACGAGTCTCGTTTTTCTGTTCATCCGGATAATAGGCGTATTTTCATCTGGAGGGACCGTGGCAGTAGGAATAATTCTGAGTTTGTGCACTAAAGTGTAGATTTGGTGGGGGGGGAGTGTTGGTGTATGGTGGACTCTCCATTGACGGGCGCACAGACCTCTGCATCATTCGAGATGGACCTCTGACTGATAGCCGATATAGGAATGAGATCCTCAGACCTATTGTAGTCCCTTACGCTGCAGCAATCAGAGATGACTTCATTTTAATGGACGATAACTGTAAGCCACATCATGCTAACCTGGTGAAAGATTTCCTTTTCGAGGAAGGAATCGTACGAATGGAGTGGCCAGCGTGTTCTGCAGACATGAATCCAATAGAGCACGTTTGGGACGCTCTTGGGAGACGAGTTGCTGGCCGCCAACCACCCCAAAACTCTCCAAGAACTGGAAAGATTTATTCTGGAAGAGTGGGACAGAATACCCCAACTCGTGATTAATAACCTCATTGACTCCATACCTCAAAGGTGCTCAGCGTTGCTGGCCGTCCGTGAAACCACCTTTTCCCCTACCGAAAATTATTTTTTTTTTACACAAAATGCACAATAAAATGCACCTTTTCTTATTCTTTTGTCTCATATTCACCCCAAATTGTGATATATATATAATATATATATATATATATAATCAAATATGAAAGAATTTTTTCAATATATGATCATATACATATACATACACATATAGATAAATTTATACGCACATATACATATATAGTATAAACAATACTATAAAATATAAAAATAATCATATAGTTATATACCTAAGATAACTAAAAGTAGGAAGGAACATGAAGCACAAAATAGTATAAAGACAAATTCCTGGCCTTCAGGAACCAATTTCGGATTGCCGAAATAAGGTTTAAACAAGTTTTGCGGCGCCAAACTTCACCTGTAAAATTTGTCAAACTACTGATAAAACCAATCACTACTATTATGTAGCAAACTCTCCCAAACTCTTAATCCAGAAAAATCACAAAATCATATATGTGTTAGAAAAGTTTAAAAAATAATTTAAAAAATCATTAAACTAAAAGAACATATGAACATAAAAAGTCAATTATTCACCTAAAAATTTCTAAACACATCTATATATAAACGATGGCAATCAAATATGGTAAAATTTCAATTGTGATTGTCAAAAATGTAAATTTGCAGGCTCTATCGTGTTGTCAACAAATAAGATGTTTAAGATGCAGAACCACATAAAGTGATATTAAGCAAGACCACTTGCTGATTTGAAAACGATATAAGCAAGACGAATGTATTTGTGATGAATATAAGATCTCAAGATACGGGTATTCACGATCTAAACAACATTGAAAAAAAAATTTTTTATATTATTGTATTTATTTATTTTGTGTGGGTAATTAAGTTATCATTTCTAAAAAAAAAATCAAAAATATTTCTGTAAAAATAAATATTACTGTTCCATACGGGAATAAAACTAAACGCGTAAAAATGTTACTGACTAAATTGTTAAAAGATGCAAGAAAAATATATTATATTTTTAAGAATTTTTTTAAAAAGGGTAGAATGTAATATTTGGTTTGTATTCACTATTTTTACTATATATCATCTATATAACGATAAATTAAGGAATCATTTATATTATGATATGTAAATATAGGTTCGCTAAATTACGAGCTAAAATCATAAAGATTATGATCAAATGTAATGAATAACAGTAAATAATATACATTGATATATAATTCATATTTATCATAAATTAAAAGAACCTAATCATATCGTCAATATCTATAGAATTAAAAAGGTCCTCGAAATCAAAACCATGCATATCAACATATCCTTAGTAACTCTATAAGCTATTTTTAATAATTGCCGTGTTTTGTAAATTATCAATTAGATTTTGAAGAAGAGATACATATATATTGTATCCATTAGTGATACTACGGAATTTTATAGGGCTTTTATGAAATTTTGGTGTTAAAAAAATACTTGATATTTAATATTATTTAGATGAATATTCATAAAGTTAAAAGACATATTATCTTCTATTATTGTGATAAATGAATTATTATTTAAAATGTGGTTACTTAATATTTTATAAAAATATTTACAAATTATGGCATAATTAGCAGAGACTTTATCAACATATGTAATAAAGAAGTCATTTTGGGATATATATATATATATATATATATATATATATATATATATATATATTGTAAATATATATTTGTACAAACAGAGAGAGAGAGAGAGAAAGACGAGGTTGTGGATTGCCTTTTTCCACGATGCCTCCAAACTCTCACACCATGACTTTCTTTAGTAAAATAGAACTTGCACCCCTCGTGAAACACCACTTTATGTTATTCAGTCATCCGAAAGATTGAGCCCTGAGAAAACCGTACTCTTTAAAATTGGCGGGTTGACATCAGGGGTACTCTTCGTAAATCGTGTCATTTGTGGTTAGCCGATTTTTGCCAATAATCTCTCACATATTGAAGCAACAGAAATCCTCATCCTATTCCATCAAATGTCGAGAATAATCAAAAGACAATTTGGCAACCCATCACTTTGGATTCATCAATCTAAATGATTTATTGTAGGTCCTTGTATTGCATGTATTTTGTGATGATTTTCATTTCGTTGTTCGATCCATTCAGTCCTAATTCTATCTACGGTGGACACATGTATGGGGTTTCAACAGAAGTTCCATGGTAACTCAACATTTTTAAAATTGTCTAATTTCCCAAACTGCTTTCGAAGTCACTGTTCAGGTATTTCTTACTTCACTGGTATGATCGGAAACGTATGATATTTTGAAATTTTGGATTACCTAATAGCTGTTGATTCCTTCTTCAAACCCCTTCTTTTATCTCCCGCTATAAACACATCACCAACTTAAATTTCAGATCATCTGTTAATTTGTTTAGCTGATATTTCTAGGAATGTGCACAGTTATACGGCCGATTTTCCATTGTATTGCATTTTTATGGCGTCAAATATATGCTAATCAAAAGTAACAATATATTTCATTACTCCCCGTTATACTGAAAGGTTATTCCAACAAGTTTTCATTTTGTCTGACATATCTGCAAATCCATATGCTGCTGTGCAGAATATTCCGTGTAACCAATATAATATCATCAAGAAAAAAAAAAGAAAGCTAAAACATTTGGAATCTGGTAAAACATTTCAGTTTTCTTCTTGTTGTTTCTAGAACAAATTGTTAAATCGGCACTAATTTAAAATTAAAGAAATCGATGATTTATTAAAATAACTTACATATATATAAACAATATAAAAATTAAAAATCGACTATTTACTTCATTTTCGGAATTCAAAAATGTAATGCAGATATATCTTTGAAAATTTTATCTGGGATAAGGAGAGTTCTAATGGTTGGCATATGATTTCAACCAAATAAACATGTAAAAAAAAATACAGAAAATGTATGTTTCTATTATTTTAGTTTGACCCAATTTTTCTCTCGAAGTTGGTTGCATTGTAATATTACAGCTTATTAGTATTTTTGGAGTTAGTAGTATTTTTTTAATATTTTATATATATATATATAGACATAACCGGTAACAAATCAAGAAACCAGGAAGCGCTGCGTGATGAAATCAAGGAAGATAACAAGGAAAATAATGAGGCTTTTATCGCATATTAGTTGCGAAATTGTCCTTAAATGTATATTTCTTATCATAAAGAAAAATAACATCCAATAATTTCTTGCAAATTGTACTTATTGAATAGACGTATGAATTATTCAGAATGTTATTTAAATTCCAAACCATTATAAATTAATTAATGCAAGTAAACATAGTGCATCAAATGAAAATCCAGTCATATATTCTTGTGTCTTTTTGAATGAATTGACCACTGCCAAAAAAAGATTTTGAATAGAGTAATGGATTGGCTATGGATTTTACCACTGCCTCTGGCATTGACGACACTAGTATGAAATAGCTTGGTTTGAAATTTATAACCAACTGTATTTTAAAAGATTTTTGTCCAGGAAAAATGAATAAACAACACACAAAAAACTGGCATATAACTTGTGGAAGTAATGACTGTCCCATTTTTGAAATTGTGGGCATGTGTCTGATACAATCGAGATCAGGTGGCATAAAAACAACAACGTTTTTGAAAATTCAGAAAATTAACACTTTCCATCACATTATTAGGTACTGTGATCATATAAATTACAAAATTTTATGGCATTTACTTTCGCTAACGGGATCTTAATCAACCATGCTATTAATAACAGCTTTAAGTAGTACAAAACACTTTGTTGGTTTAATTAAAATCAACGTATTTTTTGTCGGGGATTTTAGAATATGGTTTCACTCAACTTAGATTCTCCATAAAAAGAAAAATATAGCTCATAGCCCTAGGCAAATTTCTCAAGAGATATACCATTTACTTAAGATTAGAAAACGGTGCAATACTTGTTTTTTTCCCATAACAATCACAGCTAAATCTTTATCTTTATTTTAAAAGCACCTCTGTGATGACACTCTTAAATTCAAAGTGTTACAGCACGAATTTGCCGTCTGGGTCATAAAGAGTTAAATGATTTATGGTATGCCTTATGATTTATTTTTAAAGTATTTTATTTCTCTCTTGTAAATATGGTAAAAATGAATTTAATACTTTATGCAGAAAAACATTAGCCGACATTTATGTATAATTAAAAATATCATTCCATATTTTTCAGTTATATAAATACAGGTTCAAAGTATAATTGGCTAAAATGTTTTTCAATTCATAAGAGGTTGACTGCTTGCTATATCCATTGCAATTAAACTTCCCATCAACACTTAACTTCTAGAAAACTCTCTCTCAATTGTTGAACAAATTGCGATTTCGAGTCACTATCACTTTCTACTAAAGGGTTTCATTATTTTAATAGCTTTCCAGTAATAGTTTCCATTACTCTGATTGCTTTGAGAATAGATACTGTACGTCTTTCTTTTAAATTTAAATAATCATTTAAAAGTACTTTTTTTTTCAAATTATATATATGACGGAATGAAACTAGAATATCTCTCTTAGTTTTTAGCTATTTTTCACGCCGGATATATACATTGATGTCCAATTCATAAATGTCTAGATTGAAAGCGACTTATTGACTGCATTGTAGAGTAAATTTATGAAATTTGGAAACAAACAACACTGAAAATAAGTTTTAATTTCTTGAATATTAGGGCTATCTGAAGTGCAAGCTTTTAATTTCAACTCTATATTTTGGAATATTGTTTTGTTTTGTGTAGTATTTATTATACTTCAAGTGTTACTACATTCATTTTTCGAAGTTGTTTATACAACAGCAGTAATCTGTTTTAACATATACATAATATATAAGTGTTATAGACGTAATTTAGAGAAATATTTTTTGGCACAGAATTTTTTTGAGATTCATATTATATTCTTCTTTGGTATCCAAGTTAGAAAAATAACTAAATGACTCTGATTGATTGATTAAATATTAACGTCGCACTGTACAGCTACACGAGGGCTTTTGGCGACGGACCACGTAATTTTGAACCATGGTCAAGTGACATGGATGCCACCTGAGCTGGTACCCTTCTCTCCTAACTACCACACCAAAGGGAGGATGTTTCAGTTCTCGGCAGATTTAACGTGCATCGCTGCCCTACACGGCGGGTCTTTAGTGGTACTGGGCTCGAACTCGTGACACTGCAAGCCATGATCCAATACCTATACCTCTCGTCTACCGTGGAAACGATAAATGACTCTGAGTAGTTCAACTGTGAATTTGAGAGTAAAACATGATATTTTTTTTTTATAAAATTCCATTTTTTTAGTAAAGTATGTTTAATATATGCTATTCGAAACAGTGCTATTTGAATTGAGTGTGTAAACACTTTTGCTGTTCTTCTAATAATTTTTATGTTTAAAACTGATGATATATTATCGAACCTGTAATTCTTCAAAGATATTGAATATATTGAAATAAATGTTGTATATTTTAAGGTAAAAAAATCACCAAAAAATTGACCCAATTTATGAGAACATCGAATTAAAAAAATTGTCTAAATTTTATTAGAAATTATTGAGTATTACAATTCTACCTCTTTTGAAAAATAAGAGGAATTGGGAATTTTTGATCAAACTCTTCAGTCTTTTCGGTCGAATAAATCCCGCTTGAAGTTATTCATGAATTTAATCTTCTTGGAAAATGTCCTCTAGGTAAACAGAGCTTTGAGAGTAAGTTGAGTTGAGTTGACTTTTAGGATTAAGAATGTACGTGACACTCACATAAAATACTTCTTTGACTTTTGGAGTTCATTGAATATATGGATGGCATCTTGAATTAGAAGTCAAAGTGGGACTCGTAGATATTCTGTCAAATTAACATACCTCAACAATTATAAAAATTATTCTTGCATTTTCGATAGATTTAATAACAAAAGTAAGTATTAGTCCAAAAGCATTAACTGGAAAATAAAATTTAATTTATGACAATAATTGCGGGCAAAATATTTTTTACAAATTATGAAAAGCCAGATTATTAAAATCGTGTGATTTTGATAAATTTTAATTGTATATAAAATTGTTCACCAAAACAAATATTATTTCTGAGTGTGTACAATGCTTTATTACACTCTTAGCTTCATCAAACATAATAATTTTCAAAGAAACCTAACTTTTTGGATTGAATATTAACGTCGCACTGTTCAGCTACACGAGGGCTTTTGGCGACGGACCACGTAATTTTGAACCATGGTCAAGTTCAACTGAGCTATCCCCTCTCCTAACTACCACACCACACCAACGGGAGGACGTTTCAGCTCAAGATTTAACGTGCATCGCTGCCCTAACCGGGTCTTTAGTGGTACTTTTCGAACCTGTGACAAAGCAAGCCACAGTCCGATACCTATACCACTCGGCTACCGCGGCCACAACTTTTGGAGAATATCAAACTATTTATAATATCAAAGTCTTCTAGTTAATCAAAATAATTCATTTCCAGCTTTTTGTTCATACACGATAATATTCACTAAGAAAATAGAAAAAATGTATTCTTAAAATTCATGATTATTGTTAAATATTTAATGTTTTCTTAATTAATGTTATCATGATTTATACTTAATTCATGATGTATATTCCTTTAATTTATACTTAAAAAAACTAAATTTTTTGAATAAAATTATAACAATTTTAGAAATAAAAAGGCAAAATAACTTAATTAGAAGTTGTTAATTCTTTATGATATGTGTCTAATTGAAAAATGTCTTAGGGTATCCTAAAGTAATTGTGTTTACTGAAACATAAATATGTTTCTTTTTATTTAACATTGTGAGATACTATAAATAAGTGGGATTTAATATTATAGATTTTATTAATATAAATTATTAAGATTGCAATAACTAAAAATGTAATTTATGTTTTAGATATACGTTTCTACATCATATTGACATTCATAAATATGGTCAACACATTTTTAAATTAAGGCTTTATGTATTATAGGATGAATTAATCATATATTTATTTGGATTCATAAAAGTTTCCAGATGCCATTTTTTTACAGTAATGTTATTAACATTTTATTCTTGTTGTTGTTTATCATTGAAAGATCATATCAATGTCGGAGTAGCTCCAAAAGGTTGTTTAAAGCAAAAAAATCTATAATTATAAGGATATAGGGGTAAAATCATAGGAGAGCCCACACCCTTGGCGGCAAACCGAAAAAAGCGCCAAGCCAGAACGAAATGGCGCCAAACGAAACCAAAAATGGTGACAAGTGAATATAGCGGAACAAGGTGGATTCGTAATGAAAATATATGTAAACAATACAAAAATTAATCAAATGTATTTAAGATGAAATTAAAAAACAGCACTTACTTTATTACTGCTGATCGTTTCCGAGTGAAGGGTACAGCGTGAGAGTAAATTTAAAAAAAAAAGCCTTGAAGGCCTTATCGCTAAGCGAATGACCGTGGGAGCGCCACCATATATATTCTGTGAGGTAATGGTCGAACATACCCATTCGACATCTCCGTTCAAATCCACCCAAAACAACATTCCTTTGTTCGTATAATAACATTCTCTCATTACATTTAGAACATTCATAATTCGAAAAAATCAATTCTTCCTTCATACACCATCCAAACAATTTTTTCTTACATTTAACATTCAACAAAGTAAAAAATTCGAAGGTATATTCACTCACACACGTGCCGTACTTCTAGCCCAGTGCCCAACAACCAAATGAAAAAATTCAAAGTGCCCAACGACAAAATATGAAAATTCCAGAAATAGTTAGGTTTACCATATCTAAAGTATCAAAGTAGGGTTACCCAGATGGCGCAATTATCGACAACCAAAATAGTTCGCGCCGAGGGTGTGGTTCTCCTAGGACTGAAACAGATCGGGTTCTAAGTCTCGGTTACTAAGTCCAAAACAATCCAGAATGTGATCTGATAAAAATGGATGACCAGAACAGTTCTTAAATGTGAGGTGGATTTCTCTACCTTTATCAAAGTAAATGCATCTACGGTGGCCGCTTGTGAATCTAGCCAGAGCTGTCCGGGAACGAAGGTCACATTTATTTCTAGCAGAGTCAGGGATTTTCCCGTGTACCATTGGTGCATAGGTGTAATAAGCCTTACTAAATTGAGTTTGGATCATTCATTTGCGCATAGTTCTTGATAATTAAGCGAAGAGCTAGTGGCTGGTTCATTCTTATTGCCCTCTTAGGCCGTTTTATTAGTGATCTCAGTGCTACTAATGTTAGCATGAGATGAGATCCATTGGAATTGGACGCCGTGGGTCTGAGAGACCTTACTCAGTTTTAGAAGAATTAAAGTTTTCGGGATGATTTATATGTTATACTGTATTTTAAGTCATAATTTACTTAGGAATTATGTTTATTTCTGTTTCTTTCAAGCCAGCTTTTCTCAAACAATTGTGAGCGAGTGTATCTGAAAGTCGAAACCAAGGGATTTAAAAAACTACAAATTTACTGAAAAGAGGAAAACAAAATACATTCTGACATAATAAAATGTATAATATACACATTTACACTGAAATGATATACCTTTAAATGTATTAGTATTACATAATGTATATGAAAATCAATTTATCAGTGTTATGTCAAGAAAACGATTTTATTAATTACTAGCGGCTCTAACTGGCTTGTCATTTACAAAAATAAATTTCATACTTATTTCGGTAATTTGTACGGTTTATAATAAAAATCAAAATTTAGCCTTACACCTAAGTGCATTATTATTGCATTCAATATATTGTTATAGTATGAAGGAGAGCGTGGTGAAAATTCTGATTGAAAACTGGGTAGCAAGTATTGAAAGTTTGCGAAGCACTATTCTAAACTATTTATATCTCTCTGAAGGGAGTATTCCAAAATTTAAACATTTGATTTAACTATATCTCTCTATTCAAGTTTAACTAAGAGTGACGTACCTAAAATGGCTGACAAAGCTCAAATTGTTTTTTTAGGTATCCCACAATATATATATATATATTTATATTATTTCCGCATGTAAATTGAAATCATATGTATGTTCTAGTTTCATTTTCCTAATGTTTATTTAAAGTTGTTTTGTTAACATTGAAATATAATTATTTATGCTTTTTAATGTAATAATAATTATTTATACTGTTGTTTGAAGACCCGTAATATATTGTCGAAAACTTTTCATTAGGTAGATTATGAATAATTTAAACGAGGAATCAAAATGTATGTCTTATATTATTTTTATGACCTTTGAATAGTGATAAAATATTAAATGTGATGACATTACATATTAATTGTTTTTTATGAATAAATTTAGAAATATTACTCTGCACATATTAATTACTATATCTCTGATTTTTAATAAAATATTTTTTCCAGATCAATCACAATAATTTAATATTGAATTATTGCGAATTATGGGTGCAAGTAAATTTATCTTCAAACAACACATTGAAGCCATTAGAGGAAATGCAATCAACGCTATGATTTAAATAACCTCTAATATGTTGTAACCAAAATAACTAAAACAATACATGCATCCTAACTAATATTATAAACGCGAGAGTTTGCATGTGTGTATGTATGATTGTGTTCCTCTTTTTCTCAAAAACAACTGAACAAATTTTAATGAAACTTTACAATAATATAGCTTATACATCAGAATATCACATAGGGTATAATTTATAAAGGTATTGTGTGAAATCTCCAAAATATAACGATATTTCTCAGCTAGGTAGGAAAAAATTCTGCTATATGCAAAAAAGCCCACGACAGAATAGAGCTATCTTTTATGTGCAAAGAAAAACTTTCCCTTTTTGGTTTTTCTACGCCATGCACTAGCTTCTAATTTACTGCTTTGATCAGCGTAATCAATATATTTTTTTTTCAGAATAAAACGAGATTTCGAAGGGAGAGGCTGTGTTAAGTCTGTCTTTATTTGAATAGTTACTATTGATTTTTTATCATGTGTAAGCCATTATCGCCAAAATAGTGAGCCATAAATACAATAAATATTGCTTATTTATTTCTAAAAAACAAGTTTTTCCTTCTTTTTTTATGATTTTATAATGCACATTTCGAAGTAACAAATTTATCCTTATTTCAAAGTAAATACTTTTATCACTGCTAGTATTTAAAATAGATAAACATTGTCTATCACACTACATCATTTTGAAAAATGTGCATACTTTTTTGTGGTTAGTAGATAATTATAACGCTATAATTTTAATTGAATAGGCAGGTATTGCATTTTTAAGTATAAAAATAATAATAACTACTGTACTGTAATTTTTGGTAGAAAATGTACCTACTAAGAATTATGCCGCGAAAACGTTAAGTCTAATTATTTCCTAAGCTCTAATAAAGCTCAAACTATGAAAATAGTTAGACAGATGCTAAGTTGACTCTATCGCCAACATTTCGCTATGTTTCTTTTGAATCACCATTATAATTTAAGGAACGGCGTTCCTTGCGAATATTACAATTTGTGACGGGTTCATCGCGATTTCTACTAGAACACTTTTTGGGTTTCTTTGAGACCAAGATGGATATTATTTCCAACCAACTCAAGAAGTGACACGTGAAATATGCAAATTAAGAATCTTATAAATATTAGAAGTTTTGCGTACGCGGGATGGCTACGGGAAGTGAATATATGATGTCTATGTTTGCAAGTGTTAAAACTTAAGTGAGAGGAAATGCTGCATTCAAGATTTAATCTATCCGTGCCAATGCGTTCAAGATAAAGGTGGATACCATTCCCCATGAGTTAAAGCCATGTCAGTTAGGATTCAAGCGAATTGCTGCTTACCCAAGATAGAGCAGTAAGAACATTTAATTAAACTACTAGGAACTGTGCACTTATGGAGATTAGGATTAGTCGGTAAAGTTAGACATAGTGGTCAGTGACGCGATTATTTGGTAATACGTATTGTGTATCTCATCAACGCAGATTCACTTGGTTTGAATATTAAATATAGTATTATTTTTTTGTTTAAGTTAATATCTTAAGAGTACACAGTACCCTAAAAATTTCATTTTTACCGAAAAAATTTTTTTGCATGTTTTGGTGGCCCATATCATTGAGATGCTTGCCACGAAATAGCAGATCTGTTAGCAAATTAGATTTTAAGATATTTGAAGTTTTATGAGCTATGGTTTTGGTTTCGGTTTCCTTTTAAATCATTTTTTTACACTTAAGTTGAATTAATTAAAAATATTTTTGAGTTTTTAGTTTGAAATAGTTATTAATTCCAATTTTCATTACTAAAATCATTTCTACTTGATTATGTTTTGAGTTTTTTGAGTTCTCATAATTAATTAATAAAGATTAATTTCATGGCCAATTTTTGCTTTAAAAATAGTTTATATAAATTAAAAGCTTTATCGTTAATTTTTTCCTGTAGAGAAAATGCCATGGCAAATGCGTTCTGGGTTTCTGTGAGAAACAATTCTTCGAAGAGATGGAACAATACTGAAAATGATGTACCTAAAAATCAGTCCTCAGCTGATTCTGCAATTAGACTTCCGAATACAAGTATTCCGAATTCAAATGCTGCAGATATAACTGAATATTTCTTTGATGTACCAAACTACATTATACTAAACGTATTGTAGTACTATATTTTAGTATTTTAAAGTCGTACGACAAGAGCTAAAACTTCCTAAACTGCCCCAATTTAAAATTGAAAAAAATTAAATTTTATGAGCAAACCTGAACATTTTTAGCTTAACTTAGTATCATTATTATTTTGTACATAAATGCTTCGTGTTTCAAAACTTTTGTGAAATATTAGGTTAAGATAAAGCTGAATAAACTGACGTCTTAACAAATGCTATCAATATTATGCAAAAATATATTTTGAATTAAAAATATAATTTTCAGTCATATTTAATAAAAATAGAGTTTTAATGTAGAACATACATTGGAAAATAACATATTAAAAAATTAGAGTTTTACGGGCATTATAAGTTTTTGTTTTATGACTTTACAAACTTTAAATGCGTTTTTCTCAGACTTTTAATTTTGAAGGTATAAGTGTTTTCTAATCCCTAAGGCTTTTTTCCTGTTGAAGATAGAGCCTTGAATTTTTTTGTTCTATAAAAGTTAGTATGGATTTAGGGCTGAGAACTCTAGTTATTTTTCTAAAAAATGCTAAAGTTGATATTTTAAAAATTTTCGTGTTTTTTCCAGGTTTTTCTAGAAAAATAATTATTAAAAATCAACAAGGGAATACATTTTCAAATCCATACTAAATATTGTTTGTAATAATCTAAGAATCATAAATAACTTAAAATTACTAAAAAAATTAAAAATTCAGTATTTTATAAGAGTTTAAAAAAACTTTCAAAAATTCCTAATTTTTTAAAATTGTAAAATAATTGCTAGTCAAACTGACTTTTTTTTTACAGAATCAGCTTAATAATATAATATAAATATAAAAAAAAAATCAATTATTTTTACTGTAACTGTCTCCAAAAATTTTTTTTTTTTGAAAAAGGGTACCGTGTAGTCTTAATAAAGATATATTAAGATTATGGTAGCGTCTGGTTTACTGCACTGGTATTACACTTCGAGATATAAATTATTTACGCTTTTTTAGCATCCATTACACATAATCTATAACAATGTGTTACTTTTGCTGAACAGAGATAGTTTAGGAAGGTGTGTTTTCAAAAATCGGTCCACAAGAGAGTTATGGGGAGTTATAAATAAAAAAAAATCATTTTTATTAACTATTAGATCCACAGACTTAAAATTTAATAAACATGTTTTTTTTTTTTGTTCAGCTGAGATATGCAAAAATCTTTTTTCTCCTTTAATTTGTAATTTACGTAAGATTAACGTATTAAAAACTTCTTTATCCTTCAATCTGCATCGTTTAATTTTTCAATTCGCTCGTGCGAAGAACGGATATACCAGCTAGTATTATATAAAATGGAGTGCAATGCTGAAAGGAACAACTTAGATACTCAGCTTTTCTTTCACTACTTATTTTTACAATGCCTATATTCTCATGCAATGTTAAAAAGGGACAGACATAGGCAGTAATGAAGATAAATCACGTTAATTTTCTTCCATGAATAACGATAAGGAACCATTTGTTCTTTTAACAAAGGTAACACATGAATAGCTTCAAAAGTACAGCAGTCCCGACACTCTCAAAAGCCTGAATATTTTTTCAACAAGACATTTTTTCGCACATTAATCGTTAACGATGGATAATGTTTCTTAAAAAGGCTCAAGAGCGGCTCAATTAGTAAAGCTACCCATTTGTCTAAACAAAACACTTGACTTCATACACTAATCGGAAGGATTGCTCTCACGCATCAGTAAACTTTCCATTTTCAAAAAAAAATATTGTAACACTGATTCTGAAAGAGTAATATACCATAACTCTTCGAGAATTCAAGTAGTAAATACTGACAATACATTTATATATGTATGCAATGAGAAAAAAATGTAAAGCAAAACTTGATGTAAATACTTAATTTAGAGCAGATTATTTTCTTTTTTAAATTTGTTCATTCCTGATATTATTTTCCTTCAAGAGAGGCAATATTAATTGTATTGCTTCTTATCCCTCCTGGTGTAGGAAAGCTTACACTGGTACAAAAGACCTCGTCGCACAAGCATTTTAAGTTAATTGTATTTAAATAATGACCAATCTTTCAAACACTGACAATAAAAAAATATTGCTACATGGGCAACATTATTTTTTAATGTTTATTTAAAATACACAATTTTTTTTTAAAAAAAAAGAAAGAGAAATTAAGTGAATGCTATATATTATTCCCAATAAGGCTAAAATGGACATAATCTTTTATTGAAAGTGATATTATGAAAAAAAACTTTAAAAGAAATGTTGGAATGTACAAGGAATTGAGATACTTTACATTCAATAAAAATTACACATTAAGCATAATTTATACTTCTACACTACTGGATTTTTGCATTGAAAAAATTATTTCATTCATAAACAATTATTTTAAGGAAACACGGTTAATTTATTTCAATTTCTTTGACAGTCAAGGAATAATGCATTACTAAATCCAAAGAACTATACTTGAAAATAATATTAAAATATACATAAGTATTGTATTTTTACATTCATGTTTGATACATCAAATGAATACAATGTCTTACACAAGAAGCATACTGAGTTTTTAATGCATTATAATATAATATATTATAATGCACTCAATCAAGTAATTAAGTTTTAGTCTGGAATTTTTGTTTAGTCTTGCTCTTAAATTGAGGCAAATACAGCATGCAATAAATTCATATAAAAATAAATAGAACTGTACTCTCGTTTTAAGTAAAAGATTTTTCTCGCATTGATTCCAGATTTTTTTCTTCATTTTAATGTATCTGTGTTTCTCCTTAATGTTTTTAAAAATTTCAAGACCCGAAGACCCGAAGCAAGCTTGGTACTCATTTATCGACCCAATGTATCGGGGATGAAAGGCAGAGTCGACATTGCGCAGCCCGTTAATAGAACCCCAGACCTGTAGTGTGGAAGCACTATACACTACCATTCGATCCTTTTCGGTGAAAATAAAATTTAATGTTAGAATCTTATATAAATCCCTAATGAATGAGGGAGTCCAAACTTTTTTTTTTCATGTAAACTGTTTAGACGGAAATGGTTAATTATGAACATTTCACAAGTTACATACATTAAAATTAACCGTAATGGTTTACATAAATTTTTAAGGGTGCAAAAGGTGTATTTCGGCTGCACGAATTAATTTTAAAAGGAATACGGTTACGAAAAAGTAGTACAAATCTATCTAAAGTAGTGTTAGTTACCTTACATATTGTCAAACACAACAATGTATTGGAAGCCAATTCCACAATTCGTTGTTATAAAAATGTATGGAAAATTACAAGATTTATTTTTGCATTTGTAAGTTATATATATATAATTTTTCCTGGGAACTTTAAAAGCTAGAGCGGCATCCATCAAAACCGCGGTTCTCTCTCTGTTTTTCCAGATCGCCCCTGACTAAGCCGGCTCTGCCACAGTAAGTGAAAATGCCGGATTTTGTTTGTCAAGATCATTTTATAGCAGACTGCATTTTTATGTATTTTAGATGGTCGTTTTATATTTTCTACATCAATATCTTAATGTCTGAATTTAAAATTACATAAAATTCTTGACATTCGCATCAATGACCATGATAATTTTTATTAGTATATGAATGTGTCATCAAACGATTACATGACTAATATTAATATATTATTTTAACCATTTAATTAATATTAAGTATAACATAACGCACACAAATTTTCTGAACTTTAAAATAAATATTTCGAAAACTACTTCAGATATACTCAAAATTTTTCATTCCTACGCTTAAACTTCTCAGTTTTGCTTCTATGTAAGAATTTATATTGTAATTGTATATTCATCAATTTTTTTAGTATATTTTTTGCACTTAGCATGCAGTTTTCAACTGAATTGTATGAAATCTTCGAAATATATTAAAAGATACCAAAGAAGCTATATAATAAAATTTGAAATTTTTATTATACTCAAACAATTGCTAAAACTTATGGTAAATAATTTTTAACTGCGCGATGCATTTTTTTTTGCAAAATTTCAAATGGAATTTTTAACATAAAATTTCTAGCTTTATACGGTCGATATTTCAAAAAATATCCAGATTTTAATTACTTATTCAGTCAGCCTTTAAAAAAGATAAATGTTGAGAGGTATTTTGCATAAATAGATATTTTTCAACAATAATTCGAATGTTTTTGAATACGTCGAATTTAAAATTGATTTTGATGTTTATTTATATGCATAAATGTCTACTGTAAATGTTTCCGTATATTTTTGATTACCATTTATTCAAACATTCAAGTTATAAACAAATGTGTGAAAATCTTCATTCATGTTGTCTTTGATGTAAACTGAAGTTCAAGCACTTAAAATTCAAATATAATTCGGTGTATTTTAACAATATATAACTAGGCACTGTACTTAAACTTCCCTGGACATTTGGGCTTTGAAATGTAAAAAAAAAAAACTAATAAATCTTAATTAGTTTTTTTCGTTATTATTTTTATCAAAGTGTAAGAAAATGTTTCAAATGATTTAATGAAGTTTAAATTTATTCATTTTTAGTGGTTGGAAAATAGAAAAGGTTTCAAATTTTAAAGATTTTGATGGTTTATTAATTTTTTTGGTATCTTATAATAAAATAATCATGTTTCAAAAACTGAAAGCTTTGATTAAAATAAGAAAAATGATGCGAAAGAATATACTTAAAAAAAGATAATTTGTCTAACTATATAAAATAGCAGATTGCACTGACACGCCCCAACTTTTGTTACAGTTTCAAATTAATATGAAACCAAAAGGGAATTGTAACATATTTTACTTATGCGTTGGGACTTTTCAAATCTTTTAAAATACGAGGTAACAAATAAACACTTCCTGGGGTCTAAAGAAATCCCCCCCGGTTTTTTACGATTGCCCCAAGGTCAAAACACGGGGTTTCCTGCGAGCCATAAAACTTCCTATCAGTGTCCTGCTGTGTTGTTTCCACCGTCCCCAATTAACTTTCAAGATGTTAAACCTTTAAAAGGGGGAAAGGATTTCAGAAAAGTGCGGCTAATCCGCTTTTGAAAACGTTACTTGAAGGCAGAAAAATCCGTGCAGTGCATTTTCGAAGCATAATTACACTGACGGAATTTTCCGTGCTATCCACTTAGAGGGTTAAAGATAAAAATAAATCATGTCTTAAAGCGATATAAGAGTCGAGATTTCCATCCATAAGATTAGACATCAGAGAGACCTTACTCAATAAAGGAAACATAACTAACAAATTTCAAGTTTATAGGCCTGCTAATTTAAAATGGGGGAGGTTTTTGAATTTTAATTAACATTCGCATTGAATTGATTCCGTAATGAACTATTTGACTTCCTGCGGATGCATACAACAAATAGATAATTTTATTTTTAGTTTCATTCTGTGGTAAACCCGACCATGGGTACCGAATTGAATATGGCAACCCCTTACAATAGTTTTGAGAGTCTGTCCTAGCAGTCAGTTCACAAAATGTAAACACACTAAGACGGTGTGTGATGAACATCACATTAAATAAATAAGAATGAGAAATGCTTCTTTCAGTACACAATACCCAATATATATTCAAAATCACCTTTCCCAATCCAAAGTTTAAAGCTATTTATTTTTTTTAAAAATGAAACATATTTCGAGCTAAATCTGAATTTTAATTTAGCAGTAGTCTTTTCACTTCCTGAAAATTTCTTTTTTTTAATGAGTAAGGCGAAATGATGAACTTTTTTTTAAACATAGTTCATGATCGAGTATTACTATAAACGACAGCAGGAACATTTTGCTGTCACTAATACTTAAATAGCATACACATGTGAGAACCCCACTGGATTCCAACCTGAACACTAAGATTAACTTAAGGCAAAGAATGACTAGACGCCATTTGTATAATAACAAATTCTATCTATTCAATAGATTCAATTAGAAACCTTCTAATTACAAATATTGAACAATATGTCTACGTCTACCTTTACTACTAAATTAAATTATAAAATATGAAATTAATCAAGTACTAAGCTCAATATCGAACGGGTTTACCGGAATAGGAGATCCGAGAGACAACGCAATTAGAATTACTATTCTTCATTAACCTTACACTAACTTTACTATATATTAACTCTTGTGATCAAATGAACTAAGGATAAAATATCACCTGGCTCTTATGTCGTTCTCTCCAGGTAGATCAATGCTTCTAATGCTACTTCGCTTAATAATGACAGCAATACTCTAATCACGCAATCCATTTGAATCCTCTTAACTTCGTCACTACTTCTCTTGGCTCAATCGCCTTCTATCTGCTAACTTACAACGCTCTTCTTAAATACCTTAATTCATTTGCATGTTCCATTTTCTTCTTTTAGAGCTGGTTGGAAATATACACGAATTTCCAATCCCCAAAGACGCCTAAGAGTATTAGTGGAAAAGTGCCGTATAGATTCATCACACACAGTATTCATATTAGGAATATCTAGTCACAAATAATAAAACGTTGTAATAATAATAATAAGTTAATTAACTATATTGAGATTAATTGGCATTTCTTAAAATATTTTTTTTCATTATAGTTGCTTTCTTTCTCGGACATAAGACTTTCCTTCATAAAATAAGCATAAATTTAAAAAAATTTTAAATTATTTCTCAATTTATTTTGAATTATGCATATTTAAGTATCAATTTTGAGATATTAAATGTTTACGTTGAAAATTTGAGCTTACAATTTATTCTAATTAACATGTTTAAAGACTGTATGTGTTATTCACACAATAGGTAATTATTACGTACATAGAAGTTTTAAATAGTCTGTAGTATATCAGCTGCCCTCAGTATTTGAATGTTTGAGGTTAAGGTAGTTCAGTGGCGTTTATCATTTAAAAATATTGTTGTAGGATCACAATATTTTAACTCATTTATAGACATTTGATTTTTCATTACCAGCAACATCTATATTTTTATACACAGACTACATCAGCTACTGAAACGTGTTGTGCTGATTTTGAAGTAGACAAACAAGCAACGATACTCTAGTGGTTATTGTCAGGAACTTTTTGCCGGCGTGTCATAGGTTCGAGTCCTGGTGCCCCTTAAGACCTTCCGTATGAAAGAGGCTGATGAACGTTGGATATGTCTTGCTCAGGCCTTTCGTTGGCGTGGTACGGTAGTTAGGAGTTTAGGGGAATGTCGTGACCGTCACATAGTCGAGATTCAAAATTACGAAGTACGTTACCAATAATTCTCATTCTGCCGAATAGTGCTCTCATTTTTTCAGAAATAACTATAATTACTAGTAATTACATTTTCATTTTATAGTCGATATTTCTAAGTCAAATATATGTTATGAGAGTTTTTTTTTGTGTTGCTTCTTTATATGCGGAAAAAATATTAAATCATATCATCAATTACAATTAATATTATCATTAACTGAGTACGTATGCTATTTGTTGTTATGGAAGTTAATATTGTAAATCATCATTATTTCAGTTGGAGTATTTGTAATTATTTTAAACATAATTGTGATTCCAAGTACTTATAAAATTTTTATGCACTTTTACGTATATTTTACTGCCTTATTATATTTTTTCTTCGAGATAATTTGTAATTGTATAGTTTATCTGCGAAAGTATTTTTGTTGCATGTCCCAGATACTAAACTTTTTAATTCCAGTTTAATATACTAAAATTTGAAAAGAAAACAAATAAAAATAACTATTATAGCACTAATTTATATCCACTTTTATTCCTAAAACCAGGTTGTTACATTATTTAAACCTTAAAATAAATACTCTTAATATTAACTTTTTTTAATTTTAATTTATTATTAAACTTATCGCGATTAACATTATTTTTTAAAATTTTTTTTATAGAAATGTATTAATTTAAAGCATTGTAAGATTAAATTATTAGAGTAAACAATTTAAATGTGAAAGTCAATATTAAATTATACAATTCACGCTTCAAAAACTCTAAAAAGAGAAGTAATACTAAATGTATATTTATCGATTGCTTTTAATTTTGAGATTTTTATATCATTTTTTGTCTTTAAATCATCCCTTTAATTCAAAAATTAAAATGAAAATATATTTTACGATGCATTACTTTCACAAGGGTTTTTTTTTCCGCCAATCAAATGGAAAGCATTTTTAAAAACTAAATACAAATGAAAATCTGAAAAATTCGAGTAGTAAGTAGAACATTCCTATTACTACATGTTAAAAAGTAAATATTTGTACTACTTCAGAAATTGAATTTTTTTTATTCTACAGATGCACAGGATAAAACATGGAGAGTAATTTAATTTTATATCAAACACAAAGCATTCATACATATCTTCAGAATTACCCTACGTATAAAGTATCTACGAATTCGACTAGAAAACACTGTCACAGAAATTTGCAATCCTTCTCTAAAACCGAAATAATCCAGGCTTTTTCACAAATCAGGATGGTAAAAGTATTCGGAACATTTGATCTGCGATGTTTTATTCAATGTGCATTTACAGTACGAAATAGACTTCCTTTTTTATATTGATACAATGCATCCAAAAAGCATTAACACGTCATAAATATTTAAAGAAACTTTTCATTGGATTGGAAGATTCAGAATCCTATTTTGTTTACCCAAAAGCTCGAATTCTAAAGAATAAGATCTTTTTTTCTTAAAAAAAGAGTTGGCATTTTAGAATGCTTGTCCGAAAGATATGTCATATATTATTACGATGCGTCAAAAACATATTTCGAGAAAAGCAAAGTAACTTAAAAAAGTATTTTCTCAACTTGATAAATCTAATCAAAATAAAAATTAACAAATAGTTTTAAAATAGAGAGAAACATCAGAAATATTAACAGTAACTATTTGTTATTTGACAGATTGTTGAAAAGAAATGACTTAGTGAAAGGATTTTCACGAGCATCATATTCACTATTACTATATAAGCGCGTTCTTTTCATTATTGATTAACCAAATTTACTATATAGTTTCATTGGAACCCTAAGAGTGCTGTTTTATTACGTGACATGCTTATTTATTTTTATTAAAATAAACAACTGTGTATGCACACTGAGTGGACAAACTATTATGATCACTTGACACCTCTATGTAGTTGTCGCTAGAGGCCGTGATAGTTATTAGAAGAGAATTAAGGAGTAGTGAAATAAAATAATTGCACTATTTCACTTATAAGGAAATAGAGGATGAGTGCAGCATGATTGTAGGTGCTCGAAGCGTTAAAATCAGTATCAGCAAAACGGCAATACTTGTGAAATATTTGAAAGCATTAGATTTTATTATTTATAGAGAATAGATTACCAAGCAAAGACACGAATCTCTACAACAGGCTTGTGATGATCGAAGGCTACTGAAAGTTCGCTCCAAAAGAAGAATTTTTAGAGTTTCTCAGTCCAACAAAAGAGCAACCATGGTTCAAATTGTGCAGAATCTTAACCAAAGAGTAAATGCAAACACTTCTGAACCAACTGTTCACCACACATAATGACGTTTTGGATATAATAGCCGATGATTTGCTTGAAAACATCTACTGCTGACATTGAATTAGAACAAAACGTCTCCAGTTTGCAAAAGAGCACACGGATTGGATTGTTGATGTCTGGAACAGGTTCATGTAGTAGAATTAATCGCATTTTTTCAATTAACACTTGTATAATTCTGGGTGAGTATATGGAGAAAAACCATGGACGTATGCCCCCCTTCTGCATTGTCTCAACTCTTCAAGCTGGGGGAGGTAATATCATGGTTTGGGAGATATTTCTTTGGTATTAAATGAATGCTTTTATGCGTGTCGAAAAACGTCTGAATGCTCATGGATAATTATTATTGGAGATCTGGTACATTATTTTATATTAATAAAGCATCCTGAAACAGATGAATGCTTCTAGCATAACAATAATCAAAGTTTTATAGCTGAAATTATCCCAGAGGGTTCAAAGAGCATGACAGTAATTTTATCTGTCATAATTTTAATTGTCCTGCATGATCATTCAATATCAATCCAATTCTGAATTTGAAGGATGAGATCAAACGGTGCTTCTGGCATCAGGATCCAGTACCATTCAATAGGAAGGCATATGAAAGTACAATTAATTGGATATGGTCACAAATCCGCACACCACATACCAACAACTAAAAGAGTGAATACCAGGAAAAATATATGCAGTATGCAGGTAAAATGTGGTCCAATATTGTATTGAAGAGGTGGTTATAATAGTTTTAAAAAAATTGAAGAAACACAAAAAGCACTTGGATGTGAGAACATTTTTTTTCATAAGTTTAAAAAAAAAGAAATTTGAACTGGTTTGCCCAAGATAAATAAGATTTGATCAATAATTAAGTTAATTTGATCAATCTTAGGCCAAAAAATGTCTTATCTATAACAGAAATCAAGAGATAGAAAATGGTACATTTATTTCTTTTATATTTCAGATTAAAACAAAAATGATGATTGGAAATTTAAAACAAATGCAGAGTGTGTGTTATTAGGGAATACAATTTTAATTGATCCAACTAAAAATTCATCAAAATAAAAGCAGTTTACATGTAATTGTTAATCATTAGATGATTAAGTAGAAGTAGAATCACTAAAAAAAGTTTTAAAAATATATTTAGAATGATTTTAAGTTATTGTGTGTGATGATGAAACTTATTTAAGTTTCTTCATCATTCCTAATTAGAATAAAAAATTTATGCAAATTTATATCGATAGCAACAACAAATATTAAGGAATCACAGTTGAATATTAAATTTAAACATTTCTAAACGAATGTTGAAATAAAAATTAATTAAAAACGAACACTTAAGATATTAAAAAAATATATCTATAAAGATGTTTATAACATTATACATTTTTAAATTTGAATAAATTCTAAATGTGTATACAAAATACATTGCTTTATGTTTATACAAAATGAAAAACTCGAAGGAAAATAAAATATAAATATACAATAATTTATTCTTAGTTTCTTAGTTTTCTCTCTCCCTATCTCAAATGTGTTCTTTTTCAATTAACTGTATAATCATAACAACTTGTTTGATAAAAATGGATTCTAATACGCTTTAGAAACATTATGACTTCATATTATTTAAATAAAAATAAGTATACAAAATTTACATTCGAAAAATGAGTAGTTCATGCGATCCAAAATATTTTATATATATATATATATATATATATATAAAAAAGTATTTAGTTATGGGATAAGAACATTGCATATGAATATAGAAACTTTATATAGAAAATAGAAAATGTAATATATTTACAAAATGTAATATAGAAAATATATAGAAAATGTAATTTTGTAACATATACAAAATGTAAGTTTTATATAGAAATAAATATATAGAAAATGTAATAGAAAATGTATATAGAAAATTTATAGAAAATGTAAGTTTTGTTGCATTTTCTGAATTTATATTAAATACTTTTCTAAACTTATGAAGGAATTATATGAATTTCTTCCTTTTGGGTCTTAAAGAAATAGGCTGTATTTCACACTATACAGAATTAAATTTCAACATTTACGAAGATTTAAGAATGATACAAACACGAATAATGTAAAAATATTTTAGTGAATTTTCAATCCATTCAATGTCCTACATCAATTAATCTTCATTAGTAATTTTGCTAAGAACCATTAATTATAACCAGGATACAACGATCCATTAGTCACATTTGGGGAATATATATAAAAATTAAAGCTATGAATATTATTATTTTATTCGAATTTTTTTAAAAAATATTATACTACTTTGCTTCTAACAAGGAGCTTCGCAAGTTTTAGTTTTTATTAGTTACGGAAGTTTGAACAGTTCCGTTTTATCACCTTAATGAAACAATTTTTTCCAAGAGTAATTAAGTATTCCCTTTTTCCTTGATAATAAACAAATTTAATGAGGCTATGTTGGCCATTTTGTATGTAGCGGATAACTGAATTGCACAATTATTATAGTTTAATATATTTGAATTGTGTTTCGGATTAAATTAAATGGAAGGCATATATTTAACCATAGGTCAATGTAAATGCATTTTATTTTCATAATGATTTTAAAAATACTTTTTTTAAATTCCACAATTGAGTGAACAAAACTATTGATGTCCATATGTATCAATTTTTGCAGTCTGTTTTATTAAAATTGTTAATTTGTTGTATTGTATAAACTCATTTATGATGTATATATTTTAAATCATAAAGGCTTAAGTATTTTAAAATGTTGATTATTTTCCCTACTAAAATGAGAAGGATGTATTTTCAATTTTCATAAATTAATTTATCTTGTCTGTTAAATTTCCAATATTATTTTTGTGAAGGGCATAATGAGCGATGAATATCTCTTAAAGAAAATTATGAACCTCTCTCGTGACTAAATAGATTTTTTTTCTGAATTGCTTAGTCCATATATTGCAGAGATATTTTTGAGAAGTATAAATTGTTCCTAAGAGTGTGATTTTACAAAGAAAAAAGTAGTCATATTCGGATATTTTTTTAAAGTAGATAGGCGTTTCGTTCATGGAACTAAATCTTGGTACGGCATTGAATTTTTCGATTATTTATTCTCCTCTATTTTATGAGAATTTACTGGTAAAAAAATCTCATTACTTCTAGACTTATAGCAAAATGGGTTGAAAAAGATAAAAAAATGCGTATTTTTGAACTTTTCCTTTGAAATCGTTCAGCTTTTATATCTTAGAAATCTATTCGAATTTTCATAACTTTAAGGAACTTATATTTGGTCATAAAATAAGAAAAATAAATTATAAAATTTACCTTATGATATATGGTTATGGTTTACCTTATGGTATATGTAAAATGTCTCATTGTATTTTACCATTTGCGGTTAAGTGGAAAGTTTTCAATTTTTATTTAAATTAACTTCAATTATAACGAATGAAAAAAGAGTCTTATTCTAATTACTGTGCAGTTACCGAGATAATTTTTACTTATATTTTAACTATCCCGTATGTGCTTTGATACTAAAAAAAACTAATTAGTTTTCTGGAAGACTAAATTTATTTGTTTTTCGAATAATTGAGAGTTAATTTGTTTTTAATAAAATTAAAAATGAAACCTATTTGACTTGAATAAATATGTAAAGTATTTAGAAAAAGAACAATACATTGCACCATATAAATATTTCATTAGAATTCTTTTTAATTTCGGATGAATTTTGGAGAAAATTTTATAAAACTAAATGTCGTATTTAATGTATTCTCCATAAGAGTTCTTTAACCCCTTTTTTGCCGATTAAAATTGTACGTTGCATTCTCCAGTGCCACCGTTTTTTTCCACTTAGGTTAGTGTATGTGGTTTATTGAGGGATAAAGAAAAGACAAACTCAAAGGAAGTTCATTAAAAATGTAGATGGTTAAAATATCTTTAATCTCAGAGTTATATATATATATATATATATATATATTACATAGTTTTACTTCATTTATAGTTTTTTATATAATTTCTTAGGTAAAAGTCATACAGAACAATTATTTATGAGATACTAACCTGCTTAGAGTATTTAAGATTTAAACTCACAAGTAGTTTAATTTAAAATGTCAGTTATATGTATTCCTTTTGCAAAAACATGTAGTAATAAAAATATAATGTAGATAATTATATGAACTTTAAATATATATCTTACTAAGTACACTAATTTGAAATTAAATGAATGTCAACGTTTTTGTAAAATTTAAAAGTATTTTGAATCTAAAACTGTCTTGCGAGTCAATTCTATAAATATATCCTATACAAGACCACTACAACGAACAATTTTCCCTTATAAATGTTTTAAATAAATAATGTGAAATATAGGAACTTATAAATATTATAATTTCAGGAAATTAAGAAAAATGCAAGGCTGATGAGAAGTATAGCTTCAAGATCTTCAACTATAGTTATTCTTTTGAATGAAACATAATGTATAGTAATTTAGTAAAAATATATTTGCCATGCAAATAACTAATGCTGCAACATACTGGGGTTTACTCATTTGAATACATTCTACGACTGAATTTGTAATTAGAATGACGAATTCCTATGGAATATTCACTATAGATATTGTTTCGTCAATATTTGAGTGGACTGTAAAACTGGTTAAAGAATAAAAAATCCGTCTTTTTCGCAACGCTAAGCCTAGTTTATTCGTGCACCCGCTTTTGTTGGGATACAGCTAGACAATGTCTATTTTTACAAATTTTTTACAGATGGCGCTACAGAGCGCTGATGACGTAACATTCCGCCCGCCGTTGAAATGTACAATATTTCAACAAACATATTTAAAAAATATAATTTGCTATATAAAGTTTACAAATGCATAAAGGAATTAAATACAAATAAACACAGTATTCTAAAAAAAGGAAAAAAATACAATATTCAAAATTAGAAAAAATACAATATTCTAAGAATATACACTGGTGTGCAAAAATTAAGGACGAAGTCGAAAAAAATTAGCATGTCTACTGAACGAAGAGGCAGAGCGGACAGAAAGACCAATCAGGAGATTAAGTAAGGTGATGTACGGTAGCAAATGCACAGATATGCAGATAGACGTAATGGGGGAGTGTCTGAGTAATATAAAGCATGTTGTCGGTGTAAGATCAGTATTTCTGGCAAAGAGATTGCACGCCATATAGCAGTTAAAATCACACCGAGTTGCTGCCTCAGCGAGAAAATGGTAAATAATCAATCTCTTATACGACATCTGGATGCTTTTTACCCGAGGTCGAATCATTGGGAAGTTGAAGGAAGGCCGCAATGTGACAAGTGTGGCTGCAGAGTTCGGAATTGCTCACAGCATCGTTTCACGACTTTGGAGACAATTTCAAACTACAGGAACAGCTTTCCGGCGGTTCAGTAGTGGTCGTCCACGAGGAACCACACCCGCAGATGACCGGTACATTGTCTTACAGGCCAGAAGAAACAGGCGGCAGACAGCGGAAGAAATCGCTAGACACACGACACAGGCGACTGGACGACCGATATCGCGTTTTACCGTGGCCAGAAGACTGAACGGTGGTGGTCTGTTTGCACGACGCCCTGTACGGTGTGTACCTTTAACACCTGCCCATAGAAGAAGGCGTTCTCTGTGGTGCCGGGAACACCGGAATTGGAGAGACAATGAATGGGGACGAGTACTCTTTACAGATGAGAGCAGATTCAGTTTGAGTAGCGATTCTCATCGCATACTCATCTGGAGAGAGCGGGAAGACGCAATCATCCCTCGAACATCATTGAAAGGGATAGGTATGGAGGTCGCGGTGTTCTCGTTTGGGGAGGCTTCATGCTTGGTAGTCGTACAGACCTTCACATCTTCGACGCAGGTTCAGTCAATAGGACCCGTTATTGTAACGAGATTCTTCTTCCATATGTGCGTCTTTTTAGAGGCGCTATGGGTCTGCAGTTCCTTTTCATGGACGACAATGCACCATGTCATCGCACAGTAGTTGTCGAACAGCTCTTAGAGAGTGAGGATATTGAACGTATTGATTGGCCGGCACGATCTCCGGATCTCAATACCCTCGAGCATGTATGGGATTTTCTAGGCAGACGCATAGCAGCTCGTACCTTACCACCAGTAATGATTCGGGAGCTTCGATTGGCGCTGGAAGACGAATGGGCAGCAATGCCTCAACAACTCATTGACATCCTCATTCTCAGCATGTGCAGACGCTGTGAAACCTGCCTAGCAGTCAGGGAAGATCATATCTCCTACTAAAGACCGGATGTTTCTTGCTGGACACCCATCACAGGGATGTTTCGGCCTTCAGTCGCTTTGCGCTCCATGCTACTTTTTCAATCAAGCTTCTTTTTATCCCTCTGATTTCTCTTTTAGTAAGTGTTGCTTACATTACACATGTCCTTACGTATTGGGGATCTTACGGTATTAAATGTGTTGATTTGGAAAGCTTTTGTACAAAGTTATATTAAAAAAACCGTCTCGTCCTTAATTTTTGCACACCAGTGTAATATACTTCACATTACAATTTAATTTACATTATTATTTTCTATTGGTAAGATACATATTGTTGAGATAAAACGTGTGAGAACCCCCGTGGCAGTTTTTAGTTTAACGAATCTGACTTTACCGTCAGTTCCATAAATAACCTCCAAGATTCTTGCCATTGCCCATTTGCAGGGAGGCAAATCATTTTCCTTTAAAAGCACTAAACCTCCTACGGCAACATTATTTTTCTCGAACTGCCACTTGTTTCTGTGCTGTAAATGATTAAGATAATCGTTTTTCCAGCGTTTCCAAATAGTTTGTACACACTTTGTTGTATACTGCCACCTAGATAGTCTATTATCTGAAATATCTAAAATTGCGGGCTCAGGTATTACACTGATAGGTCGACCAATTATAAAGTGTCCAGGAGTTAAAACTTCATATTCATTGATATTATCTGACAATTGTACTAATGGACGTGAATTAAGTATACCTTCAATTTGAATTATTATTGTCTCGAATTCTTCGAAAGTTATTTTACTATTAACTAAAGTTCTATAGAGATGGTGTTTGAATGATTTTACCCCTGCCTCTCACAAAACCCCGAAATTAGGAGAACGAGGTGGGATAAATTTCCACTGGATAGCTTCTGAAGCAAAATAATTTGCTAATGTCTCGTTTTTGTTACAAATTAATTTTATGAAACGATTTAATTCTGCAGCTGCGCCTTTAAAATTAGTTGCGTTATCGGACATTAATGTAGAAATGCGGCCTCTACGGGCACATAGCCTCTTTATAGCTGCAATAAATGCCTCAGTTGCTAAATCAGTCACTGCCTCTAAATGAATAGCCTTTGTAGCCAAGCATACAAAAATCGTAACATAAACCTTTGAAAATATCTTCTTTCTCTGGTTTTTAAATTTTATTTGAAAAGGTCCGCAGAAATCCACACCAGAGTTTAAAAATGGCGCACTTGGAGTCACTCTCTCTGATGGTAGATTTCCCATTAATTGATCTACCCCAGTAGGCTTCTGACTAAAGCATTCAATGCAATCATGAACTGTTTTTCGTGCAAAACCCTTGCCATTAATGGGCCAAAACTGCATTCTAATTTGATGTACTAAACCCTGAGCACCAATTTGAAAAATCTTCTTATGCATATGCTCAAAAAGTAATTTAGTAAATTTATGTTTACTAGGTATAATTATTTGATGTTGTGCTTCAAATGGTAAATCAGCATTACTAAACCTTCCACCCACTCTGAGTAAAGAATTCTCATCTAAGAAAGGATCTAAAGCCTTTAACTTATATGTTTTTGAAACACCTTTACCTTTTTTCAAGGCATCGATTTCTGCTTTAAACTCACTTAATTGTGCTATTTTAGCTAAAAATTCCGTACTCCTCTTTATCCCATCTGCAGTTAGATACTTCTCCTTATTACACGACTCCTTAGCTTTGATGTTTTTATTGAACCTAAAAATAAAGCTAAAAATTCTAATTAATTTTATGAAATTATTTGTAACATTAAAGAGTTCATCAAAAAATTTGAAGAACACTCAGTCATTGAAAGAGTCACAGCACATTTTAGTTCATCTCTGTAGGAAGGACCAGGAAAAAGCTGATTGTCCTCGTATTCATCAGTTTGTAAATATGGACCCGAGAACCACATTTTGTTCTTTAAAAGTTCATCTACATTGCAGCCTCTAGAAATTAAGTCGGCAGGATTGTTCTTGGAGCTCACATGTTTCCAATGATAGTCCTTTGAAAGTGCTTGGAACTCCGCCACCCTGTAGCTGACAAATGGTTTGAGTTTATGAGGTTCAGTCTTTATCCACGCTAAAGCAATCGTTGAGTCCGTCCACATCCAAATTTTGTGAATAGGTAATTGTAGAATTGGCACAACCTTTTTGACTAATCTCGATAGTAGTAAAGCTGCAGACAGTTCTAACCTCGGTACGGTGAGTGTTTTCAAAGGAGCCACTCTGGACGTGCTGCATAATAATCTAGTTTGAGATTTTCCAGATTCGTTGAAATATTTTATGTAGACAACAACAGCATAGGCACGTTCTGATGCATCGGAAAAGCCATGTATTTCAATCTGTATTGTTGCAGGAAGTAGAATGCACCTTGGGATTTTTAAGTTATTTACTTTCGATAATTTTTGGTAGAAGTTCATCCACTCTTCCATTGCATCTGGTGGTAGCTGTTCACTCCAATCTAATTTTATTTTCCTAAGTTCTTGGATGAATATCTTAGCCTTCGTAACAATGGGTACAATCAGGCCCAAAGGGTCATAGAGCCTTGCAATTTCTGAAAGCACGTCTGTTTTTGAGAAGTTGACTTTGTCACTATGTGACAAATCTATACGGAACTTTATCACTAACCTTCTGAGACGTCCTTTTTAGGGAAATTTAATTCCCCTACCTATTTCCAATCAGCTCCAAAGAGAGGACAGAATTCCTTGTTATGCAGATTAGATAAAGTATTTAAGTCAAACGGAAGAGTAAAGTAAAAAGCAGTAGGAGAGAGAGATTGAAGCAGAAAGGTATAATAGTGAAGTGAGATTTATTATGGAAGATTTCTAGGTGGGTAAATTAATCTCAGGAAGAGTTGAGATTCAGTGTGGTAAATATTGATTTATATTTAAAGTCTCATCAAAGCTTTATATTAGGAGTGAGATTAAAGTTAAATGTCCAATAGGAATATTATTGAATATAATTCTGGGGTCTCTTATCGTGGTAATCTCTGCGTGATCGATATTCTAATTGTTAGTTAATTGGATCATTAAGTATTTAAGTTAATTTAAAGGAAAGTCCCTTTTAAACCTCATATAACTATTTTGATATATTTGTTAATAAAAGTCTTTGATTCTATTTGGGAAAGATAACGAAATAAAGAAAGTTATTTATAAAAATGGCTACTGGCTCTTATCTGACTCAAAATCATTCTCGTTCTCAAAGTGAGATCCAAGGGGATCTTCACAACTAATCTTTACTTCGTATGTGAGACAATCCACCTTTGGATCCCATAGCATACATAATGTTTTCACTGGAGCATCCTGAAATTCCTTATCAAACACATAGGAAGATGCAGATAAATCTTTCAACAGTTCTGGGCTATTTGACACCTATTTGTGTAGCTCAAAACCACCTTTCTGTAATAGTTGAGATAATCTGGTTTGGAGTTTTTTAGCACCCTCTAATGTAGACTCTCCAGAAATAATATCATCCATATAACTATCATTACAAATCACATCTGCTGCGTCAGAAAATTCCACTTTTTCTTCATCTGCTAAGGACTTTAAGGTCCTGGTAGCTACAAATGGTGCAGAAACTGTCCCGTAGGTTACGGTAGCTAGTTTGTAAGTCTTGACTGGAGCATCTGCACTAGTCTTCCACATAATTCGTTGTAAATCCCTTTGATTAGGATCAACAAGTATCTGCCTGTACATTTTTTTAATATCTGCACTAAACGCGTACTCGTGTTTTCTAAATCTACTAACTATGGAAAAGAGATCTTGTTGAATAATTCCTCCGTTTAGTAAAATGGAGTTTAGAGAAAAACCACTTTTTGTTTTTGCACTTGCATCGAAGACAACTCTCAATGGAGTGGATGTCTTCTCTGGTTTGTATACGGAATGATGAGAAATGTAATAGTTAATCTTATCTAATATTTCATTTTTAATCTCCTCCATATGGCCTAAAAGTTCATATTCACTCATAAAATTTTTATACAAAGTTCCCATTGTATTGCTTTTGTTTAATTTTTCCAAAATACCATTTAGTCGCTTGATCGCATTCTCTTTGGAATATCCTAATAATGTTTCTGTATTTTCCTTTATGGGTAACCGAACTATAAATTTTCCCGTTTTATCTCTTTTATAGGTACTAACAAAATGTTCCTCACAATAAATTTCCTCTTCACTTTTTGTTATTTCCTTAGAATCATCTGGAAGTAATTCCAGTTCAAAGAATATCTTTACTGTTATATCTAAGCTTGGTTCACTTATTAAACAACAATTGGCTTGTTGTTCTCACTGAGGAAGGGTACCTGTGACTAAATAGCCAAATTTTGTAAAATTACATTTCCCTCCTGCAAATAATGTTGTTCTGGATTTTAAATTTAAAAAAATAGTTTACTTCCTATCAATATATCTATTTGACCTGACATATGGAAATTAGAATCAGCTAGCTCAATTGAAACTGGAATATTTAAATCCGATATAATTAATTTCGATACAGGAATCGCATCGGTAATTTTAGGTAAAAGTGAAAATTGTACATTCCGTGCAAAAGTATATTCCTAATTTGAAGCTTCAATATTTGCTGAATACTTTGATGATTGCGTAATTCCGTTAATGCCTGTTATAGATTGGTTTGCAGACCTAAATTTAAATCCCAACTTTCTTGCTATGTCTTCTCTCATAACGCATTATCTAATAATCCTCTTAACTTAATTCTATACCCATCAGCACTTTTAACGAAAATCATGAATGTATTTAATAAAACACATTTATTTCCATAAGTCAAAACCGCAACTTCTGGCTGACCTTCAAACCGAGTAGGATTCGAATTGGTCTCTATCCCCCTTTCTCCTACAGTGTGATTTTTAACTGCAGAGCGAAGCTCAGCAGAATCGTGAAGCAATGAATTATGTAATCTTTTGCAACCACTAACTGTGCATTTGTATTTAGACATGCAGGCACCAGAATGAAGTCTTAGGCAATTTATACAAAGTTTGTTATTGCTAACAAATTTCTTTCTGCACTCCACAGACATATTTTGAAATGCAATACATTTATATAGAGGATGAGAATTTCGACATAGAATAAAGGTTTAACCGTTATTTTTTTACTATTAACTACCAGCGATTTGGCTTTAGTTGACATTGCAGTATTTTTATGGATCATTCTAGTACTAGGAATGCGAGTAATGTTTTCTAACACGGAACTTCTCTTTTTTAAAATTTTCATAATAGAATCAAATGTTGGAACTTCTGCTGTTTTCAACGAAAGTTCGAATTGTTTTCTAGATTCTTTGTCAATTTTTTGAAGAATTATATTTATTAAAATTATATCTGATGGATCATTCTGCTCATATTACAAAACTTTAAGTGCTCTAATGTTTCTATTGATACAATCCATTAAAGCGCGCAGTTCTTTGGCTGATTCGCTATAAATTTTTTTATAATTAATTATCTCAAGGACATGTGAATCTATCAACTGTCGTTTGTTTTCATAACGATCTTCTAATGCTTTAAAGAGAGAATCGAAACTATCGCTAGGCGACTCCAATAGCTTTGCTTCTCCTTTTAGAGATGCTCGAAGATAGTATAGTTTTTGCGAATCATTCAATTGCTCATTGTTACTTATTAAATTAATAAATTGATTTTTGAAATTAGAAAATTCTGCTATTACACTACAAAATTCTGGCAATGGAATTTGAGGTAAGCGGATACTATTTTTACCATTGTCATTTAAATTAATGTTTACATTTTCAGAATTTTTCAAAGAATACATTAAAATATTGAGACCTACCTCTGTTGTCTCGATCCGTTGATTTATATCTTCAATGTCCAGCTGAATGATTTCCAAGCTTTCGAAAGTTTCTATTTCACAATAATCATCTGCTATTTTATCTAGATTTATCTGTAATTGCTCAATTTTTTTGAGTTTAATTTCGATTTCAGTGACACTACTAGTATTCTTTGACACTGTCTTCTCCGAGGTAAAAGCCTCTAACCTAGTTAAAGTTCCTTTGATTGAATCTTTTAAACGATTCAATTTCTCTTCAGTAGCTACGTTGAAGTTATTTTTATTTTCCGATTTTTTACCCATTTTCTTTGGCTTCGTAGGACCAATGATTCGTCAATATTTGAGTGGACTGTAAAACTGATTAAAGAATAAAAAATCAGCCTTTTTTGCAACGCTAAGCCTACTTTATTCGTGCACCCGCTTTTGCTGGGGTACAGCTATATAATGTCTACTTTTACAAATTTTTTACTGATGGCGCTACAGTGCGCTGATGACGTAACAAATATAATGATACTTGTATAAATATTAGCTGTACTTAACAGCTGCATAACATACCACTGAAATTAATTAAGCAATTCGAATGCATTATAATAGCATACATTATAATGCATTATTATATAGTGAAAGAATATCATTTTAACTCTTTAATTAAATGAAGCACATAGTAATTTGATCGAATTATCATGTTTTCCGTATAGTCCTGTACTTTCCTCTGAGAAATATAAAAACTGTATTTGATAATAAAGATGTTTGTGCATTCTGAGACTGAAAAATTGAAAAGAAATAAATTGTAAATTCAGTCATGTATAAATAGTGTAGTATCACTTTAAATAATGTATTTTAAATTCTATATAAATATTAAACGTTATCATTAGTTTTTCTATACATAAATAGGAAAAACTTTGTAATATTTATTTCTTGAATTGAATATACAGTCTCCTGGATCTTATAAACAAAATATTTGAACTATTTTAGAAGGAATAAGTACTTTAATGTTCACTTGGAAATTATCCTTTGTCATAGAGCAGCAAACTAACCAGTAGGTAAACCATCCAGTATTATATTCATCCATTCCTGCTTCATTAAGGACACATACACCATCTGGATCGTTCTAGCGATAAAGCATTCCTCCTTGTTCCAAATTACAGGATGCTTGCCCTTCATGATGTTGTCAGAGACAGGAAAAGTAATTCCTAATGAACTCAGAGCGTGCCTTTTGATAGCAGCTGGTGAGGTTTTTTTTTTCTTTCGCCTTTGCTACACGAAAACAGATTGATGTGAGTAGCTATATTCTCATCATTATTGCATATTTGTTTCTTCTGAGATGAAAATGGTAAAGAGTATTTTCCTTCTTAGTAAATGTATATATATATGTATATATATATATATATATATGTAATCCAAAATATATTAATACACAGATAGGTATAGAACCTAAAATAACTATACTAAATAGGAAGAAATAGGCACAGTAGTACAATAACAAACTACTGGCCCTAGGAACAAGGATTGCAGGTTTAAACAAGTTTTAGGGCTCGCCAAACTTCACCTGTAGTTTGTCATACTACGTACCAAGAGGAAAGGATATATATATATATATATGTATAGTGTGTATATATACTGTGCTTAGTTTAATTGGAAAGTAACTATGTAGGTGGTACTACTGTGTTCTTGCTTCTTGTGTAAACCCTTGCAATTTTACATTACTTTGTGTTGGACTATTGTATAAGTTGCATGCATCCACACTTTTTATGGATTTCATTTTTACATGTAAGTTCTTATCCTATTTATTTTTTTCTTAATATTCCTCTCTATGAGATAAACATTATTATTCTCTTTTAAGAATTTAATTTTACTTTACTCTCTGGTTTAGTAATAGGTTTAATGTTTCAAAATGGCTTTGTATTTTCTATTCGGTGGAAAATTTCTGCTGTACGGGAAAGGTGGATTCACAAGCCATTACTCCTAAATCGCTGGCCTAATTCAGCGATAGCTCTAGAACTCATAATAGGTCTTCATCTTAGTCCAAAGACTCTTTTTGCATTCGCATTTGTTATGCCTCTTGAACACCATTTTCTTTCTTATTTGGCATTGTAGGCCATACAACTTTTTTCACTTGGTATGTTATTTTATTTTACACTTTACTGTGTATACAGACACACACACACACACACACACACACACATATATATATATATACACATATATATATATATATATATATATATATATACATATATATATATATATATATATATATACATATATATATATATATATATACATACATATATATATATATATATATATATATATATATATATATACATATATATATATATATATACATATATATATATAGAGAGAGAGAGAGAGAGAGAGATATGGAAAAGGAAACTTTAAAACCCATAACCTCAATTGCAATGATCGAAAAATTAATTATTCCCCCGTCTATATAACGAGTTTCTCTATGCATATTAGATTCGGAAATGGTATACTTCTTTTATATTTATTAAAAAAAAAGTGTTCTCTTTGAAGTTTAAACAATGTATCATGTATATGAGTTTTATTTGAATTTAATATAAAACGAATAGAATACAATATTAACCTTTTAAAACAATAATCCAGTACAGAACCTTTGTTTTTAAGTCATTTTTCTTTAATAAAATAAAAGAATAAAATCAAATTATAAAGATAATCGGTGATTTTGAGTATCAATGGCGCAAATATCACCAAATTGGCGTTAACGGTGATAAAACACAGTATACGCATACAAAATATTAATATATTATCTCATTCATTTTTCATCTGTTTTTGATGTATTATGAAAAAAAGAACAATACTGATAAGAAAAGAATATATTTGTTTTGAAAATGGGATTGTAAAATTTGCCAGCGAGGATATCTTTTTGGTGTCGGTTGCATTATTTTTTTAAGTTTTTGGTGACTTAATGGCTCGTGCAAGCGAAATGAAAATATACCACAAAATCTAGTGTAGTTTTCATTAAGATAATAAAAATTGTAGTAAAAGCAATAATATAAAATATATATATAAGATTCTGATTTGAATACCATTACACAGTTTACTTTTTAAACTGCAAATTTGTATTAAATTTTATATTAATTTTGTTTAATTAAAAAAAATAAATTTTACTCTCCTTCCATAATCAAACATGTTACTTCCATTTTATTTATGTTTAAGAGTAATGTAAATGTTTGTATGGTTTGTGGCATATCTTGAATTCTGCATTTTCCCATTATTTGTTACTAAGATGTGTATTTTTATCTATTTTCCACGTATGATACACTGACGATTACCTTCAAACTCCCCCTTAAACGATTGACATACCATATAACTACTAAAGGAGACATACCGGGTGTTTCAAAAATCACGCACATCAACCATTGTGGTTGAGTTTTAAAGACAGATGTGTATTATGTAAACAAACAAAATAAAGGACAAACTAAGGTGAACGGTTACCCTTACGTTTAGGTGTCAGACATGGTAAAATCACAGTAATTGTTCAGAGTGATGTCCGTTTTCCTGAACACAGAATCGGACTATTTTTACCAAATTAATTGACACTTTACGAAGAATGTGTGAATTAATGCCCTATATTGCATGAAATATGTTACTCTTAAGTGGAGGGCCAAAGTCCTTTGGAAATGATGCCATAATCGAAAAATTGTTAAAACTTCCCCACAGCCCCGTGATGTGTTACACGTTGCGCCATCTTGCTGCAACCAAGCGTACCTTTCATCTTTTTTCAGCAAGGAAATGAATTCCTTAATGATGTTTATGTAGGCAGACGGGGAATGGATGTGAACTTCTTCAATGAACTTCTCTAAAAAGCGGTCTCCATATCTGCCACTTTCGTTTTCTCTATGAACTCTATACCCGATCGCTTCTTCTCTGCAACCGACCCTATGTCACGGAGTCATTGCACTAAAATTGGTATCGTTGATGTATTTCATTCGGTTTCATCTGTATATTTCTGCTGAAATGCATTTATCACATGGCAATAAGATTTTGTAGCGAAATAAAATTTTAGGATGGTTATTCATTGCTTTTGAGAAGACATCATTCACCTCCCGTTGTGTTCAACTGGCTACAACTAACATGTATTTTGAACCTGATGCCTGCTACATTCAAAAATTCTTATGATAGGGCCCCTGCTGCCATGTAATGACAAAAATCTCAACCAACCCCTTAGGGTTTTAAGCAACAAGGATTACCATGTGAATGTGTGTGAATTTTGAAACACCCGGTACTATGTATAGAGATAAATCCCATTGTAACCTCATGTGAATACATGGCTTATTCAGGTGTACAACCAGTGAAACCAGCGCAGAAAACATTATAAGGTATATTTTTTGCTGTAATTGAATAAAACTAAATGTTTTTGTAGTTGTCAAATTTTTGTAGCCCAAAAATTTTGTAACTTAAATTTCTGGGCTACAAAAATTTGAAAAAAAAGCAAATTAAATTTAATATTACAAATATTTGCGAAATTACTCAGAATGTTCCTTGGAACAAAGCTTTTTCAGATGCGTTACATAAGTGTATCATCTCTTTTGTTCAATTTCTTCATCACAAATAGATAAATTCATATCACAGTCAATGTTGCATTTTTGGTTTCCGGCAAATATACTCATTCAGTATTATTTTCATTAAAATCTAACGACGATGTCATATTGGCTAGAAAAAGTAAAACAATATAAATAGTTACAGAAAATCTGGAAAGCGAAATGGAATATCAACGACCATACTCCTGGCCAGTGTCAAAAGGAAACATGAAATGTGCGTCGCAACTTTAAGTTCAGAATCTCCAGAAATCTGGAATTTGCACATTTGTTAGAAAGAAAAGTCTGGTAAGAAGGGGGCGGGGGAATACGATACTTTGGCACAGACTGTATTTTATTTTACATTCATGATTATTAAGCAGTTGTGTCAGCATTTTATACTGACTAATTTAAAAATATTTGTTTAGATTTGTCACAATTATAACTGTTAGTTCTCTTGCGAGTAAAAAAATGATGTTACTTTCTTTCTAGTTTATTCACTAATATTATAAATATTCTTTATTATTGGGAAAAAAAGAGAAGGGCTCGGGACATTGAAATATTGTTTGATTCTATGCTTTATTTGAAGTCTAAAAACTGGCTTATGTGTTACAATGGCTATCCTACAATGCCCTTTAATTCTTACTATTTTCCTGTCTGATGCTTCCATTCTAGTTATAGGTAATCACACAGTTTGAAACTTAGCATTTATATATATATATATATATAATCACACAGTTTGAAACTTAGCATTTATATATATATATATATATATATATATATATATATATATATATATATATATATATATATATATATAATATATATAAAATATATATATATACATATATATATAATATATATATATATATATAATATATATATATATATATATATATATAATATATACATATATATATATATATATATATATACATATATATATAATATATATATATATATATATATATATATATATATATATATACACTATCTACTAATAAGTGTTTGTATACCCATGCAAATGAGGATATCTGCGGTCCTAATCTACGCCTTCTGTACTTAAATATCGTGTAGGAAACATTCCAGATGCCTTGAAATTCAAACCTGTGTGGTTTCGAAAAGGACGTAATTGTTGGATATTTTAGAAATGTCCGATCCTTTAAGAGCATAGTTACTGAGTTAAACATTCCAAAATCAACTGTGGCTTTTGTGGTTAAATAGTGGAATCTGAGTAGTGATTGCCGAAATGCACTTCGAAGATGCAGACCCACAAAACAGAGAAATTTGGAAAAACCACAACAAAACGACGTCCCACACACTCCAAGAGTTCTAACAAGAATCTGGAAACTGTTGTTTTGATAAATACCATCCGTAAGGATGCACATTTGCTGGGTTTCTATGGTCGTGCTTCTCCCCATAAGACTTTGATTACAAACTGCAACCAAGTTATTGGGTTGAGGTGGTGCAAGACACTTCGAAATTGAACCATAGATAAGTGGAAACATGTTTTGTGGAATGATGAATGAAAGTGAACTTTCACTAGTTAGATGGCAAAATTTGTAGAAAAACCAAGTTAAAAAAATGAAGGGAAGCCTAATTATAGCACGTTTACGATTGCATTACTCTAACACCCAATTAATCTAATAGGGCTAGCTATTGTAAAGTTGTTCAAAAGTACATAATAATACACACAATAATCCAGCATAAGTAATATTACCAAAACGTCTTTTGTCATCTTGTATAATATAATTAATTAAAACAAGCATCATGAAAACATGCACACAATTTGAATCAACTATCTATGATTTGTAGCTCTTATATGGCTAATTTTAATTAAGGTGTCATCTATAAAACAATTTTCTAAATAATAGTAAATAATCTAGTGCAACTGTATAGAAAAGTTGAAAGTAATTGACGAAAATTATAATAAAATAAATAATTGAATTTTTTAATATATATACATAAGTATATATATATATATATATATATATATATATACGTTCAAAAACTCAATTTTAAGTAAGAATTGAAATGTGTTGACATAAAAAAAATAAGTTATATTCTTTATTTTTAAATAATTTTTTTACAATATTGTTTCATTATATACATATTAGTTGTATTTAGTTTAGAAATATGGTATTGATTCAAACTTGATTTAAGAAAATGCGTTGTTATAACTTTAGTATAAAATTACGTATTATATATCACAAAATTTTAAACTATATTTGTTTAATTTATTAAAGCTTTTTAATTAATTATATTATAATATTAAAAAATTATGTTCAGAATAACCAATTTCCTTTCCAGAACTACTACACCGAAATATGACTTTTAAAATAATAAATTAAAAGTAAAAAAAAAAACTTGTTTTAAAAAGCAAGCTTTTATTTAAATACGCTAAAAAATAAAATAAACATTTCCTTTAAAACGATTTTTACTAACAACTTATAACGTCTTTACACAATTTATAATATAAAAGCTTGTCGCGAGATTTAAGTACTCGCATTTACTTAGTTTGGAAATTTTAAAAATTAAAATCAATCAGATCAATTTATTTAATTTACTTGTTGATCTACGCAGGTAAATGTCACTAAAAGATTTTATATTATAAATTATGTAATGGCGTTATAAGTTGATAGAAAAAAATTTGAAAGGAAAAGTGTATTTTGTTCTTTTTAGAACATTTAAATAAAATCATATTTTATTTTTTTATTTATTTTTTTTTTACTTTTTGGTTATTCCTGGACAGGTTTCACACTCTGCTCATCTCAATCAACGCATCATTGTTGCAAGATCGTTTATCGGGGGAGGGGGCTAAATACTGTAAGACCACAACAACATTGAACAAAGCAAAATTAATCAATATATTAAAACTTCAAATAAATAAATTTAAAAAAGAAACTTTATAAACTTAATTAATATATTTATCTTAGCTTTTTCTTTCATACTGTATTAAAGACGAAAAACACACAAAACAAAATTTAAAATCCGTAATTTTAAAACAATATTTTCAATCTTTGATTCTAAAAGAAAAAAAAACATGAACTTTTTTACTATAGAATATCGATTCATTAACACGGAATAGCGAACGGAGTGAAGTCATTCACGGTGAAAAATGTAGCATGTTCATAGAAAATATTTTGAAAGAAAAGTGTCCGCGCTGTGAACTATGTCACCCCGAGTAACTTAAAGAGTCTGAAAAACACTTATTACTCCTAAAAAAAGGTATATATATGACAGATACATTTTAGTTTTTATAAAGATTGTCATTTAGGAGTACACTGAAAAGATCATTGGTAACAAATAAACAGCTCTCCCAGAATTGAAGATTCCGTGAGCCTGGAGTGACTTTGTGCCCCATGGTACCACTTCAGGGTTATACTTTACTTTAAGTGACACAGGTTTATAGTTTACTTTTACTTTACAGGGTTTACTTAACTTTTAGTGAGATTATTTGAAAGGGAATTATTTACGTAAAGATTTATGAAATATTAATCATCAAATGATTGAAATCCTTTAATAAGTTTTTAAATTATATATACAAATATTCTAACACATTGGCTGATTATGTGTAAATTTAAATTTAAATACAATTTATAACGAAAAGAAAGTAGAGTATTAAACCAAAACATCTTTGCAATGTCATATTTCTTTATCAGTATGTAACTCATTTTCTCTCACAAAATACAAAAAAATTACTACTAACAAATTATCATCAATATTTATAAATAATTTCATTTCTCATTGTGATAAATATAATCATTAGCTATTTATCTCATAAAAATGAATCTTCTTCTCTTAGTGAAACTGTATCGTACTCAATGATTTATAGAGCCTCCTATTTATCTCAAAAGGTACCACACACAAAAAAGAAAGGAATAAAGAAATAGATAAAGAAACTATGCCATGGTCGTAATCTCGGTAGAATTTTCTTACTGGGAAACTAATTCCGGTGACCCCAGATACTAAGGATATCTTTTGTTTTTCCTGATGACATGTTAAGTTTGGACTCGTGCCAGGGAAAGGAAGAATGAGGTGGAGAAGTGAAAAGAGAAATTCCTTAATGAAAACTCGAGAAATAAGGAAAAAATAAACAGAGCTAAAATACATATTTTTCTTCTGATATTTGGTAGAAAAGAAAGGAAAAACTTACTAACTTCCATAAAAAACATTAAATTACTTCAGTGGATTTTAAAATTGTACCCAATTTTCAAATATGATAATCATTGTTTTGGATAGTGAATATTTATAAAACATCATTTGCAACTAAATATAATAATATTTCAATAATTAAATGAATGAGTGATTCTTTATTAATATTTCCCGAAAAAGCAATGCGAATTGCTATTTGTAACTGACTTTGCAATTTTAAAACATCGGTCAAGCAATGGGGACAATGTCCTTACTTCCACTCACTCACCGAACTACCACATCTCCCTCGACAGTTTTAACTTGATTCAGCTACTCTAAGCGAAGGGCTTTCTGCGACACTAGGGTTTGATGACAGGACAAACCTTCCAAAAGTTCGTTACAATAAATCAATGATTCTCAATTGATGTTGTGGTACACTTTTAAAAATTTTGAAATTTGGCACACTAACAATAAAATATGTTTAAAAGAATTGTACTAATACTAACAGTAAAATATGTTTAAAAGAATTGTACTAACACTAACAGTAAAATAGGTTTAAAAGAAATGTACTTATCTGTAATACACTACGTGAATTAGTTTATGATAATAAGTTTCAATTTTAAATAAAATAATATGTATGACAAAGACAACAAAATGTTCACTGAGTAATTATAATCAGATATTAATTATAAGAATATATTTAATGCAAAATTTGAGCTTGATGATTTTTTTTTAGTTCATTTGTATTTGTCAGTAAAAATGATAATACTACACTCGTTTCGTCATCTGCATTTAAAATTATCTATCTTTAATTTATTTTTTTCATTCTTACATTTAGTAATGCTGAAATTGGAACTTTCCCAAATAAGATGCAGATTTAGCAATATTGTTAAAGCTTTTTTTGGCTATTATGGGGAAATCATTTCTAAATTTAATCCAAAATGAATTAATTGAATCATCCGAATGTTTTTAAATTCAATCTTAACTATTACAGGGTGAAAATAGTTCTTCCTTCCGCTTCATTCAAATATAATTCATGCTACAGATCCAATAAAATATTTTGTATATCTAACTTTGAGAAGTAATAATTATACTCTCTTTTGTACTTCTGTCAAATGCCAATAACAATTTTTTGAATAGTTTATTTCTATAAAATGGCCGAATGATTCGGTTCCGAATATATATATCACAAATTTTTTAAACATAAACATAAAATAAAAGTTAATGTAAATAAAGATTATCAAATAGAATATTGTACACTTTTATGTATGAATAAATCATATGATAATATTAATTTTTCTGGTATTTTTTAAAAACACATGTCATCTTTTTCCCAATACAAAATATTACTATTAAAAAAGCTTTTAAATACAATAAAAATAGGTGGATCAATTTTTAACTATAATGTGCCTATAAAGCAAGAAAACATAACATGTAAATGTAAAGACTTTAAAGAATTCATAAACATCACAAGTATGTTGTTACTGGTGACCTCAATATTGTAAAAGACAACAATCTTTGAAACATAATGAATAAAGATACTGGATTTTGAACAATAATAAAATTATAAAAAATCAGTTATATAATGATATTGAGCAATTTATATACAAAATAGCTATTAAGTATAGTATGCCTATAGAGGCATTCACAGAATTCAAAGGTAATATTACAAAGCAGCTTAATAAATATATCTTTGGTACAGATAATAAAATATTGTTTAATAATATTAAAAATCAGATTAAAAAATTACAAAATAATTTCATTCTAATTTATGTTGATAAAGTGCCAGGTAAATTTGCCGTCATATGTAAATACTATTTTAATTTAATAATCAACAGATATTTTGATAATAATACAGCTTTTATTAAGTCATCATTTTCTGACAGAGAAATAATTAATCGAATTTTGCCTTTTCATAAACAATTAAGAATTCAAATTAATAATAGTGTTAAATTTCCACATATATTTCTTACTCCCAAATTTCATAAAGACCCAGTCAAATTTAGGACAGTTACAAATGTATTTAATACATATATAAGAAAAACCGGCAAAATTCCCCATGAGATATATATATATTACATGATACAATAAATAATCTTAAATCCACAGCTATACATAAAAACAGTAAATCTCTTATTGAAAAAATGAAAGATAAAAGATTTATTCAGTCTATAGCTTAGATTTTGAAGATCTTTTTAACTCTATTGATATTGATGATATGATTAATATACTTGTAAATTTGCATAAATATAATTTATTTAATAATGTTAATTATGATAGATTTAGTTCAGTACTTAGGTTAGTACTTAAAGAGAACTATATATTTCATAAGGGTAACTATTATCAGCAGATTAAAGGTTTGCCACAAGGTGGCCCTGCGAGCAACTGTCTTGCCAATTTATATTTACATTATTTTGAAAGTAGTTACGATAATAATTCTAAGTATTATATTTCTCGTTATATAGATGAAATAATCATTTTTGGCAAGCAAGTCAATTTTACATCTAATACTAATTTTTATCCACAATATCTTAATTTAATACAAACAAATAGTAACAACAATGAAGCAAATTTTCTTGACATACATATCAAATTAATAGATAATTGAATAGTTTCTAATATTTATGATAAAAGAGAAGATTTTAATTTCAATATAATAAAAGTTCCGCATAGGGAGAGTAATGCACATATTTCTATATTCAGAAATAATGTTATACACAAAACAATAAATTTCTAGTGTCAAAAAATCAGAAATAATAAATAACTATAAAGATTTTACTAAATATTACTTAAATCAGAAATACTCAATTCATTTTATTAATAGTTATATGAATTAAGCTACTCAAAATTATAAGGATTAAAAATTCTTAGATTAATTATAGTTTAATACTATAAATTTACAGATCTCACAGTTATAGTTACTTCCATATTCTATTATTAGTTAAAATTACTTATTATTATTTAATTCATACATAATCTAGTGTCTCTAAAGTTATGGTTTTTTTAATGCTTTTATTAATTCTTGTTTCTATTTTTTTATACTTTTGTTAAGTTCTACATTTCAGCCATTCACATGCTTTGAATCTGCATTAGGGTCCAGAATCTGGCAATAATTTATTTATTGCACTCAAATTTAGCGCGGGCTCTGCATTTTCAAGGGCAATTTTTAGGTAAGTTACCTCTATTTTATAATGGATTTAGATATTACTATCCATTACTTTCAATATGTTTTTGCTCAGTATTATTTACATAAAAGGAGAAGGTTGGCTGGGCAAAAAACATGTTCAACCCCACTTTTATATAAATTTTTTTATATATTAGCTGTCCTAAGTCAGCAATGTTTATAATACTGCATCATCCATATTATACTTCTTAATCTAGTGTCCTTCATTGCATGTTCTCTCTTTACTGTCTCTGTGTTTCTTTCGAATATGTGATTGATGTGAAAGTTGATCTCTTGTTTGTAGAGAATTAGACTATATATATATATATATATATAAATATATTAAAACAATCACAATTATCAATTGAAAAATTGAAATATATGAAACCTATAATACCAAAACACTTCAGAATATCAATGGCGAATATAAAAGAAAATATTCCATCGTTTTCAAACAAAATTAAAAATTATAAAATAAAATAAAAATTTATAAAATATCCAAGTGCAATCTCGGACTTAGGACCGATAAGTGAGGTTAAACTAGTTTGATGGCGCCAACCTTTCCCCCTATTGCAACTTGGTAAGTTAATTGGAAAATATCCAAATTTTAAAAAATTTTAAAAATTAAAATTTAAAATGTTAAAATTAAACCATTATACATTTAATTAAAAAGTTAAAATTAAATCATTATACTTGAAAAATAAAACTATTCGCCATCGCATTCTGAAATATATTACAATATTAAAGTTTAAAAACAATTTTAAAATTTAAAAACAATTTAGTGCATAATATAAGTGAACCATCAAACGCCCAAGATGATGCACCCATCTTTAAAGTAGTTGTATAGGTAGAAAAATTAAATATTTGAGATCCGAAAGTTCAAATCAAAAAAAATATTTGAGATTCGAAAGTTCAAATTAAAAAATATCTAAAGTCAAAAGTTCAAACCAAAAATCTGAAAGTTCAAGCTAAAAATCTGAAAGTTCAAGTTAAAAAATCTAAAAGTTCAAGCTAAAAATCCGAAAGTTCAAACTAAAAATCCGAAAGTTCAAACTAAAATTTCTAAAAACCGAATGTTCACATTAAAAACACAGTATATTCACAAATGAATAGAGTAAATCATTAAAAACTCACCAAAGAGTATCCCATCAAGAATACGATCCATTTCTTATAGCACGACTTTTCATTTTTAATATATCAATTACACATCATATTTTGCTCATAACATCTAACCAATGCCATGTCAATCCAAACGATTCTTGATCAAACACTAGAGTTTGACCACTTGGCATTAGATGCAAACCAGACCACATGTAAAAACTTGCTTGATTGATTGGTCAAAAATGTGTGATTGGACATAAATGTTTAATTGGTAATAAATAATTTTAAAGTGTAGTCGTGTAAATATTGTTCTAAGTGTGTGTATTAAAATGTATATTAAAATGTATCCTGTGTGTGGAATGCACAAATTCTTCACAGCTGGACCACTAACAAGCTGACTTTGTAGACCTAATGTTGTGTGGTGGATTTGTGCATTTACGAGTTTAAAAATATTTTTAAGAAATATTTCTGATGTTTATATTTTCTCAGGAAGTTGATGGGATAATCATTTTGTATGCAACGTAATATAAATTTCTGATATTTTTTGAATTTATCAATATTGTGCGTAGTTAAATTATTATTTCTCATCAGAAAATTTAAAATTGTATTTCTAAATACGGATATATGTAGACAACTATTGAAGTTTGGTATCTTTTATGACATTGAATTTAAATGCTTCCCTTTTATCATATATATTGCTATATAATTTGTAGTCAATAATAGTTAAATCCAAATCTAAAAAATTCAACTTTGTTTTTGAGTTAAAATTCGTCTGTATTAATTTACGTATTCGGATAAAAATTAATGTTAGGTTTAAATTCCTTATCATGACCTAAAACAATTAAGTCATCTATGTATCTTAATAAGAGGCAAGAGGGTTCCTTTCTTCGAATTGATTCATAATGGTCTAAATACAGGTTAGCGAGACTATTACTGGCTGGGCCACTCTGAGGCAATCCTTTGATTTGTTTATAAAGTTTGTTCTCAAAAATAATGAAGTTCTCCTGTATTACAAAACGAATAAGTGTATTGAACTTTTCAAAACTAATGTAATTATTCAAACCATATTTCTCATATGCATCTGAAAGTACCTGAATTATATCTTCTATTTTAATAGAGTTAAATAAATCTTCGAAATCGAACCCATTCACAGAAAATACCTCTTGTTGATCAACTTTCTTTATTATATCATGACTGTTTTTTATAATAGAAGTATCCTTAAATTTGTCTATTGTACCTTGTAATATGGTTTGTAAAATTCTTCCCGATTTTGATATATAAGTATTGAACCCATTTGTTACACTGCGGAATTTGATTGGATTCTTATGAAATTTAGGAGTTAGAAATGTATGGGGATGTATAATTTTATTGCTAGAAATATCTAATTGTTTACCAAATGCCAATAATCTGTTGTTAATTTCTTTCATACTAAATTTATTTACATCATATGCATTATTATTTTGTATATGATCATTTATTAATTTAATATAAAAATATTTTACAAATTGCATAATTTCCTGGGACTTTATCTACATAAACAATCACAAAGTGTTTTTGTAAGTTTTTATATTGGTCCCTTAATTTTCTATAACAATCTTCATTTTTTGTTCTAAAATTAAAATTCATTAAGTCCTTGATGACATGAAAATCATATTCTTTAAAAAAGCCTGAGTAGGTAAATTATATTTAATTGCAACATTTAGAATAAATTTATTAATATCTACTGATAGTTATTTTCTCACATTTAAATTGCTGTTTGAAATAGTCAATCGATAACCAGTACCTTTGCTCATAATTTCTCTTAATTTCTGTGTGTGATCCTGTACTATTTCTAAGTTGCCAGTTATTGCGTGTGCCCATGATATTCGTCTACGTAATTCTTGTATTCATTGCAACCACATTATTTTTTATCTACCAATTTCTTAATATTATTATAGTTAAAAATTGATCTACTAATTTTTTTATTATACTTGAACGCTCGTTTTATTAACACATTTTTTTCATCGGGAATAAATCCATGTGTTTCCCAAATATTTCAGAAAACTGTATCCCATTACATGATTTATTCATGTATAGCAAAGTACAATATTCTATATTATAAACCTCCTTAGAGTCTAATTTTACTTTTAATCTATTTGTAATATATTTGCATAAATCCATTACCAAGTGTGATCCATGATTATCTTTTAATCTAATACTTTTTAATAAATTTAAACTATTATTATTTTTCCTGTTTATTAAGTCCAAATAAAAATACTTTATTTTTCCAACACTAAAACTATTCTCAAAGTCTTGTAATAAATTATTTACTTCTTTTTTAACTGTATATATATCTCTATTTTCTCTCTTTTTGCATCCACCCTTACCAACCCTTTTTCTCTTATTACTATTATCTCTACTATTATAAATAGATTCTTTATCATTTTGTTTCACTTTATCATTTTAATCATTAAAACTTATTATTCCATATTACATTCAATCCGTAAGGATACATAGCATTATAAATACCGATGTAAACATTTTCATACCATAGTCTATTTATCTTATTTGGAACAATTTTAATAATATTTAACTCAACACCTTCAAAACCATGTTTATTAAAATGTCGTATTTCTATTCTTCCTATATTTTTTGTTGATATATTTTTCCATTGTTGGATCTATGTTGGTTGATTCTCAGGTTCATAGCTCCTAATGTGTGTTTGACCTATATATTTGAAGCCGCAGACACCACATGTCAACATATATATGCAGTTGAATGTTTTACAGAACTTAAATTCTGATTCTTCATTATTCTGTTCACGTTGCATCATGGGGCAGGTTTTGCATCTTTTATCCCCACATTTTCTAAATCTCAATTTTAAATGATCTGAATCACTATGATACTTATTATCAAATGTTTCGTCATATTTAAAATAATTACATTTCGATTCATAATTCCTCCACTTCGATACATCATAGTAATTTCCTACAAATCCAGTATTCCAAATAATTCGCGTTTTATATATCTTGTTTTCATTATCATGTATTCGTAAATTTCTCATTAACCAACGAACAAGAAGCTAACGTTTTTTTTTTTTTATTTTATTTATAATTTTTTTGCATGCTGTCTCATATTGTCTGCGCCCTCTATATTCCTCTAAATCACTCTTATGTAACTGTCTCATTTTATCATATTCCATCATAACCAAAAAAATAATATCATTCTCTCTCTAATGGTAATTGATTTAGGATAGCACAAACACCATCATATTGTACCAACGAGCAATGACAATCAAAATTGAAAGCCAAGTTTCCAGTCTTTTAAAAATATACAAATCTTTAATATCATTATGTTTGAGTTAATATATATATATAAATTCCATTAAAATTACTTTATATTCTCCTCATCCACACACTCAGAACTAAACTCTCAAGTCTCAAAATAATTCACACACCATGAGATTAACATATGAATATTCATGTCAAACACATGAATCAAAATAAATGCTAAATCGATCTTCGTGAAACCCTCAACTGCACATGACTCAGAGACAGCATATATTTTTATATATATGTATATAAGAAAATAAGCATTGAAATACCATTAAAATGGATTTTAAAAATGAACATTGAAAAACAAACAACATAATAAAAAATTCAAAAAACACAATAGTTAAAAGTAATCAAATGTAAACAAAATATATTATCAATAACTAAAATTCTGATTCTATTAAGAAATCAAAATCAACTATATATTTTTGATCTTAAAATTTATATTCGAATCATTAAGATATTATATACCAGTGAATTCATACACATGCAGGCGCAAAGCAGCCCAACATATGAATGAAAAATATTTAAATATATAAAAACAATCACAATTATCAATTGAAAAATTGAAATATATGAATCCTATAATACCAAAACACTTCAAAATATCAATGGCGAATATAAAAGATAATATTCCACATCGTTTTCAAACAAAATTAAAAATTATAAAATAAAATAAACTTTTATAAAATATCCAAGTGCAATCTCGGACTTAGGACCGATAAGTGGGGTTAAATTAGTTTGATGGCGCCAACCTTTCCCCTATTGCAACTTGGTAAGTTAATTGGAAAATATCCAAATTTCAAAAAAATTTAAAAAATAAAAATTAAAAAGTTAAAATTAAACCATTATACTTTAAATTAAAAAGTTAAAATTAAATCATTATACTTGAAAATAAAACTATTCGCCATCGCATTCTGAAAGATATTACAATATTAAAATTTAAAAACAATTTAATGCATAATATAAGTATACCATCAAACGCCCAAGATGATGCACCCATCTTTAAAATAGTTGTATAACAGTGCTACTCAAACTGTGGGGCGCGCCCCTGGGGGACACGATGACCTTACGAGGGGGGGCACGAGCATATCGAAAATAAAAGATTTAAAAAATAATTAGTTTACTGGAATGAATTAAAACAAAATACATTCAGACATAATAAAAAGTGCACTTTTACTGTGATATAATTTATAGGCGATATTAAGCCATCAAAAATAAAAACTTCTTCAATACCTAATTAGCTATCTTTGATCCTATAACCAAATAAAAACTTTTATTTGATTTGCTGTCATCCCGTGATGAGAGATTTTTTTATTACGCTTTTTTTTTATAACCTCTAACATACTACTCTTTCAGAGAAAACCAGATCCCGGACCCAGAATCGAAAAACTTTAGGAACATTAAAATTCATCACTGTCATTATTTTTGAAATACTGCACATTATAGCTGTAATCTGTTTGACCTTCTAAGTTATTGTACAGTTAGTTTTGACCCTCTCTTACGTGTTCTCTGTTGCGATTTTTTCATGCAAAGGAGTTTTATGATATTTGGAAAACAACGGAGAGCACACACACACAAGCACATGAAGGATTACTTGGCCAAGACATATTTTTTAAATATTCTCAATGTATAAAGCATAACGAAAAACATTTCACACAATTTTTTAGCAGTAACATACATATTATCATAATAAATATACTTTTTACCCGGAAGTGGTCGCGCGGGACACACAGATTACGATTCTGGCAAAACTATTTATTACCAAAGAAAAATTGAAAAGTCCTTGAAAGTAGGTAAGTAAACTTTCTCTTAGCTAAATTATTCACTGGAATCATGATTTGTATCGTGTACAATAAAATAATTATTAAAAAAAAAAGGATTGGGGTGACTCAATAACCCCCGACCGTACCGAGTGCGCGCCTGCTCCCGGGTTAAAACATGTTGAAGTCTTTTTTCACTTTAAATATTAAAAATACTACAATTATTCTTCATCGATATTTTATATTATTGATCTTTATTTAACATCAGTGGCGCATACAAGGGGGGTCCGGACCCCAAAGCCTTGATTTTTTCCGATTGATTATAAATCTAAGTTTATAGTACGCAAAATTTAGTTAAGTATTTGTTATTAACGATTAATTTTATTAGTTAATGCTAATTATTTTTATTCAAGAATTAGTTTTTTACTGTGTTTTGTTCCCGAAAATCGACAAAATCAAAAGGAACCTGATACAAGATTGGTGAACTTTCGACCCCGGACCCCTCTTGAAAATTCCTGTGTACGCTACTGTTTAACATCAATTATAAATGCTAATTATGAGAGGCTTAAAAATTACAATTCGCTTAAAACTAATTTTAATTTGAGGAACGATTTTAAAAAAATCATTTTACGTTTTTGTAAACATTGTCGAGCACTTGGCTTTGCTTCCCTTACAATTCAGCTATTATATCAATAATGCTTTATTTTCTTATAAATGAACTCGAGCAAAGAGCGGGCACTTCAGCCGGTATACTTTTAATGTATCAGTGCTGCACAGAATATTTTATAACTAATTAATTAATACTAAATTAAGAACAAGTTTAATAAGTATTAATGACGTCCATGAGCCTGTCTTGGAAAGCAAAGTTTTTATAAGGAATGCTTATTATTAGAAATTGACCCTCTGAGTTCTTTTTCTATATTTAGTAGATATCTTTATTTTGTCATCTAAGCAGCAACCGCATTTTGTAATATGTTCAATTTAAAAATTAGAGAAAGGAAAAAAATATAATAATTATCCTATTTTTTATTTATTTATTTATTTTGCTTAAAAGTAGTATACAAAATTTAATACTTATGTTACTAATTTGTATGGTTTATAATTATGATCGCCTATTGTAACTTAAGCGTCAAAGTGCATTATTATTGCATTCAGTACATTATTAATGTATAAGGGGGCGCGAAAAAATTGTGATCGAAAAGGGGGCGCCAGTATTGAAAGTTTAAGAAGCACTGTTGTAAAGGGAGAAAAAATAAATATTTGAGATCCGAAAGTTCAAATCAAAAAATATTTGAGATACGAAAGTTCAAATTAAAAATATTTAAAACCAAAAAGTTCAAACTAAAAATCCGAAAGTTCAAACTAAAAATCCGAAAGTTCAAACTAAAAATCCGAAAGTTCAAACTAAAAATCCGAAAGTTCAAACTAAAAATCCGTAAGTTCAAACTAAAAATCTGAAAGTTCAAGCCAAAAAATCTGAAAGTTCAAACCAAAAATCTGAAAGTTCAAACCAAAAAATCGGAAAGTTCAAGCTAAAAATCTGAAAGTTCAAGCTAAAAATCTGAAAGTTCAAGCTAAAAATCCGAAAGTTCAAACTAAAAATCCGAAAGTTCAAACTAAAAATCCGAAAGTTCAAACTAAAAATTTCTAAAACCGAATGTTGACATTAAAAACACAGTATATTCACAAATGAATAGAGTAAATCATTAAAAACTCACCAAAGAGTATCCCATCAAGAATACGATCCATTTCTTATAGCACGACTTTTCATATTTAATATATCAATTACCATATTATATATATATATATATATATAAATATATATATATATATATATATATATACATACATGTATATATATATATATATATATGTATATATATATATATATATATGTGTGTATATATATATATATATATATATATTGCAGAATACAATTAATACTTAAAAAATAGCGACAGAAGGGTTGAAAATCCCCGCAATAAACTCTAGTTAATGTGGCCACTTCATTTACTAACAAAAGATTAAGAAGGATTTAATGACCTTTTTCTATTATAAAATGTATATGTGAATGGTACTACATAAATATTTTAAATGTACAATGTTTCGTATTATATTTTCTGAGGGAATTTACTATTTTAAGCTTTCCTTTTGAGATTAATCGATAGAAAAGCTAACCATGATATATTTTAGCATCCTACTATCGATCCATTTTAATAATTTGTTCCATCACTGTTTTAATTATAAAAAAAATGTTTAAAGTGCATTTTGATATTCCAGAAAATGGAATTAAGTTTTGAAAGTTGACGGATTTTAACTTTTAGTTAAAATGCCATTATTACGGTTAGCCTTTTATATATACACTCTGTCGCAAAAAAAATATATGCACCCAGAAGAAATCAAGCTACAATCACGAAACTCGGCAAGAATGTAGTCTGGTAAGAGATATGCAAATGATTAAAATTTCGAAGCCAATGGGACAAGGCTAAGTGTGCTATGCGCATATTAGTTGCGCAACTGGGAGAGTTTAAAAGCATGAGTACGAGCGCCGTACGGCTATCCAAACGAGTCTGATGACTTTGATAGACGATATTGAGACTTAGGATGCCTCTAAGACGTAACCGGCGGCAGTACGAGCAGCTGACGGACTTTGATAGGGGCCGTATAATAGGCCTCAGAGAAGCAGGTTGGTCGAATAGACGTATAGGCCACCACCTCAGTCGGAGCGATATGGTAGTTGCTCGGTGTTGGCAACACTGGATCACAGAAGGTAGAGTGTACCGTCGCGGAGGGTCAGGACGTCCCAGGAACACAAATGATCGCGAGGATCGTGCAATCAGAAGAGTGGCCACTTCGGCACCAACAACGTCGCTAGCATCGATTCAACGCCACTTACCTCCTTCCAGACATCCAGTGCCATCAAGAGAAACCATAAGGAGACGACTGACCGAAGTTATCTTGAGGAGCCGACGTCCGCTAAGACGCTTACCACTTACCCCACATCATAGGCAGTATCGACTGGATTTTTGCCGACCTCGGGCAACTTGGAGTGTGACAAACTGGAGACGTGTCATCTTCAGTGATGAATCCCGATTCAGTCTCAGTGCTGATGACCACCGCACACGTGTCTGGAGGCGCACCGGCCAGCGGTCCGATCCGGCATTTATTGTCGAGTGGCATACAGCAATTTCACAAGGTGTGACAGTGTGGGGAGCAATTTCTTGGGACACACGATCATCTTTAGTGGTCCTTCAAGGCACTTTGACAGCTCGCAGATACGTGGACGATATTTTAACGCCGATTGTGCTACCCATGCTATCAAGTCGCCCAGGTGCCATTTATCAACAGGATAATGCTCGTCCACATACTGCGCGACTCTCCCAACAATGTCTTCAAGGATATGACGTCCTACCATGGCCTGCCAGGGCACCAGATCTTTCTCCAATAGAGCATGTCTGGGACGCGCTGGGAAGGCAACTGCAGCCGTCCCGAGATACAGGAGAATTAACTGCGCAGATGCAAAGACTATGGCAGGATCTTCCACAGGGGGTCATAAGTGATCTAATTGAATCGATGCCACGCCGAATTTCGGCTTGTATAGCTGCCAGAGGTGGCTTTACTACTTACTGATTTTTAA